>JACEFZ010010181.1:0-82880 GCA_014155875.1 Cepaea nemoralis | reverse complement strand
AATCTCTGTTAGTTTTTCCTTATTCCTTGGTTGGGGACTATATTATTTTATGGTGAACAATTATTCTTTTACTTAGAGAATGATAGAATAATTCTTGTGGGCTCTTAATTCCTTTCAAACTTGGGTAATTCGGATGCTGGCGGGGCTGTCCCGTCACAGTATCTTCCCTGCAATTGAAAGCAAGGCGATGCCTCGGTGGTTGTCACAGGATTGGCGGTTTTTTTTACGTTTGTAAAGGTGGACTATTGACGTGTCCTTGAAATCTTGTGGCATGGTCTCGTTCACCCACATGTTTGTAAAGACTTGGTGAAGCTGCTCTGTTAGGACCGGTCCACCTGCCTTATATATCTCTGCTGGGATGGAGTCAGGACCACGTGTCTTGCCGCTGGAGAGTTGCTGGATGGCTTTGTTTACTTCCACTATGGTTGGCAGGTCATCAAGTGTCTCATTGGTGAAACTGGCTGCTCTGCCCAGCGTTGAAGGATTTCTTTCCTATCGGTGACCAATGTTCTCCCATCTGCACTGAGGAGGGAAACTATGCCTGGTGATGAAGGACCATAGACCGCTTTCAGTGAGTCGTAGAAGTTGTTCATATCATGTCTGTCAGCAAAGCCCTGAATTTCATCAGCTTTGCTGCTCAGCCAGGAGTCCCGCTTGTGCCGAAGTTTCTGCTGCACTACTCTCTGAATGTTCTTGAGGGCATCTTTTTTTTATGTTGACTTCGGGTCATTCAAATGTGCCTTGAGGAGAAGATGTTTCTCGGGCCCGCAATTGGTTGATGCTTCGGAATTTTCATCAAACCAGTCTTTATGCTTTCGGGGGGCTGGACCCAGGATTTCCATAGCAGTGTTGTAAATTATGTCCTTTAGGGCTCTCCATTCTGTTTCTGTATCCTGTTTAGCTGCAGCATTGGGCTTGAGGAGATCTTCCAGCATATTTTCAAACGACTGCTGCATTTTCTTGCTGTTTAGGCGGGTGACATTTAGCTTTTTTTTTTGCATTTTCACCCCTTGAGGACGCCGTGGTGGCCTGATGTGGATGTTCATTTTCGAGACAATGAGACGATGGTCTGTCCAACATTCGGCACCACACATGGATTTTGTCACTAGAACGTCCTGTCTGTCACTCCTCCTGACGATGACATAATCAATGAGGTGCCAGTGTTTCGAGCGAGGGTGCATCCACGATGTCATATTTCTCAGGGGGAGACGGAAAATTGTGTTCGTAATCAGGAGATCGTGTTCGGCACATGTCTGAAGGAGGAGGAGTCCATTGCTGTTCCAATTTCCGACTCCATGCTTTCCAATAATGCCACTCCAAGAGGTGCCTACTCTGGCATTGAAATACCCAAGGAATATAAGTTTGTCTCCTTTGGGAACAGATGGTAGTACATTGTGCAGGTCCTCATAGAACTTGTTCTTGACATCATCTTCGTTGGTCATAGTTGGTGCGTAGACACCAACTATGGTGCGTAGAACCATCTGTCAATCAAGTTTACCGATGCCCTGCCACATTCCTGAAACAATGAAACATGCTTTGGCGGTGATGCAGTTGCGTCATTACATTCCAATCTGCTGGTAACACCCGCCTTCCTGGGTTGCTGGCAAAATGTGTCAGCCATGTGTTCCTCGACATATACATCCAGTTATTACATCCACACCGACATATACATCCACGTCATACGTCCATACCGACATAAACGTCATACGTACGTACTGACAGTATGTACACACAGCTAATACACCTCCATGTACACACGTCTATTACAACTCCATGTACACATGTCTATTACAACTCCATGTACACACGTCTATTACAACTCCATGTACACACATCTATTATAACTCCATGTACACACATCTATTACAACTTCATGTACACACGTCTATTACAACTCCATGTACACACGTCTATTACAACTCCATGTACACACGTCTATTACAACTCCATGTACACACAGCTATTACAACTTCATGTACACACATCTATTATAACTCCATGTACACACATCTACTACAACTTCATGTACACACGTCTATTACAACTCCATGTACACACATCTATTACAACTCCATGTACACACAGCTATTACAACTCCATGTACACACATCTATTATAACTCCATATATACACACAGCTATTACAACTCCATGTACACACATCTATTTCAACTCCATGTACACACAGCTATTACAACTCCATGTACACACAGCTATTACAACTCCATGTACTCACAGCTATTACAACTCCATGTACACACGTCTATTACAACTCCATGTACACACATCTATTACAACTTCATGTACACACAGCTATTATACCTCCATGTACACACAGCTATTACAACTCCATGTACACACATCTATTACAACTTCATGTACACACAGCTATTACAACTCCATGTACACACATCTATTACAACTCCATGTACACACATCTATTACAACTCCATGTACACACATCTATTATAACTCCATGTACACACATCTATTACAACTCCATGTACACACATCTATTACAACTCCATGTACACACAGCTATTACAACTCCATGTACACACAGCTATTATAACTCCATGTACACAAATCTATTATAACTCCATGTACACACATCTATTATAACTCCATGTACACACAGCTATTACAACTCCATGTCATCATCATCATCAAGTGCCGTGCCGGCTGGCGTAGGCGTTCATGGCTCTCCATAGATCTCGGTCTTTGGTTTTCTGGATCAACTCTGGTGCTGATATTCCTCCATGCCACCGTCTCAATCCATCCAGCATCACTTCTCTTGGTCTACCTCTGCCTCTCTTCCCCTCGATCTTTCCAGTTGTTACGATGTTCTCCAATGCCTCTCTTCTCATCACGTGACCGAAGAAAGATGTTTGTCTCTGTCTTATTGTTGTATATAATGTTCTAGTTTCATTAGCCTGTTTCAGGCAGTCGTCGTTAGTTACTCTGGCAGTCCAAGGAATTCGCAACATTCGTCTCAGGAACCACATCTCTGTTGCTTCTAATTTCTTCTTAATTTGTTCATTTACGTTCCAAGATTCACTGCCATACAGCAAAACTGGTTCTACATAGCATTTCAGCACTCTCTTTCTTACATTCAGTGATAGTGACTTATTGCATAAGATACTCTTCATTTTCTGAAAAGCGGCTTTTGCCTGCCCTATTCTACTCCTAATCTCTGTTGTACATCTTCCATCTGATGTTATAAATGCCCCTAGGTATCTAAAATTATCAACTTGGTTAAGGATTTTCCCTTCTATTTCTATGTCACATTTTGGTGTCACCATTTTCTTTGATATTACCATTGTTACTGTTTTCTTGATATTCAAGGAGAGTCCTTTCCTTGCACTCTCTGTTACTACAACGTCTAATAATTGTTGTAGGTCTGTTGAATTATCCGCCACCAATACTGTGTCATCTGCATAGCGTATATTATTTATATTATAACCTCCAACTAGTATTCCTGGCATCTCTTTGATCTCTCTCATTATTACTTCGCTATACAGGGAGAAAAGATCTGGTGACAAGACACACCCTTGTCGTACTCCTAGCTTTATCTGTTCGTAACTACCCTCTTTATTTCCCATTTTAATTGCTGCTACTTGGTTCCAGTAAACATTCTTTATTATTCTTAAATCTTTTCCATCAATGTTGATATCTTCCAACATTTTAATCAGTTCATCATGTTTTACTTTATCAAATGCCTTAGTATAATCTATGAAGCACAAATATATGTCTCTCTGTTTCTCTATTGACCTTTCTATTAGTGTCCGTAATGTATAAATTGCATTGTTTGTGCCCTTTCCTTCCACAAATCCATACTGTTCTTCACTAATTTCCATTTTTATTTTCTTTTTGATTCTTCTCATTATGATTCTGAGTAGAAGCTTAGTGATATGGTTTATAAGGTTAATTGTACGAAAATCTTCACAATCAATTGCTCCTGGTCTTTTTGGTATAGCTATAAATAAAGATTTCAGCATATCACTGGGTAAATATCCACTGCTGTAAATATCATTCAACATTTTGGTTAATATATCTACTCCAAATTCTCCCAATACTTCTAATTCTTCTATTGTGATTTCATCTGGCCCAGCTGTTTTTCCTTTCTTCATACGTTTCATAGCGTCAGCGACTTCTTCTTTCAGAATAGGTGGACCTTCTAAGTTACTATCTTCTGTTAATTCTCCCCTTTCTCCTTCATATAATTCTCTTATATACTCATTCCACCTCTTCATTATAGCATCTTCCTCTAATATTATCTTTCCTGTTTTTGATTTCAAACACCCTGTATTTATTCTTATTTTTCTTCCTGTAAGCTCACTGATTTGTCTGTGCATATTTTTTGTATCTTTAATGGAATTTAATTCAATTTTTTTGCATTGCTCGTTTAACCAACTTTCTTTAGCCTTCCCACATTTATCTTTTATTTCTTTATTTATCTTAGCGTATTCTTGTTTGTCATTTTTACTCTGTTTTCTTTTGTCCATCAGTTTTAAGATATCTTCATTCATCCATTTTTTCTTAGCTATTTTGCCTCTCTCCGGTAATACTTCTTTGCTAGTTTGATGAATGGAGTCCCTTAACATTTCCCATTGTTCATCTATACTCTGTATTTTAGTTATTGCATTGTACCTATTTTTCACAGTCACTCTGTATTGTTCTTGCATTTCTTTATCTATTTTCAGAACCTCTTTATTAAGTCTCATGTTCTTAACCATTTTTTTCCCTCTCTTTAATCTTACTTTTATTTGTCCACATAGTGGTACATGATCACTATTACAGTCAGCACCAGGCATTGTCTTTACATTAATTAAAGCATTTCTAAATCTTTTATTAATTAGTATGTAGTCAATTTGGTTGCGTGTTTTCTTATCAGGGCTTATCCATGTGTACAGTCGTCTTTTATGGTGTTTAAACCATGTGTTTCCAATTATCATCTCATTGATATTTGCCCATTCTATTAGCTTTTCCCCTCTTTCATTTCTTGTACCTAAACCATAATTCCCCACTACATCCTCCATTTTTCCCTTTCCTACTTTTGCATTAAAATCACCAAGTATTATTTTTATTTCTTGTGATCCAATTTGAGCCATCGCCATTTCTATTTCGTCGTAAAAGTGTTGTATTTCTTCATCACTACTGCTTGCTGTTGGTGCATATACTTGTATAATATTTATGTCTATTGGTTTGCCTTTGATTTTTACCATAATAACTCTATCTGAAATACACCAGTATCCATTAATTGACTTGGCTGTTTTTTTCGTCTAATATTATTCCTACACCTTTTTCATGTGTATCCCCTCCAGAATAAATTATTGTATGATTGTCAGCTATAATTTTGCCCGATCCCTTCCATCTCATCTCACTAACGCCTAGTATATTCATTTTCATGCTATCCATCTCTCCTAGAACATTGGTCAACTTTCCTAGCTCATTTAATGTCCTAACATTCCATGTTCCTACTCTAAATTTATTTATTTTAGTTATGATTTTGCCATCAGTAGCTGGATGACGGTCTGGTGTCACCTGTGGCTCATGACTGTCCCTACCGGACGAGGATGCCCTAAGACAGCCATTAACGTCCTTCACTAACTTTGATTTATGTTTTGCCATGAAGTCTTGGGAAGATAATGTGGTGGTTTCCCCTTGCCTTCCACATCCACATGGTGGTCTTTTACCTCTGCCTTTGACAGCCATTTCCGACTGTAAGGACAAGTGAGTGCCCTGCCCTGCTCAGCTGCAGAGTTGTCCACTTATTCCGGTGGATACTCGATCCCCAGAGCTGTGTTAGCCACACCGTAGTGTGTTTCCATCCTCTAGTATGCATAAAATTTGGAGGAACTGCGGTAAAGCTGTGAAAGTTTAAACAATATAAAATGACACAAAGTAGTGCAGCTTTACATAACAGAGTTACGACACATACAGAACGTTGCGGCGGTTAGCCTTCATCAGCAAACAAACACATTCACAAACACAACATACAGTCAAGGAGAACTCCTGTGACTACATTAGAAGGTGATGACAGGACGAGAGGAACAAATACATGGAAAAATGGAAGCAATGAAGAGAAAATGAGAATTGACAAATGTTAATTGAAAAGAATGTTAGTCGAAGAAAATGTTTAATAGAAAAACTGTTTATAGAGAAAAAAAAACTGTATACTCACCTCACGTACGGACCTGTGACTGACTACGGAAAACTCGGGTGTATTTGTATAACGGTGCTGGATGTTACGGTACAGTGAGCACATAGAAAGAAGGGGGCGGGGTAGGAGGCGTGTAAAATTGACCACGACCCCATTGTGTTGTTGGTCTGGGTGGATTGGTGTGCATGAACACGCGTACATACATAGACACACTTCAACAGACAAAATGCTAGTGTATGTGGACATGCAAGAAGAGAGAGAGAGGGAGAGAGAGAGAGAGAGAGAGAGAGAGAGAGAGAGAGAGGAGAGCGAGAGAGAGAGACAGAGAGAGAGAGAGACAGAGAGAGACAGAGAGAGGAAAAATGCCTGCGACCTACCACATGGGGTATATTGTAACCTACGCAATAGTCAGTATGGTTGCTAGTCATACAACGCGCTACAGGAGCCCCTCGCCCAGTGCTAGAGTTGTTGGGGTTGTGTAAGATCCAACCACTGGCAATGCACGTGAAGAAGATATGCACAGAGAAGCCAGATGTAAGAGGAGAGAGAGAGGGAGAGAGAGAGTGAGAGAGAGAGCGCGAAAGGGGGGAGAGAGGGGGAGAGAGAGGGAGAGAGATGGAGAGAGAGAGGGGGAGAGGGAGGGAGAGAGAGGGAGGGAGAGAGGGAGAGATATAGAGAGAAAGGGAGAGAGAGGGGGAGAGGAAGAGAGAGAGGGAGAGAGAGAGGGAGGGAGAGAGGGGGGAGAGAGAGGGAGAGAGAGAGGGAGAGAGTGAGGGAGGTGAGAGCGAGAGAGGGGGAGGGCAAGAGAGAGATCAAGGGAGGGAGAGAGAGCGCGAGAGGGAGAGAGAGAGCGAGAGAGAGAGAGCGAGAGAGAGGGAGTGAGAGAGGAGGAGAGAGAGCGAGAGAGGGGAGAGCGAGAGAGAGAGGGAGAGAGCGAGAGCGTGAAAGAGAGAGAGGGAGAGAGCGAGAGAGAGAGAAGAGAGAGAGAGAGAGAGAGAGAGAGAGAGAGAGAGAGAGAGAGAGAGGAAAAGTGCCTGTGATATACCACATGAGGCGTGTGGGGCGCGTCGGTCTGCGTGTACGACGTTTCCCTCGTACTGTACCCTATGAAATAGTCAGTATGGTTGATTATTACACAGCACACTTCAGGAGCCACTCGTCCAGTGTACGAGTTGATGGGGCTGTGTGAGATCCAACCACTGGTAATACAAGTGAAGTAGGTAGGCACAGAGAAGCAAGATGTAAGGAGAGAGAGAGAGAGAGAGAGAGAGAGAGAGAGAGAGAGAGAGAGAGAGAGAGAGAGAGAGAGAGAGAGAGAGAGAGAGGAGGAGAGGTGCCTGTGATATACCACATGAGGCATGTGGGGCGCGTCAGTCTACATTTTCTCTTCATTGCTTCCATTTTTCCATGCATTTGTTCCTCTCGTCCTGTCATCACCTTCTAATGTAGTCACAGGAGTTCTCCTTGACTGTATGTTGTGTTTGTGAATGTGTTTGTTTGCTGATGAAGGCTAACCGCCGCAACGTTCTGTATGTGTCGTAACTCTGTTATGTAAAGCTGCACTACTTTCCATCCTCTACCGCGGGAGGTGCAGTTGGGATTTTCCCTTCATAAAGTTATGGTTTCTGACCAAAACTCTCCAGTACTTTTTAGAGGACTCCATGTACACACAGTTATTACAACTCCATGTACACACAGCTATTACAACTCCATGTACACACATCTTTTACAACTTCATGTACACACAGCTATTACAATCCATGTACACACAGCTATTACAACTCCATGTACACACATCTATTACACCTTCATGTACACACAGCTATTACAACTCCATGTACACACATCTATTACAACTCCATGTACCACATCTATTACAACTCCATGTACAAAATCTATTACAACTCCATGTACACCAGCTATTACAACTCCATGTACACACAGCTATTATAACTCCTTACACACGTCTATTACAATTTCATGTACACACAGCTATTGCAACTCCATGTACACACGTCTATTACAACTCCATGTACACACAGCTATTACAACGCCACGTACACACATCTATTACAACTCCATGTACACACAGCTATTACAACTCCATGAACAAACAGCTATTACAACTCCATGTACACACAGCTATTACAACTCCATGTACACACAGCTATTACAACTCCATGTACACACAGCTATTACAACCCCTGTACACCCCAGCTATAACAACTTCATGTACAAACAGCTATTACAACTCCATGTACACACATCTATTACAACTCCATGTACGGACAGCTAAAACAACTCCATGTACAAACAGCTATTAAAACTCCATGTAAAAACAGCTATTACAACTCCATGTACACACATCTATTACATCTCCATGTACGGACAGCTATAACAGCCGCCATATGCGAACACGGTGTACAATAGAAAATGATATACGAACAGCTGTAACCACGGGACGATATACCAACAGTGGTACAACTGCTGTCTACATAAAAAGTTATACCAGTAACCGATATACAAACAGCACAACAGCGCCAGAGAAACTAACATTACAACAGCGGCAGATACACCAACATTACAACAGCGCCAGATAAATCAACATTATGACAGTGGCAATATAAAAAACATTAGAACAGCGGTAGATATACGATATTAAAACAGTGGTAGATATACGAACATTACAACAGTGGTAGATATACGAACATTAAAACAGTGATAGATATACGAACATTACAACAGTGGTAGATATACGAACATTACAACAGTGGTAGATATACGAACATTACAACAGTGGTAGATATACGAACATTACAACAGTGGTAGATATACGAACATTCAACAGTGGTAGATATACGAACATTACAACAGTGGTAGATATACAAACATTACAACAGTGGTAGATATACGAACATTACAACAGCGACAGATATACAACATTACAACAGCGGCAGATAAACCAACATTACACAGCGGCAGAAAAACCCAACAGTACAACAGCGGTAGATAAACTAACATTACAACAGCGGCAGATAAACCAACATTACAACAGCGGCAGAAAAACCAACATTACAACAGCGGCAGATAAACTAACATTACAACAGCGGCAGATAAACCAACATTACAAAAACGGCAGATAAACAAACATTACAACAGCGGCAGATAACCAACAGTACAACAGGGGTAGATAAACTAACATTACAACAGCGGCAGATAAACCAACATTACAACAACGGTAATATACCAACATTACAACAGTGGAAATATACGAACATTACAACAGTGGTAGATATACGAACATTACAACAGCGGTAGATAAACCAACATTACAACAGCGGCAGATAAACCAACATTACAACAGCGGCAGATAAACTAACATTACAACAGCGGTAGATAAACCAACATTACAACAACGGCAGATAAACAACATTACAACAGCGGCAGATAACCAACATTACAACACGGTAGATATACCAACATTACAACAGCGGCAGATAACCAACATTACAACAGCGGTAGATATACCAACATTACAACAACGGCAGATAAACCAACATTACAACAGCGGCAGATAAACTAACATTACAACAGCGGCAGATAACTAACATTACAACAGCGGCAGATAAACCCATTACAACAGCGGTAGATATACCAACATTACAACAGCGGCAGATAAACCAACATTACAACAACGGCAGATAAACCAACAGTACAACAGCGGTAGAAAAACTAACATTACAACAGCGGCAGATAAACCAACATTACAACAGCGGTAGATATACCAACATTACAACAGCGGCAGATAAACCAACATTACAACAGCGGTAGATATACCAACATTACAACAGCGGCAGATATACCAACATTACAACAACGGCAGATAAACAACATTACAACAGCGGCAGATAAACCAACATTACAACAGCGGTAGATATACCAACATTACAACAGCGGCAGATAAACAAACATTACAACAGCGGCAGATAAACCAACATTACAACAGCGGCAGATAAACCAACAGTACAACAGCGGCAGATAAACCAACGTTACAACAGCGGTAGATATACCAACAGTACAACAGCGGTAGATATACCAACATTACAACAGCGGTAGATATACCAACATTACAACAGCGGCAGATAACCAACATTACAACAGAGTAGATAAACCAACATTACAACAGCGGTAGATATACGAACATTACAACAGCGGCAGATAAACCAACATTACAACAGCGGCAGATAAACCAACATTACAACAGCGGTAGATATACCAACATTACAACAGCGGCAGATAAACCAACATTACAACAGCGGTAGATATACCAACATTACAACAACGGCAGATAAACCAACGTGACAACAGCGGTAGATATACCAACATTACAACAGCGGCAGATACACCAACATTACAACAGCGGCAGATAAACCAACATTACAACAGCGGTAGATATACCAACATTACAACAGCGGTAGATATACCAACATTACAACAGCGGCAGATAAACGAAACGTTACGACAGTTATATACGAATAGTTACAACATTAACCGATATACGAACAGGGGCTACAATAACGCTCGATATACGAGCTGGTTATGTCAGAACCAGCGAATAAGGAGCCGCGAGTGACAGAATCAGGGGCTAGCAGAACATGGTTACACTATCTGGTGTTTGATGACAAGAAGAAACAATCGCGTGGGACGTCAGTGCAAGGGATATTACATGCACACACATAGAGCGGAGATGCTGCCAGAAATAGGTCAAAGTTAAACTGTCCATTGACACACGAATTAGAGGAATCAAGCGATACCCTTGTGGCTCTTGTCATATTCGGACTATGACCAGAAAGTCAGCAGTTGGAGCAAAGAGCGAGTGTCGTCAGTGATGGTTGCCACGGTTGTACAGCAGCTATTGAACGACTGTGTGCGCTCCGAGAGAACAGAGACTGCGGGTACAGCAGGGGACAAGCAAATAAGGAAGAATTGTTTGTTTGAACGGCGCAAGAAACACGCAAACACTCAAACAGTCAAACACTCAACTTCTAATTAGGCCAGACAATTAAACTGGTTGTAGACCCGGCTGGAAACTGGGGGACTCAACACATCCTTGACATCATTATGAAGGTCGCCGACATGCTTATACTAACAGGAAGAGGGGAGGCAGTGAGAGCTGATGGGGGAGATTGGGAGGTTCGGGAGATAGGGAGATTAGAGACACAAGAGACAGCCAATTAGAGCTGGAAGAGGAGACGACTAACTAGGGCGACAGGGAGAATCAGTGAGAGATGCGAGAGGAAAGCAACAACTCGGGAAACAGGAGAAAGCCCATGATAAGTCATAGAGGAGAAGGATGGCTCAGGAGAGAGGAAAGAACTAATATCAGGTGACTAGGGATAAATACGACTCGCGAGACACTAGAGAGAGGGGATGGAGAGAGGTGACCAGCTCAGGAGTCACGGGGACTCGGGAGACGTGCTGACACAAGGGGCTACCCCCGAATCTAACCTGGTAATCACTTGCTGACGACGACAGATATACAGAGACAGGCAGGCAAATACAGAGATAGACAGACACAGAAACCGACAGGCAGGCAGATACAGAGACAGACTTTTAGACAGATACAGAGGCAGACAGGCAGGCAGATACAGAGACAGACTTTCAGGCAGATACAGAGGCAGACAGATATACAGAGACGAACATACACATAGACAGACAGATACAGAGATAGACAGATACAGAGATAGGCAGGCAGACAGAGAGATACATAGTCAGGCAGTCAGAGAGACAGACACGGAGACAGACAGACACAGAGACAAACACATAGTGTCAGACAGATACAAAGTCAGATAGACACAGAGACAGACAGACGCAGATAAACACATATAGTGCCAGACAGACGCAGAGACAGACAAATATAGAGGCCGACATATATGTGTTAAACAGATTTAAAGTAAGACAACTACAGATTCAGACAGACACGGAGACAGATAGACAGACACAGAGATAGAGAGACACAGAGGCAGACAGACACAGAGGCAGACGGACAAAGAGGCAGACAGACACATAGACAAACACATAAACAGACAGACACAGAGACAGACACAGAGAAATCAAATCAAATCAAATCAACTTTATTAGGGTCACAAATTGGGCGCGCAGGCCCGTCTTACATGCGGCCCTTCCAATCACTCGTCTTTTCGTTCATCAAGAGCATTATACATTTACATAGGAAGAAAAATAAACATTGTGAAATGAATGTTGTAAACATAAACAAGGCTAATTACCATGTTATGAAGCCCATCTCCCACCTACCCATACATCACCCCACCACACAACACCCCCAACCCCTACCACACACACGCGCACAAGGGACACATACATACCCCACCAACCGACCCATCCCCCTTCCTCGACATCCCCCACCCACACACTCGCCCCTCACCTGTTCCCCCAACCAAAACACACTCGCCACCCACAAACATTCCCCCACCAACCCACACATCCCACGCCTCACCCACATACACATCCTAACCCACACATCCTCTCCCACCCACACCTCAAACCACCCAACCCCCAGCCACATCTCCATCGACCACATATTCCCCACCCACGGCACACAATCCCCACCAACCCACACATCGTACACCCACTCACACATTCGACAGACACAGAGGTAGATAGTTACAGAGGCAGACAGACATTGAGGAAGACAGAGAGACACAAAAGCAGACAGACACAGAGACAGACAAACAAAGGGACAGGCGGAAAACTGGCAAACAGAACCACTCGCAGACAAGCTTTCAGGTTCAGGAATGCAGAACTTAATCACAACATATCGTGTTGAGGAGATAAAAGTTTACAGACAGACATACAGACAGACAGACAGACAGACAGACCGACAGACCGACAGACCGACAGACCGACCGACAGACAGACAGACAGACAGACAGACAGACAGACAGACAGACAGACAGACAGACAGACAGACAAGTTACGATAAATAATGAGCGAAATATGGCCACATTTATTAAATGTCACGTGATCCTTTATTGACGCATATATCAGGAGTATGCACAAGTAGATCTCCACCTGGAGACTGACCTGACAATCCTCCTGTGTCGGTGTACCCCAAGACTAGAGCAGTTATAGACGCGCGCACACCAATGCTTTGGAGTCTACCCAACCAACCTGGCGTGAAATAGGGCGCGCTCACGTGGAACGTTTTCGCTGAAAACACCAGTACAACTACATCAATCAGTCCTTGATGACCGGTCTGGCCCTTCTCGCTGATTACTGCCCCACAAAGCTCGAAACAAACAGCAGACGATATCTACGACCCGAATAGCAACTCCCCTGCCGCGCTAGCCAGGTGGAGTTCGGGCGGAGACTCAGAATTCAGTATTGAAGTCCATATTGACATATATGGCAAGGCAGATGAGAGAGGAGGGACAGAGACTGTCACACATGTCCCTGGGTAGGTCGGCCGTGAGTGTTGAGACACAGAACTGTCACAAAAGTACCTAGGCAGGTCGGCCATGAGAGTTGGGACAGAGAACTGTCACATAAGTCCTGGGTAGATCGTCCATGAGTGTTGAGATAGAGTTATGTCACACAATTCCCTGGGTAGGTCGTCCATGAGTGTTGAGACACAGAACTGTCACAAAAATCTCTAGGCAGGTCGGCCTTGAGAGTTGGGACAGAAAACTGTCACACAAGTCCCTGGGGAGGTCGGCCATGAGTGTTGAGACAGAGTTATGTCACACGTATATGTATTTTTACATGTGAATCTTAGGGTCGGGTAAACGGTGGGGCGTTTGGCTGACAAGGAACAGTTTGATCACTTTTTTCATGTTTGAAATCGGCCACAAGAGATGATGATGATGATGATGATGATGATGATGATGATGATGATGATGATGATGATGATGATGATGATGATGATGATGATGATGATGATGATGAGTGTCACTGAATGCCCCGGCAATTAATGTGCTTCCCACAGTTACAATCCTGTGAGAACCACGTATGGTCTTCATGAATGTTGTCTAAGTATCGTGTTTGTTATTGAAGTGTTGTTTCATGTGCAAAATTCGATACTTTCTCTTTCATTTACATTCTACCTCCTACACTGATCTCGCCTCTTATTTCTACCTTCTTGATCGATCCCCGATCTCATTTATACTTTCTAAACGATCTGCCCTCTCATTTTTAGCTTCTATATCGATCTCCCTTCTCATTTCTACTACATATACAGATCTCCCCGCTCATTTCTAGCCTCTATACCGATCCTCCGTCTCAATTCTAGCCCCTACCCTATCTTCCTGTTATTTGTATCTACTTATCTACCTCCCTGCTCATTTCTGCCTACTACATCGATCTCCCTGCTCATTTCTGCCTACTTCAACGATCTCCCCTCTCAATCAACCCCCTATACCGATCTTCTTGTCATTTCTACCTCCTAAATCGATCCACCGGCGCATTTATGTCTCGTACATCGATTTCTCCGCACATTTCTACCTTCTATGTCGAACTCTCGGCTCATTTCTACTTCCTAATCGATCTCCCCATTTAATTCTACCTCCTACACCGATCTATCTGTCATTTCTACCTATTACATCGATCTCCCCATTTAATTCTACTTCCTACACCGATCTATCTGTCATTTCTACCTATTACATCGATCTCCCTGTTCATTTCTACCTACTGCAATGATGTTCCTTCTCACTTCTACCCCCTACACCGATTTCCCCGTCATTGTTGCCAACCCGAGTTATCCGTCATCGTCAGTGACCATGGGAATGTCTTACGTGTAAAATATCACTTGCTCACAGACAATGAAGTATAACCCGGTTTGTGTACGACATGTCATGGTCACAGACAATGAAGTATAACCCAGTTTGTGTACGACATGTCATGGTCACAGACAATGAAGTATAACCCAGTTTGTGTACATGTCATGGTCACAGACAATGAAGTATAACCCAGTTTGTGTACATGTCATGCTCACAGACAATGAAGTATAACCCAGTTTGTGTACATGTCATGGTCACAGACAATGAAGTATAACCCAGTTTGTGTACGACATGTCGTGGTCACAGACAATGAAGTATAACCCAGTTTGTGTACGGCATGTCATGGTCACAGACAATGAAGTATAACCCGGTTTGTGTACGACATGTCATGGTCACAGACAATGAAGTATAACCCAGTTTGTGTACATGTCATGGTCACAGACAATGAAGTATAACCCAGTTTGTGTACATGTCATGGTCACAGACAATGAAGTATAACCCAGTTTGTGTACGACATGTCGTGGTCACAGACAATGAAGTATAACCCAGTTTGTGTACGGCATGTCATGGTCACAGACAATGAAGTATAACCCGGTTTGTGTACGACATGTCATGGTCACAGACAATGAAGTAAACCCAGTTTGTGTACATGTCATGGTCACAGACATGAAATATAACCCAGTTTGTGTACATGTCATGGTCAAAGACAATGAAGTATAACCCGTTTGTGTACGACATGTCATGGTCACAGACAATGAAGTATAACCCAGTTTGTGTACGACATGTCATGGTCACAGACAATGAAGTATAACCCGGTTTGTGTACGATATGTTATGGTCACAGACAATGAAGTATAACCCAGTTTGTGTACATGTCATGGTCACAGACAATGAAGTATAACCCAGTTTGTGTACATGTCATGGTCACAGACATGAAGTATAACCCGTTTGTGTACGACATGTCATGGTCACAGACAATGAAGTATAACCCAGTTTGTGTACATGTCATGGTCACAGAAAATGAAGTATAACCCGGTTTGTGTACATGTCATTGTCACAGACAATGAAGTATAACCCAGTTTGTGTACGACATGTCATGGTCACAGACAATGAAGTATAACCCGGTTTGTGTATGACATGTCATGGTCACAGACAATGAAGTATAACCCAGTTTGTGTACATGTCATGGTCACATACAATGAAGTATAACCCGGTTTGTGTACATGTCATGATCACAGACAATGAAGTATAACCCAGTTTGTGTACGACATGTCATGGTCACAGACAATGAAGTATAACCCAGTTTGTGTACATGTCATGGTCACAGACAATGAAGTATAACCCGGTTTGTGTACATGTCATGGTCACAGACAATGAAGTAAAACCCGGTTTGTGTACGACATGTCATGGTCACAGACAATGAAGTATAACCCAGTTTTGTGTACATGTCATGGTCACAGACATGAAGTATAACCCGGTTTGTGTACATGTCATGGTCACAGACAATGAAGTATAACCCGGTTTGTGTACGACATGTCATGCTCACAGACAATGAAGTATAACCCAGTTTGTGTACGACATGTCATGCTCACAGACAATGAAGTATAACCCGGTTTGTGTACATGTCATGGTCACAGACAATGAAGTATAACCCGGTTTGTGTACGACATGTCATGCTCACAGACAATAAAGTATAACCCGGTTTGTGTACGACATGTCATGGTCACAGACAATGAAGTATAACCGAGTTTGTGTACGACATGTCATGCTCACAGACAATGAAGTATAACCCAGTTTGTGTACGACATGTCATGGTCACAGACAATGAAGTATAACCCGGTTTGTGTACGACATGTCATGGTCACAGACAATGAAGTATAACCCATTTGTGTACGCATGTCATGGTCACAGACAATGAAGTATACCCAGTTTGTGTACATGTCATGCTCACAGACAATGAAGTAAAACCCCGGGTTTTTGTGTACATGTCATGGTCACAGACAATGAAGTATAACCCGGTTTGTGTACATGTCATGGTCACAGACAATGAAGTATAACCCGGTTTGTGTACGACATGTCATGCTCACAGACAATGAAGTATAACCCAGTTTGTGTACGACAAGTCATGCTCACAGACAATGAAGTATAACCCGGTTTGTGTACATGTCATGGTCACAGACAATGAAGTATAACCCGGTTTGTGTACGACATGTCATGCTCACAGACAATGAAGTATAACCCGGTTTGTGTACGACATGTCATGGTCACAGACAATGAAGTATAACCCAGTTTGTGTACGACATGTCATGCTCACAGACAATGAAGTATAACCCAGTTTGTGTACGACATGTCATGGTCACAGACAATGAAGTATAACCCGGTTTGTGTACGACATGTCATGGTCACAGACAATGAAGTATAACCCAGTTTGTGTACGACATGTCATGGTCACAGACAATGAAGTATAACCCAGTTTGTGTACATGTCATGGTCACAGACAATGAAGTATAACCCGGTTTGTGTACATGTCATGGTCACAGACAATGAAGTATAACCCAGTTTGTGTACATGTCATGGTCACAGACAATGAAGTATAACCCAGTTTGTGTACGACATGTCATGGTCACAGACAATGAAGTATAACCCGGTTTGTGTACGACATGTCATGGTCACAGACAATGAAGTATAACCCGGTTTGTGTACGACATGTCATGCTCACAGACAATGAAGTATAACCGGTTTGTGTACGAACATGTCATGCTCACAGACAATGAAGTATCCCCCGGGTTTGTGTACGACATGTCATGCTCACAGACAATGAAGTATCCCCAGTTTGTGTACGACATGTCATGCTCACAGACAATGAAGTATAACCCAGTTTGTGTACGACATGTCATGGTCACAGACAATGAAGTAAAACCCAGTTTGTGTACATGTCATGCTCACAGACAATGAAGTATAACCCGGTTTGTGTACGACATGTCATGCTCACAGACAATGAAGTTAACCCAGTTTGTGTACGCCCTGTCATGGTCACAGACAATGAAGTATAACCCAGTTTTGTGTACATGTCATGCCAGACAATGAAGACATTACTTGGTGATGCTTACACTTACAATGTGTAAGACATCACTGGGTCACAGACTGTCAGAAGTAGGGTACGCCACCGCCTATTTTGAATGTTACTATCGCTGGCGGAAACCCCAAAATAGTCAGATATTGACTCGGGACAAATGTATATGGCTGAAATAAAGATTACGCTCTAAATATTCAAGAGTACAGCTACAAGTGGCTCGTTAATTAGCTGGTCTAAATATTTTTCCAAAGTTGTCTGTCTGTATGATGTCATCTGAGGACGTTGTCTGTCTGTATCGTGCCATATGAGAACGGATCCATTTAACCACGCCCCCGACTCCTTATCAATAGTGATTTGCAGATTTTAAACTAGAGCTGGAAAAAAAAAAAGGGGGGGGGGGGGATAATTTTTATAAACCGGTCGTCATTCTATCTAATGTTTAAAATTTGTTTTAATGGAGTGAAATAGCTCAGACATACATGCTAGCACACAAACCAAATACAGAAACTGTCACAAAAAGACGCGTGCCCCTGCTTTATCCCACGCTCCGCCATGTTCCTTGTTTTATCGCGTCGACAGCCGCCATTACTGCAAATGAAATATATGGTTCTAATTGGTGATATCCACTGTTTAAACACTCAAGTCAGGCACGTATACCTTTCAATTAAATTGATTATGAAGATAAACAAAATGCCCTTCTCCCACATTCAAGAAAAAACTCGGCAAACACACAGCTCACCCAGTTCCCCGCCCTGCCACAGGTTTTATCATCGCCACGT
Source organism: Cepaea nemoralis (assembly GCA_014155875.1). NCBI lineage: Eukaryota > Metazoa > Mollusca > Gastropoda > Stylommatophora > Helicidae > Cepaea > Cepaea nemoralis. The sequence continues at coordinate 64,069 of JACEFZ010010181.1, read as the reverse complement.
GCACATCCAGACATCGCCGGTGCAAGTCAGTTCTGGTGTGTTCCGTTTGGCAGGGCAGCCCAAACATCGCCCTGGGTTGTTCCAGTTTGGCAGGACAACAAATTCGCCCTGAGGTGTACATTTTGACAGTACAGACACACATCGCCCTGAGTTGTTCCAGTTTGGCAGGACAGACAAACATGGTCCTGATTTTTTTCCCAGTTGGCTTGGACATACAAACATAGTCCTAAGTTATTCCAGTTGGCTAGGACATACATACATCCCCCTGAGTTGTTCCAGTTTGGCAGTACAGACAAACATCGCCTTGAATTGTCCCAGTTGGCTAGGAATACATACATGGTCCTGGGGTTGTTCCAGTTGGCTTGGGCATTCAAACATCGCGCTGATTTTTTTCCAATTTGACAGGACATACAAACATCGCCCTGAGTTGTTACAGTTTGCTAGGACATACAAACATCGCCCTGAGCTGTTCCAATTCGCTAGAGCATACAAAAATGGTCATGAGTTGTTCTTCTTGGCTAGGACATACAGACATCGCCCTGAGTTGTTCCAGTTGGCCAGGACATACAAACATGGTCATGATTTGTTCCAGTTGGCCAGGACATACAAACATGGTCATGATTTGTTCCATTTGGCCAGGACATACAAACATGGTCATGAGTTGTTCTTCTTGGCTAGGACATACAGACATCGCCCTGAGTTGTTCCAGTTGGCCAGGACATACAAACATGGTCATGATTTGTTCCAGTTGGCCAGGACATACAAACATGGTCATGATTTGTTCCAGTTGGCCAGGACATACAAACATGGTCAGACTTGTTCCGTTGGCCAGGACATACAAACATGGTCATGATTTGTTCCAGTTGGCCAGGACATACAAACATGGTCATGATTTGTTTCAGTTGGCCAAGACATACAACATGGTCATGATTTTTTCCAGTTGGCCAGAACATACAACCATGGTCATGATTTGTTCCAGTTGGCCAGGCATACAAACATGGTCATGATTTGTTCAGTTGGCCAGGACATAAAAACATGATCATGATTTGTTCCAGTTGGCCAGGACATACAAACACGGTCATGATTTGTTCCAGTTGGTCAGGACATACAAACATCGCCCTGATTTGTTCCAGTTGGCCAGGACATACTAACATGGTCATGATTTGTTCCAGTTGGCCAGGACATACAAATATCGCCCTGATTTGTTCCAGTTGGCCAGGACATACAAACATGGTCATGATTTGTTCCAGTTGGCTAGGACATACAAACATGGTCATGATTTGTTCCAGTTGGCTTGGAAATACAAACATAGTTCTAAGTTATTCCAGTTGGCTAGGACATACATACATCCCCCTGAGTTGTTCCAGTTTGGTAGGACAGACAAACATCGCCTTGAATTGTCCCAGTTGGCTAGGAATACATACATGGTCCTGTGTTGTTCCAGTTGGCTTGGGCATTCAAACATCGCGCTGAGTTTTTCCAGTTTGACAGGACATACAAACATCGCCCTGAGTTGTTACAGTTGGCTTGGGCATTCAAACATCGCGCTGAGTTTTTCCAGTTTGACAGGACATACAAACATCGCCCTGAGTTGTTACAGTTTGCTAGGATATAAAAACATCGCCCTGAGCTGTTCCAATTCGCTAGAGCATACAAAAATGGTCATGAGTTGTTCTTCTTGGCTAGGAAATACAGACATCGCCCTGAGTTTTTCCAGTTGGCCAGGACATACAGACATCGCCCTGAGTTGTTCCAGTTGGCCAGGACATACAAACATCGCCCTGATTTGTTCCAGTTGGCCAGGACATACAAACATGGTCATGATTTTTTCCAGTTGGCCAGGACATAAAAATATCGCCCTGTTTTGTTCCAGTTGGCCAGGACATACAAACATGGTCATGATTTGTTCCAGTTGGCCAGGACATACAAACATGGTCATGTTTTGTTTCCAGTTGGCCGGGACATACAAACACGGTCATATTTGTTCCAGTTGGCCAGGACATACAAACATGGTCATGATTTGTTCCAGTTGGCCAGGACATACAAACATCGCCCTGATTTGTTCCATTTGGGCCCGGACATATAAACATGGTCATGTTTTGTTCCAGTTGCTGGGAAACATAAAAATCATGGTCATAATTTGTTCCGTTGGCTTGGAAATACAAACATAGTCCTAAGTTTTTCCTTGGTAGGACATACATACATCCCCCTGAGTTGTTCCAGTTTGGAGGACAGACAAAAATCGCCTTGAATTGTCCCAGTTGGCTAGGAATACATACATGGACCTGAGTTGTTCCAGTTGGTTTGGGGCATTCAAACACGCGCTGAGTTTTTTCCATTTTGACAGGACATACAAACATCCCCCTGAGTTGTTACAGTTGGCTTGGGCATTCAACATCGCGCTGAGTTTTTCCATTTTTGACAGGACATACAAACATCGCCCTGAGCTGTTCCAATTCGCTAGGGCATAAAAAAAATGGTCATGAGTTGTTCTTCTTGGCTAGGACATACAGACATCCCCCTGAGATTTTCCCAGTTGGCCAGGACATACAAACATGGTCATGATTTGTTCCAGTTGGCCAGGACATAAAACATGGTCATGATTTTTTTCCAGTTGGCCAGGACATACAAACATGGGCATGATTGTTCCAGTTGGCCAGGACATACAAACTGGTCATGATTTGTTCCAGTTGGCCAGAACATACAAACAGGTCATGATTTGTTCCAGTTGGCCAGGACATACAAACAGGGTCATGATTTTTTTCCATTTGGGCCCAGGAATACAAACATGATCATGATTTGTTCCAGTTGGCCAGGACATACAAACATGGTCATGATTTGTTCCAGTTGGTCAGGACATACACACATCGCCCTGATTTGTTCCAGTTGGCCAGGACATATAACATGGTCGATTTGTTCCATTTTGGCCCAGGACATACAAATATCGCCCTGATTGTTCCAGTTGGCCAGGACATACAAACATGGTCATGATTTTTTCCAGTTGACCAGGACTACAAACATGGTCATGATTTGTTCCAGTTGGCCGGACATACAAACATCGCCCTGATTTGTTCCAGTTGGCCAGACATACAAACACGGTCAGATTTGTCCATTTGGCCAGGACATACAAACATGGTATAATTGTTCCAGTTGGCCAGGCATACAAACATGCCTGATTTGTTCCAGTTGGCCAGGACATAAAAACTTCATATTTGTTCCAATTGGCCAGGACATACAAACATGGTCATGATTTGTTCCAGTTGGCTAGACACAAAATTAGTCATGATTTGTTCCGTGGGGTGGGACCTGTTACCCCCATGTAATCCTGCGTGGGCTGGCTGACCCAGTGTATCCTGGGTGGACTGAATACCCCAGAGTATCCTGGGTGGACTGACTGACCCAGTGTATCCTGGGTGGACTGACTGTCCCAGTGTATCCTGGGTGGACTGACTGACCCAGTGTATCATGGGTGGACTGACTGCCCAAGTGTATTCTGGGTGGACTGATGCTCCAGTGTATCCTGCGTGGGCTGGCTGCCTCAGTGTATCCTGGGTGGACTGACTACCCCAGTGTATCCCAGGTGGACTGACTGACCCAATTTATCCTGGGTGGACTGACTGCCCAGTGTATCCTGGGTGGACTGACTGCCCCAGTGTATCCTGCGTGGGCTGGCTGCCCCAGTGTATCCTGGGTGGACTGACTGCCCCAGTGTATCCTGGGTGGACTGATGCTCCAGTGTATCCTGCGTGGGCTGGCTGACCCAGTGTATCCTGCGTGGGCTGGCTGTCCCAGTGTATCCTGCGTTGGCCTGGCTGACCCAGTGTATCCTGTTTGGACTGGCTGACCCAGTGTATCCTGGTTGGACTGACTGACCCAGTGTATCCTGCGGTGGACTGGCTGACCCAGTGTATCACTGGTGGACTGACTGACCAGTGTATCCTGGGTGGACTGGCTGACCCAGTGTATCCTGAGTGGACTGGCTGCCCCAGTGTATCCTGGGTGGACTGGCTGCCCCAGTGTATCCTGGGTGGACTGGCTGACCCAGTGTATCGTGCGTGGGCTGGCTGACCCAGTGTATCGTGCGTGGGCTGGCTGCCCAACTCCATGAACAAGATACTGGCCACTTAGAGGGATTGAACCCACAATAAGCGGACTGTCGGGCAGGAGTGTGAGCGACATGCCTTGTGCGACTGCTGGGTGCTGACTGTACAACACATGTACAATAGTAGAGAGTTTGCCTATGTGCTGACTGTACAACAAATGTACAACGATAGAGAGTGTACCTGTGTGAAGATTTTACAATAAATGCACATCAATAGAGAGCGTACTTGTTTGCCTATTTTACAATAAATATACAACAATAGAGAATGTACCTTTTTCCTGATTTTACAACAAATGTACAACAATAGTGTACATGTTTGCTGAATGTACAATATTTGTAAAGCAACAGAGAGTGTACCCGTTTGATGAGAGAACAATAAATATTCAACAACAGAGAGTGTAACCGTTTGATGAGAGAACAATAAATATTCAACAACAGAGAGTGTAACCGTTTGATGAGAGAACAATAAATATACAACAACACAGAGTGTAACTGTTTGATGAGAGAACAATAAATATACAACAACAGAGAGTGTAACCGTTTGATGAGAGAACAATACATATACAACACAGAGAGTGTACGCGTTTGATGAGATAACACTAAATATACAACAGAGAGTGTGCTAGTTTGATGAGTGTACAATAAATATACATCAACAGAGAGTGTGCTAGTTTGATGAGTACAATAAATGTACACCAATAGAACGTGCACCTGTCAGTGACATCAACCTGCGCTAGCCACGTTGCTCCGACTGTCCTGTCAGCTGACATTTACGAGATTCGTAACCGTCACATGACAGTCTCACAGACTGTCCATTGTGGTGTCCATAACAAGCAACCACGGTTAGTAGCACACAGACACACTGTACTCACACGTGTATACAAACACACACGTGCACACACATACTCAAACGCGAGTACACACACACACACTCACACACACACCACTATGACGGATCAATGACCACGTCATTTAACCCATCTCCACAACCAGGCGTAGAATCATCGTGGCCGCTAGTTCAAGTGGTACTCACACACTGCTACTTCAGTTGGCAACATCACTACTGCTAGATTGATGCAACGTCCTCGCTCATTTCATGATTCTCTCTCTCCACAGTGGATGCGCAGGCTGTCATCTGTGTGTGGGCTTTCACTAGGGTATGGGATGTCATATGTGGTGGGCTGTCATCTGTGTTTTATGCTCTTACCAGTGTGTGGGCTTTCATCAATGTGTGGGCTGTCATCTGTGTGTGGGCTGTCATCTGTGCTTGGGCTGTCATCAGTGTGTGGGCTGTCATCTGTGTGTGGGCTGTCATCTGTGTGTGGGCTTTCATCAGTGTGTGGGCTGTCACATGGGGCTGTCACATGGGGGGATGTCATCTGTGTGTGGGCTGTCATCAGTGTGTGGGCTTTCATCAGTGTGTGGGCTGTCACATGGGGGGGGGGGCTGTCATCTGTGTGTGGGCTGTCACCTGTGTGTGGGCTGTCATCTGTGTGTGGGCTTTCATCAGTGTGCGGGGCTTCACATGGGGGGGGGGGGGGGCTGTCATCTGTGTTTGGGCTTTCATCAGTGTGTGGGCTGTAATCAGTGTGTGGGCTTTCATCAGAGTGTGGGCTGTCACATGGGGGACTGTTATCTGTGTGTGGGCTTTCATCAGTGTGTGGACTGTCATCAATGTGTGGGCTTTCATCAGCGTGTGGGCTGTCATCAGTGTATGGGCTTTCATCAGTGTGTGGGCACTCACCTGTGTGTGGGCTGTCACATGGGGGGGGGGGGGGGGGGTTGTCATCTGTATATTGGGGAAAGAGGGTGTGTGTGTGTGACAATGACAATATTTAGCTGTAATTTTACCAGTTCCATAGCTACATTCATCAAATGTTTAGCTGTCATTTTACCAGTTCCAGAGTTACATTCATCAAATGTTTAGCTGTCATTTTACCAGTTCCATACTTTCATTCATCAAATGTTTAGCTGTCATTTTACCAGTTGCGGTTACATTCATCAAATGTTCAGCTGTCATATTACCAGTTCCGGTTACATTCATCAAATGTTTAGCTGTCATTTTACCAGTTCCATAGTGACATTCATCAAATCATTAGTTGTCATTTTACAAGTTCCGGTTACATTCATCAAATGTTCAGCTGTCATTTTACCAGTTGGGGTTACATTCATCAAATGTTTAGCTGTCATTTCACCAGTTCCGGTTACATTCATCAAATATTTAGCTGTCATTTTACCAGTTCCATAGTTACATTCATCAAATCTTTAGTTGTCATTTTACTAGTTCCGGTTACATTCATCAAATGTTCAGCTGTCATTTTACCAGTTCCGGTTACATTCATCAAATGTTTAGCTGTCAGTTACTAGTTCCATAGTTACATTCATCAAATGTTTAGCTGTCATTTTACAAGTTCCGTTTACATTCATCAAATGTTCAGCTGTCATTTTACCAGTTCTGGTTACATTCATCAAATGTTTAGCTGTCAGTTCCTAGTTCCATAGTTACATTCATCAAATCTTTAGTTGTCATTTTACTAGTTCCGGTTACATTCATCAAATGTTCAGCTGTCATTTTACCAGTTCCGGTTACATTAATTAAATATTTATCTGTCATTTTACCAGTTCCATAGTAACATTCATCAAATGTTTAGTTGTCATTTTACCAGTTTCAGTTACATTCATCAAATGTTTAGCTGTCATTTGCACAAATGGGTCGGTCGTCCGACATGTGAGAAGCTCATGGGCCTTTACGGCTCAGGCCGGAGGGAGAATTGTGAAGGAGGACTCTGGTGCTTTCACTGAAACCACAAGTAACCTGACTATGGAAGTCATGGCAGTAAGTAAAGCAATAACATGGCTCGAGACACAGATATTCACTAGGGCATGTTTCCTTAGCGACTCAATGAACATGATCAAGAGGATAGAGATGGGGTGGATCGGAAGAGAATGGTTGCTGTCTCTGGAGCGGTCTCGGCTGGCAAAGATTAGTTTCATCTTCGTGCCAGGGCATGCGGGAGTACAAGGAAATGAGCGGGCTGACAAGCTCGCAGGTGAGGCTACTGTGGAGGGCGGACGCGCCATGGGCCAGGCTGACATTCTGAATGCTCTACGAGAAGTAAGACTTTTGCGAGAACCAAGTGATGACTGTGAATCTACAACCATGGCCAGACTGCGAGAACAGCAAATTAAAAGTGGGGTGGCCAAACAAGAACACTACTCAGGAAGCCAAAGTAGATTGATAAACCAACACAGAACTGGCGTCGTTAGCCGCTACAACGCTGCGGGATTTCCTGAGGAGGGGATCCGAGCACTTATGGACTGAGTGGTTCGATGTGCCATGAGGGTGACCTGTCGACAGATTAACTAACTATCTCAGAGCTACATCACAGGTTATGTCTACATTAAGCTGATAATTCTCTGACCTACATCACATATTATGTCTACACCACAGGTTATATCTACATAATAGATTATGTCTACATTAGGCTGATATATCTCTGACCTTTATCACAGATTATGTCTACATCAGGCTGATATATCTCTGACCTACATCACAAGTTATGTCTACATTAGGCTGATATATCTCTGAAATTTATCACACATTATGTCTACATCAAAGATTAAGTCTACATCAGGCTGATATATCTCTGACTTTTATCACAGATTATGTCTACATCAGGCTGATATATCTCTGACCTTTATCACAGATTATGTCTACATTAGGATGATATATCTCTGACCTTTATCACAGATTATGTCTACATCACAGATTAAGTCTACATCAGGCTGATATATCTCTGACCTTTATCACAGATTATGTCTACATTAGGTTGAGGTAGTCTCCCATCTTCCTTTGTCAATCTGTCTACCTTTTTATTTTCCAGGTGCAACTGGATGGGGTGGTACACCGTCACTGCCGTTATTTCTTGGTTCTAGTATATTGTACTTCCGTCCCACTTTTTCTCCTCCCGTCATCCCACACTAATGGACAAAATTATCGTGTATATGTGTGTGAGTATGTTTATGAGTGTGTGTGAGTGTGTGTGTGTGTGATTGTGTGTACGAGTATGTATCTACCCGGTATATGTACTCGCATGTCACGACACCCATGAGTGTTAGTGTGTGTGTATTAATGGAATGGAATGTCTATTGACAAAAATCCAAGTCATGTTTAATGATGAAATATGTCTGGTCCAATATTGCAGCTGAAGCCATCTCCCAGGCTATCGTGGAGACCCCGATAGTCGATCATCATTATTCTCATCGCGTATTCTCCTCGCCGCCAGCGCTTTGATAATCCCCAGATCGTCGGGCTTACCTGGCCAGGTTTACAGACACAGGTACACCGGCAGGCTGCCAGTATGACTGATAACAGTGGACTCTAATGTGACTGATAACACTGGACTCTAATGTGACTGATAACATTGACCTCCAATATGTCAGATACGTCTAGTTAATTTCCAATTGCTGGCTCAATCCAGATTAGTTGCCAGGCTTGTCTAAACAATCAAATCATTGATAGTTCTACATTAACCAGTCACAGATGTCTCCCATTGTAAGCACTAACCAGTCACAGATGTCTCCCATTGTGAGCATTAACCAGTCATAGATGTCTCCCATTGTGAGCATTAACCAGTCACATATGTCTCCCATTGTGAGCATTAACCAGTCACAGATGTCTCTCATTGTGAGCATTAACCAGTCACAGATGTCTCACATTGTAAACACTAACCAGTCACAGATGTCTCCCATTGTAAGCACTAACCAGTCACAGATGTCTCCCATTGTAAGCACTAACCAGTCACAGATGTCTCCCATTGTGAACACTAACCAGTCACAGATGTCTCCCATTGTGATCACTAACCAGTCACAGATGTCTCCCATTGTAAACACTAACCAGTCACAGATGTCTCCCATTGTGAGCAGTAACCAGTCACAGATGTCTCCCATTGTGAACACTACCCAGTCACAGATGTCTCCCATTGTAAGCACTAACCATTCAGAGATGTCTCCCATTGTAAGCAGTAACCATTCAGAGATGTCTCCCATTGTAAGCACTAACCATACCATTCAGAGATGTCTCCAACTGTAAGCACTAACCAGTCACAGATGTCTCCCATTGCAAGCACTAATCAGTGATATATGTCTCTCATTGTAAGCACCAACCAGTCATATATGTCTCCCAAAGTAAGCACTAACCATTCAGATGTCTCCCATTGTAAGCACTAACCAGTCACAGGTGCCTCTCATTGTAAGGACTAATCAGTCACAGAGAATAACCAATCGCAAATAGTAACCATTCAACCAGTCACAGAGAATAACCAGTCACGTGGAGTAACTTTACCATAAAGTAACCAGTGTAACCAGTCAATCAGTGATATAGATTATCCAGTCATAAAGAGTAAAATTCACAGAGAGTAACCAGTCACAGACAGTAACCAGTCAATCAGTGATATAGATTAACCAGTCATAAAGAGTAACATTCACAGAGAGTAACCAGTCACAGAGAGTAACATGTCACATAGATTAACCAGTCACAGAGAGTAACCTGTCACAGAGAGTAACCAGTCACAGAGAGTAACAATCCAACCAGTTACATAGAGTAACCAGTCAACCAGTAACATGGTGTAACCAGTCACAGAGAGAAGCCAATCAGAGAGAGAGTAACCAGTCAACTAGTCACAGAAAGTAACCAGTCACAGAGAGTAACCAGTTGCAGAGAGTAACCAGTCACAGAGAGTAACCAGTCAATCAGTGATATAGATTAACCAGTCATAAAGAGTAACATTCACAGAGCAGTCACAGAGAGTAACCAGTCAATCAGTGATATAGATTAACCAGTCACATAAGATTAACCATTCACAGAGAGTAACCTGTCACAGAGAGTAACCAGTCACAGAGAGATAACAATCCAACCAGTTACATAGAGTAACCAGTCAACCAGTAACATGGGTCTACACAGAGAGAAGCCAATCAGAGAGAGAGTAACCAGTCAACTAGTCACAGAAAGTAACCAGTCACAGAGTGTAACCAGTCACAGAGTGTAACCAGTCACGTGTCATTAAAGTCTGTCAGATTATCTCAGCTAGGACACCGAGTCCGTGACCTAGATCCACCTGATGAGACTGTCAATTTCAGGCAACAGACATTGCCAAGAAGGTAAGTAATTATATAGAATGATGATACTGTCAACTTTCAGGCAACAACAATTGCCAAGAAGGTATAATTATATGAGAATGATGAGACAGTCGACTTTCAGGCAACAACAATTGCCAAGAAGGTATAATTATATAGAATGATGAGGACAGTCGACTTTCAGCAGACAACAATTGCCAAGAAGGTATAATTATATAGAATGATGAGACTGTCAACTTTCAGGCAACCAACAATTGCCAAGAAGAGGTATAGATTATATAGAATGATGAGACAGTCGACTTTCAGGCAAACAACATTGCCAAGAATGTAGAATTATATAGAATGATGAGACTGTCAACTTTCAGCAACAACATTGCCAAGAAGGTATAATTATATGAATGAATGAGACTGTCACTTTCGGGCAACAACAATTGCCAAGAAGGTATAATTATATAGAATGATGAGACTGTCAACTTCAGGCAACAACAATTGCCAAGAAGGTATAATTATATAGAATGATGAGACTGTCAACTTTCGGGCAACAACAATTGCCAAGAAGGTATAATTATATAGAATGATGAGACTGTCAACTTTCAGGCAACAACAATTGCCAAGAAGGTATAATTATATAGAATGATGAGACTGTCAACTTTCGGGCAACAACAATTGCCAAGAAGGTATAATTATATAGAATGATGAGACTGTCAACTTTCAGGCAACAACAATTGCCAAGAAGGTATAATTATATAGAATGATGAGACTGTCAACTTTCAGGCAACAACAATTGCCAAGAGGGTATAATTATATAGAATGATGAGACTGTCAACTTTCAGGCAACAACAATTGCCAAGAAGGTATAATTATATAGAATGATGATACTGTCACTTTCAGAACACACAATTGCCAAGAAGGTATAATTATATAGATGATGAGACTGTCAACTTTCAGGCAAAAACAATTGCCAAGAAGGTTTTAATTATATAAAATTTGATGAACCGTCGACTTTCAGGAAACAGCAATTGCCAAAAAGGTATAATTATATAGAATGATGAGACAGTCGATTTTCAGGCAACAACAATTGCCAAGAAGGTAAAATTTAAATATAGAATAAATGAGACTGTCAATTTTTCGGGCCCAAACAAAATTGCCAAAAGGTATAATTATATAGAATGATGAGACTGTCAATTTTTCGGGCAACAACAATTGCCAAAAGGTAAAATTTATATAGAATTTTAGACAGTCAAACTTTCGGCAACAACAATTGCCAAGAAGGTATAATTATATAAAAATATGGCCCCTGTCGACTTTCAAGAACCAATTGCCAGGAAGGAAAAATTTAAATATAAAATTTATGAACTGTCGACTTTCAACAACAGCAATCGCCCAGGAAGGTAAAATTTTGAAACCCGATGAGACAATTGCCAGGAAGGTAAAATTTAGATGAACCCGGCAGGCACGTCGCCAACTACTTTTTTTTACCCCTCATTTCTAATGCAGAGTAAAGAACTGAATGTAATACAAACAATTTAAACACGCTTCCATTTCTACAATCCAACAGTTTGTAAATAAATTTAATGGTTAATTGTGCTGGCAGTTTTACCTGCATTAGTTCCATCTCCACCTCTGTCACGCCAGGTTTTTCTGATGACAAACACAAGCGATTACATCATTTTCTCAAAGCAAGTTTTAGCATGAATGATTTTTTAAAACCTGCAGGAAACCTCCAAGATCTTTTCGGGGGGGAATCTCGTGAAATCTGCAGGACACCTCTCTACATTCCCTTTGGAGATCGGGTTGAAAATCAGCATAAAACTTCCAAGATCTTGTCCTGAACTCGGGGGAAAACCTGCAGAAAACCTAACACATCATTGCCCGGAAAGATAAAACTGAAAACTGCAGGAAACCTCCAATATCATATTTGGAAGATCTGATGAAACATCCAGGAAACCGCCAAGAACCTGTTTGGTAGATCTGGTGATTTAAGAACCATCCAAGATGTTGTCTGTGAGATCTGGTGAAACCTGCAGGAAACCTCCAAGATCTTTTCTGGGAAATCTGGGGAAACCGTCAGGAACCTACAAGATTTTGTCTATAGCATCTAGTGAAACCTGCAGGAAACCTCCAAGACCCTGTCTGGTAGAACTGGTGAAATCTACAGAAAATCTCCAACATCTGTCTGGGAGATCTGGTGAAACCTGCTTGAAACCTCCACATCCTGTCTGGGAGATCTGGGGAAACTTACAGGAAACCTCCAAGATCCAGTATAAGAGATCTGGTGAAACCTGAAGGAAACCTCCCACATTTTGACTGGGAGATCTAGTGAAACCTGCAGGAAACCTTTAAGATCCTGACTGGGAGATCTGATGAAACCTGCAGGAAACCTCCACATCCTGTCTGGGAGATCTGGGGAAACCTGCATCAAACCTCCCACATCCTGTCTCATAGATCTGGGGAAACTTACAGGAAACCTCCAAGATCATGTCTGGGAGATCTGGTGAAACCTGCATGAAACCTCCACATCCTGTCTGGAAGATCTGGGGAAACCTGCATCAAACCTCCCACATCCTGTCTCATAGATCTGTGGAAATTTACAGGAAACCTCCAAGATCCAGTCTCAGAGATCTGGTGAAACCTGAAGGAAACCTCCCACATTCTGACTGGGAGATCTAGTGAAACCTGCCGGAAACCTCTAAGATCCTGTCTGGGAGATCTGGTTAAACCTGCAGGAAACCTCCACATCCTGTCTGGTAGATCTGGGGAAACCTGCAGGTGCTGACCCGAGGCAGGAGGTCGAGGGCACTCACGCATTTACCCTCGCCGGATGTCTAATTAACAGCGGATCAACTCCTGACTGCCAGTCAAGGAACCCCATTCATGATGACCTCATTAAGTCGAGACAATGCCAGCACGTCTATCTGATGTCAATTATTCCAATTATGTTTTAATGAACATTGTGATTGATTCTCTTTTTCATTTTACCAGTATAAGTGTTAATATTGCTCTAGAAGAAGATACCACTTACCAAAGCGCCAGACTATGGTTTATTTTTATTCTTGTCAAAAAATTATGATATGTTTATATTAGTTTCATCTGTTTTGCAAAAAAAAGGTGTGTTGAGGTGCTAAATAGAGCCAGTACTTTTGAATGGATGTGAAGCGTGGACAATGAACAGTCAAGCTAAAAAAAACAACATATGATGGTTGTGGAAATGTAGTTTCTGAGGAAAATGTAAAGAATACCATTGTAAGCACCTGGTTTATATACAGAGGTCTGACATATCACGTCTCAGTGAATCAACGTCGTGAGTGTGTACAAATATACTGATCGTTTATTTATCTTAACCTATACATGTCGAAATCATTTCAAGTATACAATATGTACATGTATAACATATTCATAATAATAACATGAAATCACAATTCATGTATATCGTATATTCTTCTAACTATATACTCGCGCTCGCAGTCAGCACACACACACACAACTTGTGGCTGATACTCCCAGCTCAGGCTAACATTCACTCTTGTCACTTCTTCACTTGTTCAAGCATTGTCCAAACACAACGTCTCTGTCTACCAGCCTTGTACCGTCTGATGCCTTTGGGGGTCGGGCTCTATCCCTTTGGGGAAGCCCACTGCAACCTACCTGGGGTTTTGGGTTTTCCGTGACCAGTACTGCGTCCCCATTTTGTCCTTCCCTCTGGGGCCGTCCTCGGGGTTTTTCCCGTCCGTTGTTGCTAAGGTCCCTTTTAATTAACCCCATATCGTTCGGTCTGTCCCCGTAAAAGGGCTTAACCCCGTCTACAAAAAACAAGAAAAACGTAAAAATGATTAAGAAAATTAAAACTAACAATCAACTTTTTTTGGTGTTTTTGAGAAGAAAAATTGGAGAAAATTGGTGACAAAATGTCCCCAAAAATCGAGGGGGAAGAGACAAGGGGAAGACAGAGAAGTAAATACTAGATGGCTTGGCCACGTGGTAAGGTCAAGACAAGAACACAGAGCTGATCCATGACTCTGGTGATCGAATGAGATGGAGAATCATGACCGCCCAAGCTTATCGGCATGGCACATGATGGATTAATGAGTGTTGTGATCTCCAGCTTCGACAAGAATCTTGATATTTATCCATATGTACTGATTTTCATCTTTGACTAGAATCTTGATTTTTCTGCCTGTGTTGTGATTTCCAGTTTGAATCAGAATATTGATATTTCCCCCTGAGTGGTGATTTCCAGCTTCCACTAGAATCTTAACAATCCTGCTGCGTGGTGCTTTAAGCTTCAACTAAAATCTCCATGTGTATTTAAATATTGAGCACAACCCACTGCTGGCAACGCTGATCGTATTCCGATACAAATTTAAGGCCTTAGGTATGTACCGGAATGTACCGGAATACGATCAGCGTTGCCAGTAGTGGTTTGTGCTCAATATTTAACTTTCAAATCCCGGAAAGAAAGAAAACAACCAAATAATTCAACTTCATGTGTATGCCTGCGTTGTGATTTCCAGCTATAACAAGAATCTAGACATTCCTTAATGTGTGGTGGTTTCCAACTTCAACTAGAATCTTGATATTCCTGCCCACTAGATGATTTCCAGCTTTAATTAGAACGTTGATATACCTCACTATGTGTTGATTTTCATCTTCAATTAGAATTGTGATATTCCTGCTCGCTGGGTGATTTTCACTTAATCTAGAATCTTGATATTCTCACCTGCTTGGTGATAACCACCTTGAACTAGTATCTTGATATTCCTCAATGTTTGTTGATTTCCAGCTTTAACTATAATCTTGATATTCCCGCCTGTCTGGTTATTTCCAACGGAATCAAGGGGAACCTGCTCACGGTACAGTGATTACGTGACAGCGCGAGACCCATTCATTCGTTGAGAGAATTAGCGGACCGCTGGACATTAATCTTGCTATCGAAACACTCAATCCAGGATACTAGGTCACAGGCCAGAGCTTTTGTCCATTTCATTAATGAACGCCGGTGTTCACAGGTCGTTACTTTCTGTGCCTGATATCGTTCGCTGGCCGTTAATCTGATCGCATCCTCGAGCTGACTAACAGTGTACACAGCCAGGCCCACAAACCCCTGCCTCCACCATTATCACTCGTAACTTACCTGGTCATTATTCTCTCTGCTTACCTGGTTAATATCTCTCGTTGCTGATCTGGATATTATCTACCGTTACTAACTTGGTTATCATCTTTCGTTGCTTACACGAATATTATCTACCGTTACTTTCCTGGTTATCATCTATCGTTGCTTACCTGGATATTATCTACCGTTACTTACTTGGTTATCACCTATCGTTGCTTACCTGGATATTATCTACCATTACTTACCTGGTTATCATCTCTCGTTGCTTACCTGAATGTTATTTACCGTTACGTATCTGGTTTACCTTATATGTAAGACCAGATGGACAGGAATGGGCATTATAACATCTGAGGAATATAGAATAATCTATTCTGGTGGAGAGAAACAACAGCGAGGAGTAGCAATTATAATGGATAAAGAATAGAAAGAAAAAGCAGCGGCGGCAGCAGAATATAACAATATGAATAGGAAACAAATAGGTATATTAAGCTCCTGCGAGAAGAAACGTACTAAACATCAACACGTGCACATACCTTACAAGGAGATCCATCCTATCGCGAAATACAGGTGAAAATCTGAAATCAGAAGCACTCAATAAATATATAAAATGAATAATAAAATAAAATAAAATACACACAAACGTGTACAATACGACACACAGGACGGCCGACGTTTCGATTCTCCGAATCTTTGTCAAGGACAGGACAACACGGATAGATAGGACAACGAAATATAACAAAGCCACAAAACTAAAAAGCACAACCGCTAAGTATCCATGTGGGAGCAGAAAAGACGGAAATGTCAGATCGGAGCTGATCCACGGCCATGGTGATCGAGTGACATGGCAGACAATGACCGCCCTGGCTTATCGACATGGCACATGATGGATGGATGGATGGACTTACCTGGTTATCATATCTCGTTGCTTACCAAGTTATAATCCTCATAACTTACCTGCTTATCATACTGCGTTGCTTAATGGTTATCATCTCTTGTTGCTTACTTGGTTATCAACCTGGCAACTTACCTGCTAATCATCTCCCGTTACTTACCTATTTGTCATCTCCCGTTACATACCTGATTATCATCTCCAGTTGCTTACCTGGATATTAATGACCGTTGTTTACATGGTTAGTATTTACTGTTACTTACCTGGTTATCATCTCCCGTTACTTACCTGGTTATCAACTCCCGTTATTTACCTGGTTATCATCTCCCGTTACTTACCTGGTTATCATCTCCCGGTACTTACCTATTTGTCATCTTCCGTTACTTACCTGTTTATCATCTCCCGTTACTTACCTGGTTATCATCTCCCGTTACTTACCTGGTTATCATCTCCCGTTACTTACCTGGTTATCATCTCCCGTTACTTACCTGTTTGTCATCTCCCTTTACTTATCTGGTTATCATCTCATGTTACTTACCTGGTTATCATCTCCCGTTACTTACCTGGTTATCATCTCCCGTTACTTACCTGGTTATCATCTCCCGTTACTTACCTGGTTATCATCTCCCTTAACTTACCTATTTGTCATCTCCCTTTACTTACTTGGTTATCATCTCCCGTTACTTACCTGGTTATCATCTCCCGTTACTTACCTGGTTATCATCTCCCGTTGCTTACCTGGTTATCATCTCCGTTACTTAACCTGGTTATCATCTCCCGTTACTTACTTGGTTATCATCTCCCGTTACTTACCTGGTTATCATCTCCCGTTGCTTACCTGGTTATCATCTCCCGTTACTTACCTGGTTATCATCTCCCGTTACATACCTGGTTATCATCTCCCGTTACATACCTGGTTATCATCTTCCGTTACTTACCTGGTTATCACCTCCCGTTACTTACCTGGTTATCATCTCCCGTTACTTACTTGGTTATCATCTCCCGTTAATTACCTGGTTAACATCTCCCGTTGCTTACCTGGTTATCATCTCCCGTTGCTTACCTGGTTATAATCTCCCGTTGTTTACCTGGTTCTAATCTCCCGTTAATTACCTGTTTGTCATTTCCCTTTACTTACCTGGTTATCATCTCTCGTTACTTACCTGGTTATCATCTCCCGTTGCTTACCTGGTTATCATCTCCCGTTGCTTACCTGGTTATCATCTCCCGTTACTTACCTGTTTGTCATCTCCCTTTACTTACCTGGTTATCATCTCCCGTTACCTACCTGGTTATCGTCTCCCGTTACTTACCTGGTTATCATCTCCCGTTACCTACCTGGTTATCATCTCCCGTTACTTACCTGGTTATCATCTCCCGTTACTTACCTGGTTATCATCTCCCGTTACTTGCCTGGTTATCATCTCCCGTTACTTACCTGGTTATCATCTCCCGTTACTTACCTGGTTATCATCTCCCGTTACTTACCTGGTTTTCATCTCCCGTTACTTACCTGGTTATCATCTCCCGTTACTTACCTGGTTATCATCTCCCATTACTTACCTGGGTATCATCTCCCGTTGCTTACCTGGTTATCATCTCCCGTTACTTACCTGAATATCATCTCCCGTTACTTACCTGTTTATCATCTCCCGTTACTTACCTGGTTATCATCTCCCGTTACTTACCTGGTTATCATCTCCCGTTACTTACCTGGTTATCATCTCCCGTTACTTACCTGGTTATCATCTCCCGTTACTTACCATGGTTATCATCTCCCGTTACTTACCTGGTTATCATCTCCCGTTACTTACCTGGTTTTCATCTCCCGTTACTTACCTGGTTATCATCTCCCGTTACTTACCTGGTTATCATCTGCCGTTACTTACCTGGTTATCATCTGCCGTTACTTACCTGGTTATCATCTCCCGTTACTTACCTGGTTATCATCTCCCGTTACTTACCTGGTTATCATCTCCCGTTACTTACCTGGTTATCATCTCCCGTTACTTACCTTTTTATCATCTCCCGTTACTTACCTGGTTATCATCTCCCGTTACTTACCTGGTTTTCATCTCCCGTTACTTACCTGGTTATAATCTCCCGTTACTTACCTGGTTATCATCTCCCGTTACTTACCTATTTGTCATCTCCCGTTACTTACCTGGTTATCATCTCCCGTTACTTACCTGGTTATAATCTCCCGTTACTTACCTGGTTATCATCTCCCGTTACTTACCTGGTTATCATCTCCCGTTACTTACCTGGTTATCATCTCCCGTTACTTACCTGGTTATCATCTGCCGTTACTTACCTGGTTATCATCTCCCGTTACTTACCTGGTTATCATCTCCCGTTACTTACCTGGTTATCATCTCCCGTTACTTACCTGGTTATCATCTCCCGTTACTTACCTGGTTATCATCTGCCGTTTACTTACCTGGTTATCATCTCCCGTTACTTACCTGGTTATCATCTCCCGTTACTTACCTGGTTATCATCTCCCGTTACTTACCTGGTTATCATCTCCCATTACTTACCTGGTTATCATCTCCCGTTACTTACCTGGATATTATTGACCGCTGCTTACCTGGTTAGTATTTACTGTTACTTATCTGGTTATCATCTCCCGTTACTTACCTGGATATTATTGACCGCTGCTTACCTGGTTAGTATTTACTGTTACTTACCTGGTTATCATCTCCCGTTACTTACCTGGATATTATTGACCGCTGCTTACCTGGTTAGTATTTACTGTTACTTACCTGGTTATCATCTCCCATTACTTACCTGGTTATCATCTCCCGTTGATTACCTGGTTATCATCACCCGTTACTTACCTGGTTATTATCTCCCGTTACTTACCTGGTTATCATCTCCCGTTACTTACCTGTTTATCATCTCCCGTTACTTTCCTGGTTATCATCTCCCGTTACTTACCTGGTTATCATCTCCCGTTACTTACCTGGTTATCATCTCCCGTTACTTACCTGGTTATCATCTCCCGTTACTTACCTGGTTATCATCTCCCGTTACTTACCTGGTTATCATCTCGCGTTACTTACCTGGTTATCATCTCCCGTTACTTACCTGGTTATCATCTCCCGTTACTTACCTGGTTATCATCTCCCGTTACTTACCTGGTTATCATCTCCCGTTACTTACCTATTTGTCATCTCCCGTTACTTACCTGGTTATCATCTGCCGTTACTTACCTGGTTATCATCTCCCGTTACTTACCTGGTTATCATCTCCCGTTACTTACCTGGTTATCATCTCCCGTTACTTACCTGGTTATCATCTCCCGTTACTTACCTTTATATTATTGACCGCTGCTTACCTGGTTAGTATTTACTGTTACTTATCTGGTTATCATCTCCCGTTACTTACCTGGATATTATTGACCGCTGCTTACCTGGTTAGTATTTACTGTTACTTGTCTGGTTATCATCTCCCGTTGCTTATCTGGTTGTCATGTTCGTAACTTTTCAGGATATAATCTCATATTGCTTAACACGTTATGATCTCAGGTTGCTTACCTGTTATAGGCCTCATTACTTACTTGGTTATCCTCTACGGTTGATTACATGGTTATCATCATCATAAATTACCTGGTTTCAAAAAACTGGTCACGGTGGTTAAAAGCGAAAAATGGGCAGAGGTGTGTCAAAGAGTTAGCACAGACAAGTCACTGAAATTGTTCTGGCGACTACATAAAAGCATGAGTGGTGTAGTCAAGAATAAGAGCATTTCAGACTTCCAAGGTGCTGACCTCACCTGGCAGAGGACTGACGAGGACAAGGGCAAAGCCCTCTTTGAACGCTACCTTGAGCAGGGCAACCAGACAGACATGGGAGGCCGAAATCTGGCCAAGGAGGTCACCTCAGACAGATGCAAGGCCCAGAACACTTCGGAGGAAGACACAGTGACAGTGAAAGAAATCAAGGTTGTGCTTCGACGATCAAAAAACAGTGCTCCAGGTCCTGATGGCATAAGATACGCCGACATAAATAGGTGTACCGACAATGAGCTAGAGAAACTAGCAGACATGTACAACAACAGTATAGGGAGTGCTAGCATCAAGGAGGAATGGTTACACAGCTTTCTGATTCCCTTGCCGAAGCCTGACAAAGACCACACAAAAATTCAGGGATATCGAATTATAACCATGCAGAATACAATAGGCAAGCTGCTGGAGAAGGTAATTGCCAGGAAAATATCAAGTCAACTAGAGAGGCAAGGTGTATTCCCACCTACCCTGGGTGGGTACCGTCCAAAAAGAGAAACCTGGACCAATGCAGCAGTCTTTGCCCATGATGTCTATGAAGGTTTCCACTCAGGCACTGAAACCGTTGCTGCAGCGATTGATCTTGAGGACGCATACAACAGAGTACCACTAGATTTTTTAATGTTTCAGCTTCTTGAACTAAACGTAAGTCCATGCCTCCTTAGCTGGATCGCTGCAGCCCTCTACCAACGGAAAGTAGTTTTTAGATGTGGCAGTTGGACTTCGGAACCAACAACAATATATCCTGGCCTACCACAGGGATCACCATTATCTCCGGTACTGTTCAACGCCTACACAGTGAGAATCACCAGTGAGCAGATCACTGGACCTGGCAGGACATTGTCGTATGCCGATGATGTTTTAGTGTATCGTCAGGGTAACGGATAGAGAGGAGGTTGCTGTGGAACTACAAACCGAACTCAATCGCATAAGTACTTGGTGTGATGAAGCTGGGGCAATGGTCAACCCAACAAAGGCAACAGTGACTTGGTTCTCGTTGAATAATCATATTGTCAACAATCCAACACCAACTGTAATGCTGTGTTCAGAAACGGTGGAAAGAACGCAGGCAATGAATTACCTGGGGATACGGTTTGATCGAAGCCTTGCTTATAATGTGCACATAGACCAGGTGATAACAAAGGCCAAGCGGGGTTTGGCAGCGATGCGGGTGATGGCGGTAGCAAACTGTGAGCAGCGCCATCTATGTCTTCTGTACGAGGGGCTGGTCATGTCTGTTTTGGAGTATGCAATGGCAATCCTGACTCTCAGCCATAAGCAGATAGAAAGGATGGAAAGGATACAGAATGAAGCTATGCGTATTATTCTTGGATGTACAAGAGATACAGCATGCAGGGCGATGCGCTACCTTCTTGATTTTCCAACCATTGAAGAGAGAATACAAGTTTGCAGGGCACGCGCCTACCTCAGAATTAACGCAAACACACAACATCCACTGCATAGTGAAATTAGGAAGGTGAAGGGCAGCAGGTTAAAAAGAGGACGGTCGTGGATGGGTCAAGCCGAAGACATTCTTCAACAGGTGTGTTCACTTGAGGACTTAGAACCTGGCGAGGAGTGGGTGCAAGTGCCAACAGACTTCTGCACATCCTTTTCAGTTTGCATCCAACTAGATAGGAAATGCAGACAAGAAAATCCGGCTGCTGTTGAGGCTGAAGTACAAGCGTTGATTTTCGAGAATTCGCTAGACGGTGACGCGGTCATCTACACAGATGGGTCGGTCGTCCGACATGTGAGAAGCTCATGGGCCTTTACAGCTCGGGCCGGAGGGAGAATTGTGAAGGAGGACTCTGGTGCTTTCACTGAAACCACAAGTAGCCTGACCATGGAAGTCATGGCAGTAAGTAAAGCAATAACATGGCTCGAGACACAGACATTCACTAGGGCTTGTTTCCTTAGCGACTCAATGAACATGATCAAGAGGATAGAGGAGGGGTCGATCCGAAGAGAATGGTTGCTGCCTCTGAAGCGGTCTCGGCTGGCAAAGATTAGTTTCATCTTCGTGCCAGGTCATGTGGGAGTACAAGGAAATGAGCGGGCTGACAAGCTCGCAGGTGAGGCTACTGTGGAGGGCGGACGCGCCATGGACCAGGCTGACATTCTGAATGCTCTACGAGAAGTGAGACTTTTGCGAGAACCAAGTGATGACTGTGAATCTACAACAATGGCCAGACTGCGGGAGCAGCAAATTAAAAGAGGGGTGGCCAAACAAGAACACTACGCAGGAAGCCAAAGAAGATTGATAAATCAACACAGAACTGGCGTCGTTAGCCGCTACACGCTGCGGGATTTGCTGAGGAGGGGATCCGAGCACTTATGGACTGAATGGTTCGATGTGCAACGAGGATGATCTGTCGACTAACTAACTAACTATAACTTACCTGGTTATCATCTTTCGATGCTTACCTGTTTGTCATCTCTCGTTGCTTACCTGGTTATCATCTCCCTTTGTTTGCCTGGTTATAATCTCCCATTTCTTACCTGGTTATCATTGGCCGCTGCTTATCTGGTTATCATCTCCCGTTATTTACCTGATTATCATCTCCCGTTGCTTACCTTTTACGTTCCTCATTACTTACTTGGTTATCATTTCCCGCTCCTTACCTGGTTATCATCCTTATAAGTTACCTGGTTATCATCCCCCGTTACTTACCTGGTTTCGTCTCCCGTTACTTACCTGGATATCATCTTTCGTTAATTGCCTAGGTATTGTCTCTCGTTGCTTACCTGGTTATTATCCTCATTACTTACTTGATTATCATCTCCCGTTGTTTACCTGTTCTGGTCGTTATTATTTACTTTGGTTTCATCTCTCATCGCTTACCTCGTTATCATCCTCGTAACTTACCTGGTTATCGTGTCCCGTTGATAGGACTAAATATCTAATCTTTCAGAGAACTACTGGATTAATCATTGAGAGGACTAATTGACTAATCATCTAATCTTTGAGAGGAATAATGGACTAATCATTGGGTGGTTTAGTGAACAAATCTTTGAGAGGAATAATGGACTAATCATCGGGATAAATAATGGGCTTATGATTGAGAGTAATGGTGAACTAATTATTGAGTAGTTTAGTGAACCTGTCATTGTGGGAACTAATGAACTAATCATTGAGATGACTAGTGAACTAATCATTGGGTGGGTAGTGAACTAATCATTGAGAGGATTACTGGACTCATCATTGGGGGGAATCAGTGAACTAATCATTTGGGTGATGTAATGAACGCATTATTGAGGAGATCAGTGAGCAAATCAGTGAGAGAACTATTGAACAAGTCATTTAGAGGACTACTTGACCAACCCAGGAGAGAACTAATAAATATGTGCTGAGGCTGACTAGCTGTTTGTTATGTAAGTAAAGGCTGAAAATATGTCGGCTGAGGAATGAGACGGTTGTTGTGACCGGAGTTAGTTTTGGACATGTGTTATGGTATTGTGCTGTCAGGATTCTGGATGCTCCCACTGCAGATACTCTCGTCTCCCGCCAACGCACCATCCTACACAACTGTCTTGTATGCTCACGTCACTGGCCCAACAATTCGGAGGTCTAGGACCCTCAACAAATATTCTCCCTGGAATGTGTACACGAGTTGAACAAAAATAAGTGGATTGTTTGAGTATTCTCTAGTTATTGGGCAGTAGCACACTGGCGGTCCTGCAGGCCTGGTGATGTCCAGACTGACCTAGTTACCAGAGTTTGTTCAGCGGATACTAGTCTGGGCTACTGAAAAGAAATTCTAGACAGAATAGATTGGGGCAGATCGGTGACTCCGTGAATTAATGCGACTTGACAATAAGTGTGCCAGCAAAATAGTATCGCCATCCAGGAAAGTCGCAAAAGCAGTAAGAACAGTGCTCTATATGTTAAACAAGGGAAAATAGTATAGTTAATGTATAATATTACGACTGGAAATAAGAATTGTGCTGTCTCTGTTAGATCAGAGAAAACGTTATATTTAATGTAAAATATTCAGTTTGGAAATAAGGATAGCGGTATCTCTATTTACTAGGACCTTTCCGTCTTGACAGATGCTAGTTTGTAAAATGGACTTATACCTCTCCAAGTACAAAGCCTGGGCTGAATGTAGAGACCATGTGTTGCCCATGCAGCATGATCCTTCTCTCAACTTGTCTAGTGTACTCCAGAGGAAAGGTAACACCAATACATCTGGAACAAAACAAGCTGCAGAAGTTGCCGAATAACAAAGCAATATTATAACTGTCGGCCTGTCGAAGAGTCCATCCTATACCAGTTGCTCACCAGGGCTTGGGGCCTGTCGAAGAGTCCATCCTATACCAGTTGCTCACCAGGGCCTGGTCTCCTCTGCCATGACATTTTGTCTGTAGGTTGCATTTCTTCGCTCCGGGGTAAGGCTGGTACCCTCCAATGTGTGTGTGTGTGTGTGTGTGTGTGTGTGTGTGTGTGTGTGTGTGTGTGTGTATGTATGTGTGTGTGTGTGTGTGTGTGCGTGCGTGCGTGCGTGCGTTTTTTTTTTTTTTTTTTACAATTAGACAAGAGAAAATAGTGTAGTTAATGTAGAATATTACGACTGGAAATAAGGATCGTGTTTCTTCTGTTAGATCAGAGATAAAAGTATAGTTAATGTAAACTATTCGGTTTGGAAATAAAGATAGAACTGTCTCTATTATACAAGAAACAATAGTATAGTAAATTAAAAATATTCGGACAAGAAATAAGGATGGCGTTGTCTCTATTTGACAAGAAAAATAGTATCGTTAACGTAAATTTATGCATAAACTTGTATTTAGTTGACATCAAAAGGCCTTCCACTCAACTTCACCAGTAACACTCTGTCTCATACAGTTTAATATCCTTTGATCGATTTTGATCCCTCTGTATCCATTATAATTGCTACTCGTCGCTGCTTTTTTTTCTTTCCACCAGAATGGATGATGCTATAATCCTCAGATGTTAAATTCCTGTCCATCTGGTCTCTCATATGTACCTAAAATGTTAATATTTAGTTTCTCATGTTATCCTTAATGTTATCAAATTTGCCATTACCATTAATATTTCTAACATTCCAATTCCCTATTTTCAATGTTGATCATCGTTTTCACTCAGTCGCCTGCTGACGGTCTGGAGTCACTTGATGCATATGACTGCCCCTAGAGGGCGAGACTGCTCCTATGGAGAACCCAATTACGCCGTTTCTCTGATTTTTTAAAAATGAAATTGCAATACATTATATTCTCGGCATCTGTAAAGAAGGTAGTTTGCCTTTGTTTTCCTTCCTAGCAGTGACCATACTGGTCGATGACCGTAGCCATTGTCTCCCAAAAAATAGATCCTCTGCCTACTGTCGTGAAGCTAGAGACCATAACCTACACCTATCTGTTGACTGCTCTTCAACTTCATCCACCACCTGCACCCATGGCTTCACGTAACCCTGATTGGCAGGCTAAACGGGTATTCCACATTGCAAAAGGGTATCCCGTATGCTAGCGGGATTGGGGGGGGGGGGGGGGGGGGAGGCACCTTACCTCTCCTTTTAAAATGGTCTTAAGATTCGAGAGGATCGACATTATTGCCCCAGGTTTTATCCCATATGGCTCGGTGTCTTTTTCCTCAGAGCGACCTGCAGACAGTATCGCACAAAGCACGAACTTCGTAGCTCCAGCGACGACCCCCAGGAGTCTCCGAGAAAAATGAACGCGTGAACCGAAAGACGTAGCCCGGAATCGAACCCACAACCTTCGGAGCGCGAGGCAGACGACTTGACACCTTGGCCACGGAGGCTCCCGGCCTCTCCTTTGATGGGGGATACCTCTACCCTCCAACCATCAGATAGATGTATGCAAAGACAATGGAGTTTTGTCTTGTCAGATAGATGATGTAGCAACAACACATTAGTATCTCTTCAGATAGATGAATGTAACAACAAATAGAGATTTTTGTCTTGTGGGGCACCAAGAACTAAGCACATAGAGACATGGGGTGTAGAGGATGGGGAACACAGAATTGAGAACGTGGAGACGTGGGTGTAGTGATTGGCGTTGGGGCACCAAGAACTGAGCCCATGGAGACGTGGGTGTAGTGATTGGCGTTGCGGAATCAAGAACTAAGCACATGGAGACATGGAGAGTTGGGGTACCAAAACCTGAGCATATGAAGACGTGGGTGTGGTGGTTGGCGTTGGGGGCACCAAGAAATGAGCCCATGGAGAACGAAAGGACTAACGAACAAATTTTATTTTCAAACGGTAACAAACTGGGCACACACGCCCGTCTTACATTCAGCCATTCTAATCACACATCTTTCGTTCATCAATAGTGCATGATACATTCACATAGGAAAAAAAACATTGTCAGATGAACGTTGTAACAATAAACAATGCATATTACCAAGTTATGAGACACATCCACCACCCACCCTCACATCCCCACCCACCCAAACACCCAGACACACATACATGCCCCACCCATCCACCCATCCCCCACCGACACACCCCCTAATCACACACATCCCCCACCTACACACATCTCCCCACCCACACACACATTCCCCCACCAATCCATAACCCACACACGCTCATCCACCCACATATCCTCCACCACCCATACATCCCCAACCACCAAGCCAAACACACATTCCAAAAACATACATTCCCACCCACACACATCCCCCCGGGCAAATCCACACATCCCGCACCTACCCACACACACATCCCGCACACATCCACATATCCCCAACTTACACACATCCCCCACCAACACAATCTCTCCCCATCCACTCATACATCCCGCACCCATCCACACACTCAACTCCCACCCATTCCCCAACCTACAGACACTCACCTACCCACATATCCTACACCCACACCCCCCCCCCAATCACCCACCCTCCACCCACGCACACATCCCCCACTCATACACACATCCCCCAAACCACCTACACACCCCCACACACTCACCCACACATTCCCAACAACCCAATCCACAAATCCCATACGCACACCAAGAACGAAGCAAATGGAGACGTGGGTGTAGCGTTGGGGCACCAAGAACTGAGCACATGGAGAAGTGGGTGTGTGGTTGGCGTTGGGGCACCAAGCACTAAGCACATAGAGACGTGAGTGTAGTGTTGGGGCACCAGGAACTGAGCACATGGAGACGTGGGCGTAGTCTTGGGGCACCAAAAACTGAGCACTTTGAAGATTTGGAATTCTGTCTTAAGACGGGCCCAATTGGTTAACCGTTGATGGCATACACAAACTGCAAACTCCACCTGCCTCAAGTGGTCAAGATAAGGCCTGGCCCCCAGATTGTGAAACGCTCGGGTCCTGAGAGATCTGGCTGCAAACATGTTGTGCCCAACTAACTAAGCTGACCCTGTCGTCCAACCTGCCATTTGCCTCAGACATTCCCCGCTTGCTTTCTGTTGCTAAAACATAAGCTATCAGTGGCAAGCCGCGGGCCGCTGGTTTTTGTACAAACATCGATAATCTTAAACATTCATTCATTCTCTCTCTCTCTCTCTCTCTCTCTCTCTCTCTCTCTCTCTCTCTCTCTCTCTCTCTCTCTCTCTCTCTCTCTCTCTCTATCTCTCTCTCTCTCTCTCTTTCTGTCTCTCTCTCTTTCTCTCTCTCTCTCTCTTTCTCTCTCGCATTCTCTCTTTGTGTGGTTAAGGGATGTGTGGTTAAGGGATGTTTGGTTGCGGGATGAGTGGGTGGAGGATGTGTGGATGGGTAGAGGATATGTGTGTGTAGGTTAGGAGATGATGGGGGAAGTTTGTATGGATGGGCTCGGGATCTGTGAGTGGGCTGGGGGAGATGGGAGATTATGTGAGTTGGTGCGGAATTTGTGTTTGGGTAGGTGCGAGATATGTGAGATGGCGGGGAGATGTATGTGTGCGTGGGGGATGTGTGGTTGAGGGATGTGTGTTTGGCTGGGTGGTGGGATGTGTGTGGGTGGAGGAGGATATGTGTGTGGGTGATTGTTAGTGGGTAATGGGACTGGTGGAGGATATGTAGGTGGGTGGGGAAATGTGTGTGGGTGGGGGATGTGTGGGTTGGGAAATGTATGTATGCTTGGAGTGTGGGTGGATGGGATGTGTGGTTGGTGGGAGTGCGTGTGGGTGGGGAGATGTGTAGGTGTGGGGATGTGGTGGATGGGTGGAGGCATGTATGTGTGTCTGGGGGGTGTGTGTGTGTGTGTATGTGGTTGGGTGGGGGATGTGTGGGTAAATGGGGGATGTGTGGGTGGGTGGTGGATGTGTCTCATAACATGGTAATATGCATTGTTTCTGTTTACAAAATTCATTTGACAATGTTTTTCCTATGCACTATTGATGAACGAAAGATGAGTGATTTGAAGGGCTGAATGTAAGACGGGTCTGCGTGCCCAATTTGTTACCCTTTGAAAATAAAGTCCGTTCGTTCGTTCGTTCTCACTCAATCTCTCTCTCTCTCTCTCTCTCTCTCTCTCTCTCTCTCTCTCTCTCTCTCTCTCTCTCTCTCTCTCTCTCTCTCTCATTCGATCTCTCTAACTCTCTCTCTCTCACTATCTCTCTCTCACTCTCTCTCACTATCTCACTTTCTCTCTCACTCTCTCTTTTACTCTCTCTCTCTCTGATTCTATCTCTCTAACTCTCTCTCTCACACACTATCTCTCTCTCACTGTCTCTCACTATCTCACTTTCTCTCTCACTCTCTCTCACTATCTCACTTTCTCTCTCACTCTCTCTTTTACTCTCTCTCTCTCTCTATTGCTCTCTCTCACTCTCTCTCACTCTCTCTCACTATCTCAATTTCTCTCTCACGCTCTCTTTTACTCTCTCTCTCTATTACTCTCTCTCACTCTCTTTCACACTCTCTCTCACTGTCTCTCTCTCTCTTTCTCTCTCTCCCTCTCTCTCTCTGACTCTCTCGCTATGTTCCTGTTCTTGCTGTCTCACGTCCATAGTGCTCCTCTGTCTCCAATAGCTGATTGTATCTCACACTTGACCTGACTGGCTACATTTCCACCTTCAGCTGTCAGTCATGGCCCCTTTCCGACTTTCAGCCATGGCCCTTCTTCGACTTGTGGCCCCTCTCCGACTGTCAGCCATGGCCGTTCTTCGACTGTCAGCCATGACCTCTCTCCGACTGTCAGCCAATAACTCTCTCCGACTGTCAGCCATGGCCGCTCTCCGACTGTCAGCCAATAACTCTCTCCGACTGTCAGCCATGGCCGCTCTCCGACTGTCAGCCAATAACTCTCTCAGACTGTCAGCCATGGCCGCTCTCCAACTGTCAGCCAGTAACTCTCTCAGACTGTCAGCCATGGCCGCTCTCCGACTGTCAGCCAATAACTCTCTCCGACTGTCAGCCATGGCCACTCTCCGACTGTCAGCCAATAACTCTCTCCGACTGTCAGCCATGGCTGCTCTCCGACTGTCAGCCAATAACTCTCTCCGACTGTCAGCCATGGCCGCTCTCCGACTGTCAGCCAATAACTCTCTCAGACTGTCAGCCATGGCCGCTCTCCGACTGTCAGCCAATAACTCTCTCAGACTGTCAGCCATGGCCGCTCTCCGACTGTCAGCCAATAACTCTCTCAGACTGTCAGCCATGGCCGCTCTCCGACTGTCAGCCAATAACTCTCTCTGACTGTCAGCCATGGCCGCTCTACGACTGTCAGCCAATAACTCTCTCCGACTGTCAGCCATGGCCGCTCTCCGACTGTCAGCCAATAACTCTCTCCGACTGTCAGCCATGGCCGCTCTCCGACTGTCAGCCAATAACTCTCTCCGACTGTCAGCCATGGCTGCTCTCCGACTGTCAGCCAATAACTCTCTCCGACTGTCAGCCATGGCCGCTCTCCGACTGTCAGCCAATAACTCTCTCCGACTGTCAGCCATGGCCGCTCTCCGACTGTCAGCCAATAACTCTCTCCGACTGTCAGCCATGGCCGCTCTCCGACTGTCAGCCAATAACTCTCTCCGACTGTCAGCCAATAACTCTCTCCGACTGTCAGCCATGGCCGCTCTCCGACTGTCAGCCAATAACTCTCTCCGACTGTCAGCCATGGCCGCTCTCCGACTGTCAGCCAATAACTCTCTCCGACTGTCAGCCATGGCCGCTCTCCGACTGTCAGCCAATAACTCTCTCCGACTGTCAGCCATGGCCGCTCTCCGACTGTCAGCCAATAACTCTCTCCGACTGTCAGCCATGGCCGCTCTCCGACTGTCAGCCAATAACTCTCTCCGACTGTCAGCCATGGCCGCTCTCCGACTGTCAGCCAATAACTCTCTCAGACTGTCAGCCATGGCCGCTCTCCGACTGTCAGCCAATAACTCTCTCCGACTGTCAGCCATGACCTCTCACCGACTGTCAGCCAATAACTCTCTCAGACTGTCAGCCATGGCCGCTCTCCGACTGTCAGCCAATAACTCTCTCAGACTGTCAGCCATGGCCGCTCTCCGACTGTCAGCCAATAACTCTCTCCGACTGTCAGCCATGGCCGCTCTCCGACTGTCAGCCAATAACTCTCTCAGACTGTCAGCCATGGCCGCTCTCCGACTGTCAGCCAATAACTCTCTCAGACTGTCAGCCATGGCCGCTCTCCGACTGTCAGCCAATAACTCTCTCAGACTGTCAGCCATGGCCGCTCTCCGACTGTCAGCCAATAACTCTCTCAGACTGTCAGCCATGGCCGCTCTCCGACTGTCAGCCAATAACTCTCTCCGACTGTCAGCCATGACCTCTCACCGACTGTCAGCCAATAACTCTCTCAGACTGTCAGCCATGGCCGCTCTCCGACTGTCAGCCAATAACTCTCTCAGACTGTCAGATATGGCCGCTCTCCGACTGTCAGCCAATAACTCTCTCCGACTGTCAGCCATGACCTCTCACCGACTGCCTGCCCTCGTTTGTTGTACCTGTTAGATAATGATAATACTGGCAATAATAACAGACATGATATACGCGTCTGCTTGTCAGACTAGATGACTCGAGATCGATGAGCAGTACTGTGCTCACCTGGAGGAAGTTGCTGGCAACACATGTCACCACCACCCCCCACACACATACACACGCACACACATACGCGCGCACACACACACACACACACACACACACACACACACACACATACACACAGAGGCCACGGCATAGAACAGACTCGCCGGTTCCAGCAACCATCAGTCATATGACTGTGCGTGCAGTCTTGCTTGAGTAGAGTTGTAGATAAATTGCCCGCCCCCACACAACATTTTACAATAATTACCATCCATCGCCATATAATGCCAGTCTGATTTCGCAACTGCCAGCCAGCGACACCCATCTGTCTCGGGTAGATTGCTGCAATGCCTTCAGGTAGAAGCTGATAGTTACTCCTGCAATCAATGGCCCACGTGTCTCGTGTACTCTCGCACAGTTCTCGGCTAATGTTATAACGTAACTACTCACATCAGTGTAAAACATCATGTATGAGTATACAGACATAACTACTCACATCAGTGTAACACATCACGTGTGAGTATACAGACATAACTACTCACATCAGTGTAAAACATCATGTGTGAGTATTCAGACATAACTACTCACATCAGTGTACAACATAATGTGTGAGTATACAGACATAACCACTAGCATCAGTGTAACACATAATGTGTGATTATACAGACATAACCACTAACATCAATGTAAAACATAATGTGTGAGTATACAGACATAACTGCTGACATCAATGTAAAACATAATGTGTGAGTATACAGACATAACTACTCACATCAGTGTAAAACATAATGTGTGAGTATACAGACATAACTACTCACATCAATGTAAAACATAATGTGTGAGTATACAGACATAACTGCTGACATCAATGTAAAACATAATGTGTGATTATACAGACATAACCACTAACATCAGTGTAACACATAATGTGTGAGTATACAGATATAACTGCTGACATCAATGTAAAACATAATGTGTGATTATACAGACATAACCACTAACATCAGTGTAACACATAATGTGTGATTATACAGACATAACCACTAACATCAGTGTAACACATAATGTGTGAGTATACAAACATAACTGCTGACATCAATGTAAAACATAATGTGTGATTATACAGACATAACTCTGACATCAATGTAAACATAATGTGTGAGTATACAGACATAACTACTGACATCAGTGTAAAACATAATGTGTGAGTATACAGACATAACTCTGACATAATGTAAAACATAATGTGTGAGTATACAGACATAACTCTACATCAATGTAAAACATAATGTGTGAGTATACAGACATAACTGCTGACATCAAATGTAAAACATAATGTGTGAGTATACAGACATAACTGCTACATCAATGTAAACATAATGTGTGAGTATACAGACATAACTGCTGACATCAATGTAAAACATAATGTGTGAGTATACAGACATAACTACTCACATCAATGTAAAACATAATGTGTGAGTATACAGACATAACTACTGACATAACATTGTAAAACATAATGTGATAGTATACAGACATAACTGCTGACATCAATGTAAAACATAATGTGTGAGTATACAGACATAACTACTACATCAATGTAAAACATAATGTGTGAGTATACAGACATAACTGCTGACATCAATGTAAAACATAATGTGTAGTATACAGACATAACTACTACATCAATGTAAAACATAATGTGGAGTATACAGACATAACTACTGACATCAATGTAAAACATAATTTTAAGTATACAGACATAACTGCTCACATCAATGTAAAACATAATGTGTGAGTATACAGACATAACTGCTGACATCAATGTAAAACATAATGTGGAGTATACAGACATAACTGCTGACATCAATGTAAAACATAATGTGAGTATACAGACATAACTACTGACATAAAGTGTAAACATAATGTGTGAGTATACAGACATAACTACTCACATCAATGTAAAACATAATGTGTGAGTATACAGACATAACTGCTGACATCAATGTAAAACATAATGTGTGAGTATACAGACATAACTACTCACATCAATGTAAAACATAATGTGTGAGTATACAGACATAACTGCTGACATCAATGTAAAACATAATGTGTGAGTATACAGACATAACTACTCACATCAATGTAAAACATAATGTGTGAGTATACAGACATACCTACTGACATCAATGTAAAACATAATGTGTGAGTATACAGACATAACTGCTGACATCAATGTAAAACATAATTTTAAGTATACAGACATAACTGCTGACATCAATGTAAAACATAATGTGTGAGTATACAGACATAACTCTGACATCAGTTGTAAAACATAATGTGTGAGTATACAGACATAACTGCTGACATAATGTAAAACATAATGTGTGAGTATACAGACATAACCTAGCATCATGTAAAACATAATGTGTGAGTATACAGACATAACTGCTGACATCAATGTAAAACATAATGTGTGAGTATACAGACATAACTGCTGACATCAATGTAAACATAATGTGTGAGTATACAGACATAACTGCTGACATCAATGTAAAACATAATGTGTGAGTATACAGACATAACTGCTGACATAAATGTAAAACATAATGTGTGAGTATACAGACATAACTGCTGACATAAATGTAAAACATAATGTGTGAGTATACAGACATAACTGCTGACATCAATGTAAAACATAATGTGTGAGTATACAGACATAACTACTGACATCAATGTAAAACATAATGTGTGAGTATACAGACATAACTACTGACATTAATGTAAAACATAATGTGTGAGTATACAGACATAACTGCTGACATCAATGTAAAACATAATGTGTGAGTATACAGACATAACTACTCACATCAATGTAAAACATAATGTGTGAGTATACAGACATAACTGCTGACATCAATGTAAAACATAATGTAAGTATACAGACATAACTGCTGACATCAATGTAAAACATAATGTAAGTATACAGACATAACTGCTCACATCAATGTAAACATAATGTGTGAGTATACAGACATAACTGCTGACATCAATGTAAAACATAAAAAAAAAAAAAAAAAAAAAAAAAAAAAAAAAAAAAAAAAAAAAAAAAAAAAAAAATCAGTGTAAAACATAATGTGTGAGTATACAGACATAACTGCTGACATAAATGTAAAACATAATGTGTGAGTATACAGACATAACTACTGACATCAATGTAAAACATAATGTGTGAGTATACAGACATAACTGCTGACATCAATGTAAAACATTATGTGTGAGTATACAGACATAACTACTCACATCGATGTAAAACATAATGTGTGAGTATACAGACATAACTACTCACATCAGTGTAAAACATAATGTGAGTATACAGACATAACTGCTGAAATAAATGTAAAACATAATGTGTGAGTGTACAGACATAACTACTCACATCAATGTAAAACATAATGTGTGAGTATACAGACATAACTGCTGACATCAATATAAAACATAATGTGAGTATACAGGCATAACTGCTGACATCAATGTAAAACATAATGTAAGTATACAGACATAACTACTCACATCAGTGTAAAACATAATGTAAGTATACAGACATAACTACTCACATCAATGTAAAACATAATGTGTGAGTATACAGACATAACTGCTGACATCAATATAAAACATAATGTGAGTATACAGGCATAACTGCTGACATCAATGTAAAACATAATGTAAGTATACAGACATAACTACTCACATCAGTGTAACACATAATGTGTGAGTATACAGACATAACTACTCACATCAATGTAAAACATAATGTGTGAGTATACAGACATAACTGCTGACATCAATGTAAAACATAATGTGTGAGTATACAGACATAACTACTCACATCAATGTAAAACATAATGTGTGAGTATACAGACATAACTGCTGACATCAATGTAAAACATATTGTGTGAGTATACAGACATAACTACTCACAACAATGTAAAACATAATGTGTGAGTATACAGATATAACTGCTGACATCAGTGTAAAACATAATGTGTGAGTATACAGACATAACTACTGACATCAATGTAAAACATAATGTGTGAGTATACAGACATAACTGCTGACATCAATGTAAAACATAATGTGTGAGTATACAGACATAACTACTCACATCAGTGTAAAACATAATGTGTGAGTATACAGACATAACTGCTGACATAAATGTAAAACATAATGTGTGAGTATACAGACATAACCATTAGCATTAGTGTAACACATAATGTGTGAGTATACAGACATAACTGCTGAAATAAATGTAAAACATAATGTGTGAGTATACAGACATAACTGCTGAAATAAATGTAAAACATAATGTGTAAGTATACAGACATAACCACTAACATCAGTGTAAAACATAATGTGTGAGTATACAGACATAACTGCTGACATAAATGTAAAACATAATGTGTGAGTATACAGACAAAACTACTGACATCAATGTAAAACATAATGTGTGAGTATACAGACATAACTGCTGACATCAATGTAAAACATAATGTGTGAGTATACAGACATAACTACTCACATCGATGTAAAACATAATGTGTGAGTATACAGACATAACTACTCACATCAGTGTAAAACATAATGTGTGAGTATACAGACATAACTGCTGAAATAAATGTAAAACATAATGTGTGAGTGTACAGACATAACTACTCACATCAATGTAAAACATAATGTGTGAGTATACAGACATAACTGCTGACATCAATATAAAACATAATGTGAGTATACAGGCATAACTGCTGACATCAATGTAAAACATAATGTAAGTATACAGACATAACTGCTCACATCAATGTAATACAAAATGTAAGTATACAATCATAACTGCTCACATCAATATAAAACATAATGTAAGTATACAAACATAACTACTGACATCAATGTAAAACATAATGTAAGTATACAGACACAACAACTGACATCAATGTAAAACATAATGTAAGTATACAGACATAACTACTCACATCAATGTAAAACATAATGTGTGAGTATACAGACATAACTGCTGACATCAATGTAAAACATAATGTGTGAGTATACAGACATAACTGCTGACATCAATATAAAACATAATGTGTGAGTATACAGACATAACTGCTGACATCAATATAAAACATAATGCGTGAGTATACAGACATAACTGCTGACATCAATATAAAACATAATGTAAGTATACAGACATAACTACTGACATCAATGTAAAACATAATGTGTAAGTATACAGACATAACTGCTGGCATCAATGTAAAACATAATGTGTAAGTATACAGACATAACTGCTCACATCAATGTACACCATAATGTGTGAGTATACAGACATAACT
Source organism: Cepaea nemoralis (assembly GCA_014155875.1). Lineage (NCBI taxonomy): Eukaryota > Metazoa > Mollusca > Gastropoda > Stylommatophora > Helicidae > Cepaea > Cepaea nemoralis. The sequence goes on along the minus strand of JACEFZ010010181.1, from coordinate 27,674 downwards.
GCTCACATCAATGTAATACATAATGTAAGTATACAGACATAACTGCTCACATCAATGTAAACCATAATGTGTGAGTATACAGACATAACTGCTCACATCAATGTAATACATAATGTAAGTATACAGACATAACTGCTCACATCAATGTACACCATAATGTGTGAGTATACAGACATAACTGCTCACATCAATGTAATACATAATGTAAGTATACAGACATAACTGCTCACATCAATGTACACCATAATGTGTGAGTATACAGACATAACTGCTCACATCAATGTAATACATAATGTAAGTATACAGACATAACTGCTCACATCAATGTAAACCATAATGTGTGAGTATACAGACATAACTGCTGGCATCAATGTAAAACATAATGTAAGTATACAGACATAACTGCTCACATCAATGTAAACCATAATGTGTGAGTATACAGACATAACTGCTGGCATCAATGTAAAACATAATGTAAGTATACAGACATAACTGCTGACATCAATGTAAAACATAATGTGTAAGTACACAGACACAACTACTGACATCAGTGTAAAACATAATGTGTGAGTATACAGACATAACTACTGACATCAGTGTAAAACATAATGTGTGATTATACAGACATAACTGCTGACATCAGTGTAAAACATAATGTGTAAGTACACAGACACAACTACTGACATCAATGTAAAACATAATGTGTGAGTATACAGACATAACTCCTGACATCAGTGTAAAACATAATGTGTGAGTATACAGACATAACTACTGACATCAATGTAAAACATAATGTAAGTATACATACATAACTACTGACATCAGTGTAAAACATAATGTGTGAGTATACAGACATAACTACTGACATCAATGTAAAACATAATGTGTAAGTATACAGACATAACTGCTGACATCAATGTAAAACATAATGTGTGAGTATACAGACATAACTACTGACATCAAAGTAAAACATAATGTGTGAGTATACAGACATAACTGCTGACATCAATGTAAACCATAATGTGTAAGTATACAGACATAACTACTCACATCAATGTACAACATAATGTGTGAGTATACAGACATAACTACTCACATCAATGTACAACATAATGTGTGAGTATACAGACATAACTACTGACATCAATGTAAAACATAATGTAAGTATACAGACATAACTGCTCACATTAATGTAAAACATAATGTAAGTATACAGACATAATTACTGACATCAATGTAAAACATAATGTGTGAGTATACAGACATAACTGCTGGCATCGATGTAAAACATAATGTAAGTATACAGACATAACTGCTCACATCAATGTAAAACATAATGTAAGTATACAGACATAACGGCTGACATCAATATAAAACATAATGTGTGAGTATACAGACATAACTGCTGGCATCGATGTAAAACATAATGTAAGTATACAGACATAACTGCTGACATCAATGTAAAACATAATGTAAGATACAGACATAACTGCTGACATCAATATAAAACATAATGTGTGAGTATACAGACATAACTGCTGACATCAATATAAAACATAATGTAAGTATACAGACATAACTGCTCACATCAATGTAAAACATAATGTAAGTATACAGACATAACTACTGACATCAATGTAAAACATAACGTGTAAGTATACAGACATAACTGCTGACATCAATGTAAAACATAATGTGTAAGTATACAGACATAACTACTGACATCAATGTAAAACATAATGTGTGAGTATACAGACACAACTACTGACATCAATGTAAAACATAATGTGTGAGTATACAGACACAACTACTGACATCAGTGTAAAACATAATGTGTGAGTATACAGACATAACTGCTCACATCAATGTAAAACATAACGCAAGTATACAGACATAACTGCTCACATCAATGTAAAACATAATGTAAGTATACAGACATAACTGCTCACATCAATGTAAACCATAATGTGTGAGTATACAGACATAACTGCTCACATCAATGTAAAACATAATGTAAGTATACAGACATAACTGCTCACATCAATGTAAACCATAGTGTGTGAGTATACAGACATAACTGCTGGCATCAATGTAAAACATAATGTAAGTATACAGACATAACTGCTGACATCAATGTAAAACATAATGTGTAAGTATACAGACATAACTACTGACATCAGTGTAAAACATAATGTAAGTATACAGACATAACTACTGACATCAATGTAAAACATAATGTGTAAGTATACAGACATAACTGCTCACATCAATGTAAAACATAATGTGTAAGTATACAGACATAACTGCTCACATCAATGTAAAACATAATCTGTGAGTATACAGACATAACTGCTGGCATCGATGTAAACCATAATGTGTGAGTATACAGACATAACTGCTGGCATCAATGTAAAACATAATGTAAGTATACAGACATAACTGCTGACATCAATGTAAAACATAATGTGTAAGTACACAGACACAACTACTGACATCAGTGTAAAACATAATGTGTGAGTATACAGACATAACTACTGACATCAGTGTAAAACATAATGTGTGATTATACAGACATAACTGCTGACATCAGTGTAAAACATAATGTGTAAGTACACAGACACAACTACTGACATCAATGTAAAACATAATGTGTGAGTATACAGACATAACTCCTGACATCAGTGTAAAACATAATGTGTGAGTATACAGACATAACTACTGACATCAATGTAAAACATAATGTAAGTATACATACATAACTACTGACATCAGTGTAAAACATAATGTGTGAGTATACAGACATAACTACTGACATCAATGTAAAACATAATGTGTAAGTATACAGACATAACTGCTGACATCAATGTAAAACATAATGTGTGAGTATACAGACATAACTACTGACATCAAAGTAAAACATAATGTGTGAGTATACAGACATAACTGCTCACATCAATGTAAAACATAATGTGTGAGTATACAGACATAACTACTGACATCAAAGTAAAACATAATGTGTAAGTATACAGACATAACCACTAACATCAATGTAAAACATAATGTGTAAGTATACAGACATAACTGTTGACATCAACGTAAACCATAATGTAAGTATACAGACATAACTGCTGACATCAATGTAAAACATAATGTGTAAGTATACAGACATAACTACTGACATCAATGTACAACATAATGTGTGAGTATACAGACATAACTGCTGACATCAATGTAAAATATAATGTGTAAGTATACAGACATAACTACTCACATCAATGTACAACATAATGTGTGAGTATACAGACATAACTACTGACATCAATGTAAAACATAATGTAAGTATACAGACATAACTGCTCACATCAATGTAAAACATAATGTGTGAGTATACAGACATAACTGCTGGCATCGATGTAAAACATAATGTAAGTATACAGACATAACTGCTCACATCAATGTAAAACATAATGTAAGTATACAGACATAACGGCTGACATCAATATAAAGCATAATGTAAGATACAGACATAACTGCTGACATCAATGTAAACCATAATGTGTCAGTATACAGACATAACTACTCACATCAATGTACAACATAATGTGTGAGTATACAGACATAACTACTCACATCAATGTACAACATAATGTGTGAGTATACAGACATAACTACTGACATCAATGTAAAACATAATGTAAGTATACAGACATAACTGCTCACATCAATGTAAAACATAATGTAAGTATACAGACATAATTACTGACATCAATGTAAAACATAATGTGTGAGTATACAGACATAACTGCTGGCATCGATGTAAAACATAATGTAAGTATACAGACATAACTGCTCACATCAATGTAAAACATAATGTAAGTATACAGACATAACGGCTGACATCAATATAAAACATAATGTGTGAGTATACAGACATAACTGCTGGCATCGATGTAAAACATAATGTAAGTATACAGACATAACTGCTGACATCAATGTAAAACATAATGTAAGATACAGACATAACTGCTGGCATCGATGTAAACCATAATGTGTGAGTATACAGACATAACTGCTGGCATCAATGTAAAACATAATGTAAGTATACAGACATAACTGCTCACATCAATGTAAACCATAATGTGTGAGTATACAGACATAACTGCTGGCATCAATGTAAAACATAATGTAAGTATACAGACATAACTGCTGACATCAATGTAAAACATAATGTGTAAGTACACAGACACAACTACTGACATCAGTGTAAAACATAATGTGTGAGTATACAGACATAACTACTGACATCAGTGTAAAACATAATGTGTGATTATACAGACATAACTGCTGACATCAGTGTAAAACATAATGTGTAAGTACACAGACACAACTACTGACATCAATGTAAAACATAATGTGTGAGTATACAGACATAACTCCTGACATCAGTGTAAAACATAATGTGTGAGTATACAGACATAACTACTGACATCAATGTAAAACATAATGTAGGTATACAGACATAACTACTGACATCAATGTAAAACATAATGTGTGACTATACAGACATAACTACTCACATCAATGTAAAACATAATGTGTAAGTATACAGACATAACTGCTGACATCAATGTAAAACATAATGTGTGAGTATACAGACATAACTACTGACATCAAAGTAAAACATAATGTGTGAGTATACAGACATAACTGCTCACATCAATGTAAAACATAATTTGTGAAGTATACAGACATAACTACTGACATCAATGTAAAACATAATGTGTAAGTATACAGACATAACTACTGACATCAATGTAAAACATAATGTGTAAGTATACAGACATAACTGTTGACATCAATGTAAACCATAATGTGTAAGTATACAGACATAACTGCTGACATCAATGTAAAACATAATGTGTAAGTATACAGACATAACTACTGACATCAATGTACAACATAATGTGTGAGTATACAGACATAACTGCTGACATCAATGTAAAATATAATGTGTAAGTATACAGACATAACTACTCACATCAATGTACAACATAATGTGTGAGTATACAGACATAACTACTGACATCAATGTAAAACATAATGTAAGTATACAGACATAACTACTCACATCAATGTAAAACATAATGTGTGAAGTATACAGACATAACTGCTGGCATCGAATGTAAAACAATAATGTAAGTATACAGACATAACTGCTCACATCAATGTAAAACATAATGTAAGTATACAGACATAACGGCTGACACCAATATAAAACATAATGTAAGATACAGACATAACTGCTGACATCAATGTAAACCATAATGTGTAAGTATACAGACATAACTACTCACATCAATGTACAACATAATGTGTGAGTATACAGACATAACTACTCACATCAATGTACAACATAATGTGTGAGTATACAGACATAACTACTGACATCAATGTAAAACATAATGTAAGTATACAGACATAACTGCTCACATTAATGTAAAACATAATGTATAGTATACAGACATAATGGCTGACATCAATATAAAACATAATGTGTGGAGTATACAGACATAACTGCTGGCATCGATGTAAAACATAATGTAAGTATACAGACATAACTGCTGACATCAATGTAAAACATAATGTAAGATACAGACATAACTGCTGACATCAATATAAAACATAATGTGTGAGTATACAGACATAACTGCTGACATCAATATAAAACATAATGTAAGTATACAGACATAACTGCTCACATCAATGTAAAACATAATGTAAGTATACAGACATAACTACTGACATCAATGTAAAACATAACGTGTAAGTATACAGTCATAACTGCTGACATCAATGTAAAACATAATGTGTAAGTATACAGACATAACTACTGACATCAATGTAAAACATAATGTGTGAGTATACAGACACAACTACTGACATCAATGTAAAACATAATGTGTGAGTATACAGACACAACTACTGACATCAGTGTAAAACATAATGTGTGAGTATACAGACATAACTGCTCACATCAATGTAAAACATAACGCAAGTATACAGACATAACTGCTCACATCAATGTAAAACATAATGTAAGTATACAGACATAACTGCTCACATCAATGTAAACCATAATGTGTGAGTATACAGACATAACTGCTCACATCAATGTAAAACATAATGTAAGTATACAGACATAACTGCTCACATCAATGTAAACCATAGTGTGTGAGTATACAGACATAACTGCTGGCATCAATGTAAAACATAATGTAAGTATACAGACATAACTGCTGACATCAATGTAAAACATAATGTGTAAGTATACAGACATAACTACTGACATCAGTGTAAAACATAATGTAAGTATACAGACATAACTACTGACATCAATGTAAAACATAATGTGTAAGTATACAGACATAACTGCTCACATCAATGTAAAACATAATGTGTAAGTATACAGACATAACTGCTCACATCAATGTAAAACATAATCTGTGAGTATACAGACATAACTGCTGGCATCGATGTAAACCATAATGTGTGAGTATACAGACATAACTGCTGGCATCAATGTAAAACATAATGTAAGTATACAGACATAACTGCTGACATCAATGTAAAACATAATGTGTAAGTACACAGACACAACTACTGACATCAGTGTAAAACATAATGTGTGAGTATACAGACATAACTACTGACATCAGTGTAAAACATAATGTGTGATTATACAGACATAACTGCTGACATCAGTGTAAAACATAATGTGTAAGTACACAGACACAACTACTGACATCAATGTAAAACATAATGTGTGAGTATACAGACATAACTGCTCACATCAATGTAAAACATAATGTGTGAGTATACAGACATAACTGCTGGCATCGATGTAAAACATAATGTAAGTATACAGACATAACTGCTGACATCAATGTAAAACATAATTGTAAGTATACAGACATAACGGCTGACATCAATGTAAAGCATAATTTTAGATACAGACATAACTGCTGACATCAATGTAAACCATAATGTGTCAGTATACAGACATAACTACTCACATCAATGTACAACATAATGTGTGAGTATACAGACATAACTACTCACATCAATGTACAACATAATGTGTGAGTATACAGACATAACTACTGACATCAATGTAAAACATAATGTAAGTATACAGACATAACTGCTCACATCAATGTAAAACATAATGTAAGTATACAGACATAATTACTGACATCAATGTAAAACATAATGTGTGAGTATACAGACATAACTGCTGGCATCGATGTAAAACATAATGTAAGTATACAGACATAACTGCTCACATCAATGTAAAACATAATGTAAGTATACAGACATAACGGCTGACATCAATATAAAACATAATGTGTGAGTATACAGACATAACTGCTGGCATCGATGTAAAACATAATGTAAGTATACAGACATAACTGCTGACATCAATGTAAAACATAATGTAAGATACAGACATAACTGCTGACATCAATATAAAACATAATGTGTGAGTATACAGACATAACTGCTGACATCAATATAAAACATAATGTAAGTATACAGACATAACTGCTCACATCAATGTAAAACATAATGTAAGTATACAGACATAACTACTGACATCAATGTAAAACATAACGTGTAAGTATACAGACATAACTGCTGACATCAATGTAAAACATAATGTGTAAGTATACAGACATAACTACTGACATCAATGTAAAACATAATGTGTGAGTATACAGACACAACTACTGACATCAATGTAAAACATAATGTGTGAGTATACAGACACAACTACTGACATCAGTGTAAAACATAATGTGTGAGTATACAGACATAACTGCTCACATCAATGTAAAACATAACGCAAGTATACAGAAATAACTGCTCACATCAATGTAAACCATAATGTGTGAGTATACAGACATAACTGCTCACATCAATGTAAAACATAATGTAAGTATACAGACATAACTGCTCACATCAATGTAAACCATAATGTGTGAGTATACAGACATAACTGCTGGCATCAATGTAAAACATAATGTAAGTATACAGACATAACTGCTGACATCAATGTAAAACATAATGTGTAAGTATACAGACATAACTACTGACATCAGTGTAAAACATAATGTAAGTATACAGACATAACTACTGACATCAATGTAAAACATAATGTGTAAGTATACAGACATAACTGCTCACATCAATGTAAAACATAATGTGTAAGTATACAGACATAACTGCTCACATCAATGTAAACCATAATGTGTGAGTATACAGACATAACTGCTGACATCAATGTAAAACATAATGTGTAAGTACACAGACACAACTACTGACATCAATGTAAAACATAATGTGTGACTATACAGACATAACTACTCACATCAATGTAAAACATAATGTGTGAGTATACAGACATAACTACTGACATCAGTGTAAACCATAATGTGTAAGTATACAGACATAACTGCTGACATCAATGTAAAACATAATGTGTGAGTATACAGACATATCTACTGACATCAAAGTAAAACATAATGTGTGAGTATACAGACATAACTGCTGACATCAATGTACAACATAATGTACGTATACAGACATAACTGCTGGCATTAATGTACAACATAATGTAAGTATACAGACATAACTGCTGACATCAATGTACAACATAATGTAAGTATACAGACATAACTACTGACATCAAAGTAAAACATAATGTGTAAGTATACAGACATAACTGCTGGCATCAATGTAAAACATAATGTGTGAGTATACAGACATAACTGCTGGCATCAACGTAAACCATAATGTAAGTATACAGACATAACTGCTGGCATCAATGTAAAACATAATGTGTGAGTATACAGACATAACTGCTGGCATCAACGTAAACCATAATGTAAGTATACAGACATAACTGATGACATCAATGTAAAACATAATGTGTAAGTATACAGACATAACTGCTGACATCAATGTAAAACATAATGTGTAAGTATACAGACATAACTGCTGACATCAATATAAAACATAATGTGTAAGTATACAGACATAACTGCTGACATCAATGTAAAACATAATGTGTGAGTATACAGACATAACTGCTGACATTAATGTAAAACATAATGTGTAAGTATACAGACATAACTGCTGACATCAATGTAAAACATAATGTAAGTATACAGACATAACTACTGACATCAATGTAAAACATAATGTGTGAGTATACAGACATAACTACTGACATCAGTGTAAATCATAATGTGTGAGTATACAGACATAACTACTGACATCAGTGTAAATCATCACAAACAACAGCAACAACTACGCATGCTTACACCTACGTTTAGCCTAATGTGTATGCACGTACGCAATCACGTCATACTTACATAACGACATATAATCCACGTCATACTTACATACCGACATATACATCCACGTCATACTTACATAACGACATATACATCCACGTCATACTTACATACCAACAATTATATATACGTCATATTTACATAGCGACATATACATCCACGTCATACTTACATACCGACAATTATATATACGTCATATTTACATAGCGACATATACATCCACGTCATACTTACATACCGACATATACATCCACGTCATACTTACATAACGACATATACATCCACGTCATACTTACATACCAACAATTATATATACGTCATATTTACATAGCGACATATACATCCACGTCATACTTACATACCGACAATTATACATACGTCATATTTACATAGCGACATATACATCCACGTCATACTTACATACCGACATATACATCCACGTCATACTTACATAACGACATATACATCCACGTCATACTTACATACCAACAATTATATATACGTCATATTTACATAGCGACATATACATCCACGTCATACTTACATACCGTCAATTATATATACGTCATATTTACATAGCGACATATACATCCACGTCATACTTACATACCGACAATTATATATACGTCATATTTACATAGCGACATATACATCCACGTCATACTTACATACCGACATATACATCCACGTCATACTTACATAACGACATATACATCCACGTCATACTTGCATACCGACATATACATCTGTGACGAAACGGGACTAGATACAGTCTGTCCTCTGTACTATTTCCCTTTGGTCGGAATAAGACGGGTTAGTCTCCCTTGATATGATGTCCATAACTAGGGAATTCCCCGGTGAAAATAGTCCGTGACGTCACAATTCTGTTGTCTTCTGGAAGATGCTAGAATGTCTCCAGCCCAGTTCGTACGTGTTTGTTGTCACATTGGACTCATGTAACAGTAAGGGAAGAGTACTGGGGTATTATTAGAGTCTAGTGGGAAACAGATACAGCACGATTGAGCATCGAGAATGAAAGGGTGAGAGATGCTCAATCGTGACGAATTGGGTTGGCAAGGGCAGTTAAGATCCGGCCTTTGTCTGGTGTGGAGGAGAACATCGAAGCTTTGTCATCTTACAGAAATAAACGTTATATCAACAAGAAAACAACATGCCTTCGTGTTATTATACACTGGTATATGATGCGAAATGCTGCCACTTGACCAGGATAATGAATTGGGCCGTCCCGGCTACCACGCGAAGTACTAAGAAACTTTCAAAGAGTGCCTAAACCAGAAGGTATTTAACGTTTTCTCAAATCAGCTTTATCAAGGTCGGGAGACGCTTGTTGTTGTTCCAGTGAAAGAAACTTTCAAAGAATGCCTAAACCAGAAGGTATTTAACGTTTTCTCAAATCAGTTTTTTCAAGGTCGGGAGACGCTTGTTGTTGTTCCAGTGAAAGGATCAGGTCAATAATCAGCAAATAAGGAGGCTCGAAGGCTGTGATAACCCTGAGCACATAATTTCTCAATCATGTAAAATTATAGAACTTTTACATTATCAAAGGGCTTTCCAGAGCCGTGGTTTGAAATTTACATTATCAAAGGGCTTTCCAGAGCCGTGGTTTGAAATTTTACATTATCAAAGGGCTTTCCAGAGCCGTGGTTTGAAATTTTACATTATCAAAGGGCTTTCCAGAGCCGTGGTTTGAAATTTTACATCATCAAAGGGCTTCCCAGAGCCGTGCTTTGAAATTTTACATCATCAAAGGGCTTCCCAGAGCCGAGCTTTGAATTTTTACGTCATAAAAAGGGCTTTCCGGAGACCTTATCTGAACTTTAACGTTGGCCAGGGGATGGTCATGGTTGTAGTCTGAACTTCAGCCTTCAGCGTTATCAAAGGGCTTCCCATAGCCGCGATCTGAGCTCTGGAGTTTCGAAAAGTTACCATAACCTGAATTTTTGCTAATTTCAAATCGCCAGCCACTTACGTTATCGTTATCTCAAGACGTCGATGATGTACCCCACCCGGGGTGAAAGCAAAGACTAAAAAGCTGGTCGGGACCCAACCAAGGGTTGAAGATAATCCCGGCATCCCTAGAGAAGTGACGTAATTACCTGGGGGAAGAGATAGACTACCTGAACTACGCGACTGATTTTCAGCTGAAACAGGCTCCTGGTGATCGAACGAAATCTGACGCCGAGTGGAGGAAGGTACGGGTTTGAGTCAAGAAACAAAAAGAAAATAGCTCTGATTTTCTATAATAAGTGAGTGAATTCTTTAAATTAAGAAGTTAAAAATTGTGTGATACTTAAACCCAGAAAATAACTGTGGTTTTCTATAATAACTGAGTGAATTCTTTAAATTAAGAAGTAAAAAAATTGTGTGATACTTAAACCCAGAAAATAACTGTGGTTGTCTATAATAAGTGAGTGTCTTCTTTAAATTAAGAAATTGAAATTGTGTGGTTCTTTGCTTGCTTTGTTTCAGTATTTTCAGCATGGCGGAACAGGACACCTTAGCACATCTTCTTTAAATTAAGAAATTGAAATTGTGTGGTTCTTTGCTTGCTTTGTTTCAGTATTTTTCAGCATGGCGGAACAGGACACCTTAGCACAGGTTTTGACAGGCGTGGGAACAGCAGTAGGCCGACTTAATATGGTGATTAAACAACAAGGGATGACAACAGAAGTTGTGAAATTTAGCGGACAGGCCAGAGACTATAAAAAATGGGTCACTTCCATAGAAAAATATGCCTATTTGATCTCAGCATCAGATGAAGAAAAAATGAGACTAGCTTATCAGACGGCAACGGAACCGGTTTCGGATCATATAAGAAGAAAATTAGAGGCTAGAGTAGATGAGACGTGGGAACAGTTCAAAGAAGACCTAGCAAGGAAATATGCAGAAATAACGGATCCACAACATGCATTTTCGGTATTGAGGCAGGCTAAACAAAATAACGGAGAGACGGTACAATTGTTTAGCGATAGATTGATTAACCTGGCTGAAGAAGCATTCTTAGGACAGAATGTACGAGGGGAGGAGGTGGAAAGGATGTTAGTAGGGATTTTTGTAGATGGCATAAAATCTGATGGTTTGAAACTTAAGTTATGAGGGACAACCCTGAGAGGTTATCACAAGCGGTGGATATCGCGGTACAAGAGGAAAATTTGAGACGTAGGTTTAGATTAAGAACAGGAAGAGAAGTGGGAAGTAGTCGAGACGACAGAGTTGAGGAACCCATGGAAATAGGACAAACAAGATTCGGATGGAATAGGAGAGGCGGTATACAAACGTTACAAGGTAGAATAGGAGCGATTATGTTTGAAAGAAGAAATGTGAGATACCCTACAAGTGAGACAAGTGGGAAACACAAATAACACAAATATTGTCTGTTGGGTTTGTGGTCAACGGGGACATGTTTCTCGTTTTTGTAATAACAGGCGTGTCCAGTCGAATACACAGGGTAGACATGATAATAATAGGGTGAGTAGGAATGTTGTTGATGGACACAGGAATTTTACAGGTACAAGAACACAGGAAAATCGGCGCCCTACCTATTAGACAGGACCTATGATAGGAGGGTAAATAGTAAGGTCCCAAGGGTTAGAGAATATGTTAATAACAGGTATAATAGGTCGAACAGAGAATATTTTCAACTAGATGAAGTCAAGAAATTTATAGAAGATAAAACAGATTATAGCTCTTGTATATTAGAAATAGGAAAGTATAGAGTTCGTACATTAATTGATTCGGGAGCTCAAGTTAGTGTAGTAAAAGAAAGTTTTTTATACAAAATAGTAAGAAATTGTAGAGTATTTAAGAGTCATAATAATTTACACTCTGTTACTGGACAGAATTTACAAGTAATTGGACAAACAATGATAAATTTTAAGTTAGGAGGGATCAACATAAGACACCTTTTTCATGTAGTGAGGGGTTTAAATAGAAATATGTTAATAGGAAGAGATTTTTTTGATAAAAAATGGAATAAGACTTTTTTATGATTTACATAAGTTAAAATTCAGAGACGTATATATAGATATGGAAGAAGATATGCATATATCAGCACTAGTTAGAGTTAAAATGACAACGACGTTAAAACCACAGTCGGTTAATTTGATACAAGCGAAGCTGAAGAGAAACCCATATTATGTGGAAGGAAACACAGTCAGAATCACTGAGTTACAAGAGGAAATAATAGATGAGCCTGGTTTGGAGGTTCCAGATGGAGTAATGGAGTTGGATAAACACTTAACCTTTCCAGTAATGGTTATCAACAACACAGGTAGAGAAATCAAGTTATACAGAGGATGTGTGATAGCCAAATTAGATCATAACATTAGTGACATATTGGCAACGGATAGAGCAGAAATGTCGGGATCAAGTTATTCAGAAACTTCTAATGAAAGAGTTAATAACAGACGCGGACGCGGAAGAAGAGAAAAAATCAGAATGGATGAATTGATCCATCCATCTAGAAGAAATAAAGCCCAAATATGTTCACTAGACAAAATAACAAGGGAACAAGAATTGTTGTCACAGTTAAAAGCTCTGCCAGAAAATAAGGAAGTATTGGAACAATTTATAAAGCAAAATCAGGATGTGTTTGCGGTTAATGATTTAGAATTGGGAAAGACGCGAACAGTTACAATGGAAATAGACACGGGAGATCATCCACCAATAAGTTTAAAACCATATAGAACTCCATTAAGAAATAGAGAAATCGTGGAAAAGGCAATAGAAGAGATGCTGAAAGCAGGAATAATAAAAAGGTCGAAGTCAGAATGGTCATCTCCTGTGGTAATTGTGGCCAAGCCTGATGGTTCGAGTCGCTTCTGCTGCGATTACAGGGCGTTGAACAAAATTACCAAGAATGTAGCGTACCCACTGCCGGTGATTGATGATAGTTTGGGGCTGCTTAATGGCTCTACATATTTTACAACGCTGGACGCAAGGTCAGGATTTTGGTGTATTCCGATGTCGGAAGACGCACAAAGAAAAGCGCCTTTTGTACCCATATGGGCTCGTACGAATTTTTACGAATGCCTTTTGGCGTCAAAACGGCACCCTCTCACTATATGCTCTTAATTAATGAAGTTCTAGAAGGTATGCAAAGGTTCGCTCTAGCCTATATAGATGATATACTGATTTATACAAAGGGAGACGTGGAGGATCATTTGAAACATATTAGACTAGTGTTTGACAGGTTAAGAAAGCATGATGTGAAGTTGAAGCTTAGTAAATGCCAATTTTAAAGACAGAAACAAAATATTTGGGATATATTATAAATAGAGAAGGTATTAAACCAGACCAGGACAAAATAAAGATTATTAAAGAGTTACCTGCTCCAACTAACGTTAAGGAAGTACGTGCTTTTATAGGAACATGTGCGTATTATAGGCGATTTATTCCAGAGTTTTTCAAGGATAGCTGAACCTATTACAAACTTAACAGGCAAGTACGCTAGGTTAAGTGGGATGATGAATGTCAAAAAGCGTTTGAGTATTTAAAAAACAGCTTAACACTGGTACCACTGTTGACGCATCCAGACTTAAACAAACAGTTAATACTGTACACAGATGCTTCGGACAATGCAGTAGGAGCATGTTTGGTGCAACCATATGAAGGAAAAGAGTCTGGAATACCAGGCGTTAAAAATGAAAGGCTTATCTACTTCTTGTCGCATAAACTTAGTAATCACAAAGGAAATGGACGACTATTGAGAAAGAGGCTTACGCGATTCATTACACTCTTCAAAAACTTAATTACTACTTACATAACGCAAATTTTGTTATTAGAACTGACCACATGCCTTTAAAGTCTTTTCTAGAAGCTCCAGTGCAGAACAGGAAAATACAGACGTGGGCATTGAATCTACAGGGGTACGACGCGGTAATTGAGTACATACCAGGTAGGATAAATACATGCGCCGATTTATTGTCTAGAATTCCATATCCACAGTCATCAGAAGATACAGAAGAGGAAGCAGCTGAACCAGAGATAGACGACCGGAATTGGCAAGTAAATATTCTAGATTCTGCTATAATAATAGGGAAGAATTTGATAGTCTACCATCGGATCAAGAGTCTGAACATAGGGAAGAAGACCTACAGTTAGCACAATTCAATATGAAAGAGGAGCAAGATTTGGACCCAAGAGTCATACAAATAAAAGAAAAATTACGAGAACAGAAGATAACAAATATAAAAGGAATTATTTGGTTTACAAGAGGATGGACAGTTATATTATATGTGTGAAAAGAACGAACAGCTAAGGAAATATATTCCAAGGCATTTGGAAGATGAACTTTTAAAAGCATATCACGATGAAAATGGACATCTCGGTAGAGACAAACTGGTGAAAGCACTTACAAGTAAATATTATTGGCCAAACTTGTTTAAATCTGCATGCAAATATGTAGATACGTGTGAAAAGTGCAGATTAAGGAACATGAAAACAATAAAGTCTCCTTACAAGACACAGATATTCCTCAGTTCCCAATGCAAAAGATTAGTTTAGATATATCGGGTCCACACCCCAGGACATTGTCAGGAAATGTGTATTTAATTCATATAGTAGAGCGTCTACAGTCTTTGGCCAGAGGTTTATGCAATTCCAGATAAGAGCGCGGATACTGTCATTAATATTTTTTTACAAGAGTTTCGTACCAAGGTTTTAGTTGCCCACAAAGTATACTTACAGATAATGGTAGAGAGTTTGTAAATAAAAAAATTCGAAAAGTTATTAAAAGACTTAAATATAAAACATATAAAGACCTCATTTTATAGACCGTCTTCAAATGCGAAAAAACGAGCGTCAACAATCGGACGTTATAACGACATTATAGCAAAGATTATTGATGAACATGAAAAGATTGGGATCTATTTTTGGGACCTGCTCTTAGCGCTATTCGTACAAATCAAAATGAGAGCACGGGTTTTTCGCCATTTTATTTAATACACGGGAGAGAACCAATATTACCTATAGATAATCTATTAAAACCTAGACGAAAATATATGGGTGAAGAATTTCAAGAGACCATAATACAAGAAATGCATAAAGCACATGTGAGGTTAAGGAATAATATAATTAAAGCTAGAGAAAGACAGAAAAAGTACAAAAATGTAAATACAAAATTACAGGAGTTTAAGGTAGGTGATAGAGTTTATTACAAAAAGCATAGAAGAAACTCTAAGTTTGATGCTCGTTGGATTCCAGGTTATTACGTTTTGGAAAAACTAGGTAATGTATCGTATATTATAAAGAACCAGGTCACAGCACATATAGCAAGGGCACACGTTGAACACTTAAGAAGAGATGAAGATGAGATAGAAAATAATAATTATAATAATAATTATTATTCGGATGCGAAATTTTTGGATGAACAGGTTGTTAGAGGAGCTACAGTAACCCCAGATCTTAGAAAAGCTACAGTAACCCCAGATCTTAGAAAAGAACCAGAACAAAATCAGTTGCTAGCAAATCCAAGTTACGAAGATACTCAAGAACAGACAATTCCGAAAAGAATGGAAGAAGAAGGGCTAAATGAAACTCATTATGATAGTATGGAAGAAGACACAGGTGCTCCATTTAAAAATACTAGGCAAGCAACGAAAAGAATAATGGACAGTCAAAGAGATAAAGAAGTGAAAGACAGAGGAGAATTAGAGATTGTTCAACAAGCGGAGACGATATACCTCTACTGGAAAGATCCTTAAGAAAGAGTGATCGACAAATTAGGTGGGATGTTGAACGGAAGAGATTAGCGGCAGCTAAAGAGAGACATACAGACGAAGAAGAAGAAATGGATGAAAAGTCAGAGTCAAGTAGTAGTATGGAGGAAACTAGTAGTTGTATGAAGAAGAGATATTGATGTAGAATTAGCACTTATTCACAGAAACTTGGAGTTGTTGAAGAAGTGGAAACGTAGGAGATAGATATTTGAAAGTACTGCAGATGGCAAGTTATAAGTTTCAGGATTTAGAACTGTAAGTGATGCTTGAGAAGTATACGAACGGTGGAAGTGGGAAAGGACTCTATGGATTTTTTTTTAAAAGAAAAAAAAAAAAAGGATTCAACATTAGTTACAGTGCTTACTTAAGAGGATATTTTGGATGTTATGTTATGAGGGGAGATTTTATAGTAATGTTGATTAACTGATTACTGATTTGTTTTATGTAGATAGAACAGATGTGATACTAGTTGGTCTGTAGTTAACAGATATACAGATGGAATGTTTAGTCTTCTCGGTCATAAAATAATTAGTATGAGAGACCAATCTTGGTGGGCCACTATACGTAGTAATATTAGAGAGTTAAAATTGTTTTGAGTCATGATTCATATATGATATGATGGCTATTGTTTGGTTGTTTTATTGAGCCTAAGTTGTAATGCCTCATTTTGTTTTCTTGATTTGGTCTTGGAAAATGATTGTTATTGTTTGATTAATTGATTTAGAATAGGCGATTGTGTTCCTAGCATTTGAGTTGATAAAAACTATTGGTCCGTAAAAGTGTCCAATAGTGATAGGTAGAATAGAATATTTTATTCTGATTTGATAACATGCATGTTATGTCATTGTAAAAATGTGTTTTTTTTTCTTCTAGATTAATTTGGAGGAGGTTGTGTTCATTTTATTTCGATTACATAAAGGGTTTGGTATATTGAGTTACATGGTTATAAAGTTAGTTAAGTAAGTTTAAGTTTCAAATGAAGGGGTTTTGCTAAAGGTTTTTTCGTTCAGAAAAGAGTTGATAAAAACTAATTTGTCCACTGATATAAGGTAAAGGGGAACTTAAGAGTAAATAGCTAAGGAATGCTACGCATTCATTAACTAGTGGGAAACCATAGTTGGTGAACGTGTGTACACGAATGGATAGACGTATCCAGGCTTGCACACACACACTGTATTTATAAAATAGCAGGATGGGATGTACGGGGGCAAGATATAGGTGCTGTGAAATACCAGCTTTAATTATATTAAGGTGTTCATAAAATATGAACATGGGCTCATGGTAAAAGGTGAGATAACGAAAGAGGAACAGAATTGTGGTTGGCAATGTCAATCTGAAATATATAAGGTTTATGAAAACTTATGCCAAATGTTTTATAACGAACAATGATATATTTCATAAGGTGTTTTAAAAATTATTTTACAAAATTTTTTATTGGCAAGGGAGGTAAAGGGTGAGTGTCTTAAATGTACATTTACTGTATGTCCATGTGGTCATGTCGTGTATTCATTCTTTATGTTCCTTACTAGGTGCGCACCGCTTCTTGCTTTTCTAACTACATTGTTTTTGTACGTCCTGGGGTTTGAAAGAATGAGAAATTGTATAGGTCAAAAATTTCGATAAAGAATTTATGAGCTGTTCTTACAATATGTATATTTGATACAGGAAACTAGATGAGCCAAGAAAGAACAGAATAGTAAAGAATGAGAAATTTTATAAGGTCAAAAATTTCGATAAAGAATTTATGAGCTGTTCTTATAATATGTATATTTGATACAGGAAACAAGAAAGAACCAGAAATGAAGAATTATGTAGTAGATAAACTATATAATGTTGGGAAATAAAAAGGAAAGAGGGACTGTGTGGATTAACAGGGTTACCATACGTGGTATTATATAATTAAAGTCGAAGAAGAAGTATATGGGGGGGGGGGGGGGGTTATCTAGCAGACCATGTCACTGGGAGAAGAGTAAAAGATATATTATTTACTCAAACTTGATTTTTGTGAAGATTAGAAGACAAAGAGGGAATGGAGTATGGGGATTTGGAGTAAAGATTTTTCCTTAAAAGGAAAATTCTTTATTCAACATGGGGAGGTGTAACAGTAAGGGAAGAGTACTGGGGTATTATTAGAGTCTAGTGGGAAACAGATACAGCACGATTGAGCATCGAGAATGAAAGGGTGAGAGATGCTCAATCGTGACGTATTGGGTTGGCAAGGGCAGTTAAGATCCGGCCTTTGTCTGGTGTGGAGGAGAACATCGAAGCTTTGTCATCTTACAGAAATAAACGTTATATCAACAAGAAAACAACATGCCTTCGTGTTATTATACACTGGTATACTCACAATAGCTTACGTTACTCTCACGGGAATTTTGGATTTCGCCATGATCCTGGGACCTCTGCGGGAACCCGAAATCCTTGTAAGCACGCACTTCTATCTCAACGTCAGTCCCAGCCGAATTTCGTCAGGGAAGGCCGCAGTAACTCACTGCTAAAAGAGATGTCGTTTATATCGCCGCCAGAGCGGACACCTGCAGTGAATGTGTGACTCCTAAGATCAGCAGGTAATGTTGAATTCTTTATGTATTAGCAGTTGTCCGTAAATATACCGCCAGCACTCATGAAGACGTTTATCGCCGACCGTAATAATCTCCGCGGAGCGCATAAATTGATCGTCGCCTGTCTGCATTTTTATTAGCTGTTATTGATCAGCTAGGTAATGTGTGTCAACGCGTCCGGTAACAACTGGTTGTTGGCGTATAAATTAGGCCTGTATACGTGTGTTCCATCTGATTAGTTGTGTAAATCAGACGTTAGTAGATCTGATAGAATTTACTGTTAGAGTACAAATTATAGCATTGTTAAGGACATGTACGTTGATATTTTCACTGCTATGTCTAAGTATGTTAGGGTACTTTACCGACTGTGTAGCACATGTTTTACTATCTGGTTTAGTGATTACATGCTCAGGGCTGTAAGGAATGTTGACATTCGTTACATTGTGATGTTAGAATCAATTGATAGTGATGTGTCATTTGCATAGCTAGAATAGGTTTGTGTTGTTTGTCCATCAAGAATGATGATGACCATTCATTCATCCAGTGGGGTTGAAGGTATGGAGCCGTGGGTTCTAAGATGGCTGATAAGGCCTATTTTGGCTCGAAATGTTCTTTGACAATGTGGGCAAAGAATGCTTGACGTTTCTGGAGGAGGATTTCCTGCAGTGGTTTTTCTGTCCTGCCTTTCCTTCACAGCTCTTGCAGTCCTGGTTGCCTCACATATGACTGCACCCTTTGTGTAATGATGCACGCCACGAATTTCGGTCTCTGGCTGCAGCCTCCCAGGTGTCATGATGAATTCCAAAAGCATTCAGTGAGATTTTCAGAGTGTCTTTAAAGCGTTTCCTCTGGCCACCTGGGAGCGTTTACCTACAACGCAGTTCGCTGTAAAAAATTCGTTTAGGGAGCCTGTGATCTGGCATGCGAGTCAAGTGACCAGCCCAGCGAATCTGATTCTTCATCAGTAGAGTGTGGATACTGGGCATGACGCTCTTTCTAGGACTTCAGTGTCTGGAATCTTGTCTTGCCATTTAATCTTCAGTAGCTTCCTTAGGCAGACTGTGTGGAAGTGGTTTAATTTCCTAGCGTGTCGCTGATAAACAGTCCAGGTTTCACAAGCATATAGCAGTGTGGATAATACAACTGCTTTGTAGACTTTTAGCTTTGTTTGCAGACTTATTCCAGTTCTGTCCCATACATTCTTGTACAGTCTGCCAAAGGCCGCACTGGCCTTGGAGATTCTTGCATTCACTTCGTCATCAATTGTGGCAGCTTGTGACACAGTGCTGCCAAGATAGGTGAATTTGTCCACAACACTTAGTCTATGATCATTCACTTTGATATTCGGCACAGTGTGATTATTCCCTGGAGCTGGCTGGTACATAACTACAGTCTTCTCTAAGTTGATATTGAGCCCAAGTTGGCACAGGATATGAGAAAGCTGAATCATTATGTGTGCATGTCCGCCTCTGAGTTGGCGTACTAGAGCGCAATCATCAGCAAACAGGAGCTCTCTGATGGTGTCGCTGTTAATTTTGGTTTTAGCTTTCAGCCTTCTGAGATTGGATAACTTTCCATCCATACGTAGTTGATGTCTATTTCAATGTCGTCGTTCTCGAAGGCATTCATCAACATGGCTGAAAACATTAGGCTGAACAGTGTTGGTACCAGGACACATCCTTGCTTCAAACCATTGGTGACAGGAAAGGGTTCAGACAGTTCACCATTTTCCTGTACTCTTGCCTGCATGCGACCATGAAATAGCCGTACTATTCGGACAAACTTTCGTGGACAGCCATATTTTGCCATAATCTTCCACAGTCCTTCTCTGCTGACTGTATCAAAAGCCTTGGTAAGGTCAATGAAAGTGGAGGACATTCTGTTTCTGACATGTCTCTTGCAGCTGCCTTGCAGCTAAAATCATGTCAACAGTTCCACGTTCTTTTCTGAAGCCACATTGACTCTCAGGAAGAAGACTTTGATCGAGATGGGCTGTGAGGCGATTGAGAAGAATTCTGGTGAGTATCTGTCACCAACTGGCTTGAGGTAGCTCCCGGTTGGGCAACCACCCAGCCAACATCATTTTCTTCTGCTGGTGTTAAGTTCTGGATGCAGTTCTAAGATCCACTAACTCTGTCAGAAGGGACTAATTACCTACCCAGATCCCAGAGAGAAAACGTGGAACAAATGTCTGTTATGCTGATTTAAGACACTGTCCCTGATACTCAAGAAAACAGCCAAGAAGTGGCTCGTTGAAGATAGAATATATCTATATAGTTTTGGCTGTACTTGGTATCACCAGAAGTGAGAAAGGAGGAGTTAAGACATGCAACGTAATCTGGTTACTTATGACTGCATAGGCAAGATACCTCCCGGACATAGATTCCCACTTCTGGACAATATGTGTGAACCCCCACTAAATGATACAATAATGTGTGTACTTGATTACGATACACAAACATTTATAAACATTTAGAATTATACGGACAAATTGAGTTTTAAAATACAACAACTGTGGTTATTATTTCCAGTCCTTGATGATCATATGATGAGATGATTATATTATGGTATACGTAACTTAAGAGGTCACATAGGTCATGCTTCCCCCAGTGAGACGCAGTTCACTGTCAGATTGAAGGAGTCCAAATTGGTCCCTCACAAGACTAAGTCACTTCCTGATATGGGTTGTTGACTGTCCATTGCTCCTAAGTGATCTGGTTATAGCTAGAAATCCTGTCATAACGACGTTGTATCGAAGTAACAAAACGAGAGGGCAATCTCTCACCAGAAATTAAAATTCCGGCTTTCCCTGGTACGCTATTGTGAATGCGTCTGAAGTCTTGCTGGCCTCTGCTCGTAGTTTTATTCTCTCTGTTCCTGGCTAGTTTCCACGCTAGCTAATTACTATGTCCAAGTTCCTGTTGGCTCCACCTATTTTTCATGTAGGACGATTTACCTAGATGGATTAAGTGCCAAATTCTTCTCACCCCTCCTCCTTTCCTGTGAAGGGTAGTTTCATCTGTCAATCAAATTTACCGATGCCCTGCCACATTCCTGAAACAATGAAACATGCTTTGGCGGTGATGCAGTTGCGTCATTACATTCCAATCTGCTGGTAACACCCGCCTTCCTGGGTTGCTGGCAAAATGTGTCAGCCATGTGTTCCTACTTTGCCGCCCGTATTGCAGTGAGGTGTTAAGCATCTGGTCCTAATTGCTCCTTTGTGGTGGCAATTACAGACGTCCCGGCTCCACAAAGTCTGGACTTTTAGATAGGTGTTAGGCCTGCATTAAATTGCCGTGTTTGGATCACACGTTTTCCCCTGAGTAGCATTGCCATGTATTTCAGACGGGTCTGGCTGACCCTCTTATCTCCCCTTCTACTGAAAACAATGAGTTTTCAACCTTTGATAGCACCGCCGCCGCCTGGTGCCGTGGTGTCTGTGTGTTACGTTTGATCTTGACATCAAAGCTTTCTCAGACCTAGCATTACAGAAATGATGGGGCGTGCGTGGTCAAAATGTAATTTTCTCTTGTTTTCAATCTCTGTTAGTTTTTCCTTATTCCTTGGTTGGGGACTAGATTATTTTATGGTGGACCATTATTCTTTTACTTAGAGAATGATAGAATAATTCTTGTGGGCTCTTTAATTCCTTTCAAACTTGTGTAATACGGATGCTGCCGGGGCTGTCCCGTCACATAGCTTCCCAATTTAAGTAGGTTCATTAATGAAGCCTATAACAGAGCCTCGGCAGCATTCAAGAATGTATCTAAGTTCTCTCCCTTCCTAGAACTGCCTCCAAGTCTGGGTTTCCAATATTCCTTGTGGCAGTGGGTTCTATGAGTCAAAAGAAATATCCCATGTCCATCATCCCAGGATAAATCTTGCAAATCTTTGCTCCTGGTGTTGTGTCGGATTTCCGGGCTATTGCTCGGTAATGTCCTGTCCTCTGGAGGTTTTACTTTTTCCCAGCCGGGAAATTGCAAAATGTATAACAAGATTCTCCTGCGCCGCAGAGAGACTGTTATTGTCCACTCAATTTCTGGCCCTTGTCCTATAAGCAGAGGAAGTGCCATCAGTGTTTTCTTAAAAGAATTGGTCGCAGTAATGTTGCTCCATTTTCTTTTCCTCCGTCGGCCAAAGATCATAATAAATCCTTTAATCTCCTCCTTTTGGCAGGAAATTTGCTAAACATCATAATTTTATGATGTGCATTCAACTCATACTTGCCTCTTTCTTGGTAGGGCGTCCGTTTACTCCCTCCTGATTTAAGAGTTTTCTTCCCTCGATAATTCTTTATCCAGGTGAGTTCCTCTTCAACAGAGTTCCATTTTGAATCTGTGTTTGAAAGTATAAGGCTAGTAGAAGTTGTCCAGCTTTGAGAAATCATGTTGTTCCCCAAGAACTGTGAATTGTATCACTCCTTGTAGAAGTATACATAAAACAGCTGTTCTCCACATCCAACATTGGTTGAAGTGAAAGGTAAACAAGGTCCTGAGTGTTGAGTATACCAACCGCTCCTGGTTTGTTCCGCTGCAGAGTCCATCAACTGTGATCCCCTGTTAGCTTCAGCTGTGTTGATGATAGGTATTACCTTCATCTTGTCCAAAGAAGTATTTTCTTTGTTGATAGCAGACATGTGTATCGTCCCTGAATCAGAGACCGTAGTATAATCTACATGAATGCTTTGTGTATCTTGAATTTCCTTTGTGAAAGACTCCAAGATACTGACATCGTAAGAATTCTCCTCCGTGTCTTGTTTGTCCTCCATGGCTGGGCTCTCTTGTGCCAAGTCCAATTGAGGTATTCTCTCCCTGGTCTGGTTTTCTTGTGCCAAATCCAATAGAAGTGAATGTTGTGGGGTGTCATTTTCAATGCCATCTCCCACCTGAGATAAGTAATTCATACTGATAATTGTTTCATCTTGTGTGGCCACATAGAAAGAAACACTGGAATCCTGTTTTACATCAATTCCAGTCTCAGTTGAATTCATTTCCACTCCTAGTTTCTCTGAACTGAAGGGAATAAAAGAGTCGGGTAAGGTCTCGCCTTCGATCTCTTTAATAGTTTTCCTCAGGTCCTCCTCCTCCTGGATTTTTCTCCTTTGGGAAGTCTTAGGAAGCTCCTGAGATTGCTGGGTTGCCAAGCCAGCGAATCCGCTTTCATTGCGTGTAAACATTTATCACGTTTGTGACTGTTTACTGTACGCTTGGTACATTTATTCCCTATTCCGTTTATTTTTCGGAATTGAGGTGGGAAGCATCTGCCTTTCTGTGCCCAAGTTTTTGTTTTTCTGAGCCATGGGGATTTGCGAAGGAATGCATGCCTCTTCTTTGTGACGGTCAGCTTCCCTGCTTTCTATCAGAGTTTCGGCTTGAGTGATTGGCTTTTCCTCAATCGAGCTGGTAGATTCCTCCACGTTCAGTATTTCAATTTGCTTCTTCTTATCTCATCTTCTTCAGCTTTGTGACGCATATCTGCTTCTGAATTCTGCAAGTCTTTTCATCATCTGTTCATCTTCTTTGTCCCACCAATCCATTTCATCTCTAATAATAGTTCTAGCTTCTCTCCTACTAAGCCTAGCTTATGCCCCATCCTCTAGCGGACTCTAAGAAATCTGTGCGTGCATCCATGATCTCTTCTCAGCTTAAACTCAGGTAAGTAATTATATTATTACCCTACAGAGAGCTAGTCAGATTTATGCTAGAGCAGGATAGTGACAAGAGGAACTGACACTGCTATGAGAAATGACAGTAGTGAATTTGAGTGAGAAAGTTGATGCAAAGCAGTCTGTCATACACTGAAGTAATTATGCATTATCAAATTATTCATGATTAAATCAAATGATAAAGCATGTAATCAAAAAATCATCAAGTAAGATCATCAATAAACTAATTAATATCACTAATTACTGTGATTATTAATTCTACAGTGGTGAATGATGTAAATTAACTCATATGATATTATCCGTTATTAACGTTTTAAAAAGTTATTTAAAATCTATAGACTTCCCTAAAAACAAATTCCTAAGTTAATACTTAGCAAATGTAATGGGTGAAGAATGAAAGAATGGTTTATGAAATCAATAGTCTAGAATTTATTCTCTGATTCTATCATGGATGAGAAGTCCTAATGTGTCAAAATCTTGCCTACAATCAAGCAAGCTATTACATTAAAATAAATTATACCTAACTAATGCTGCTAAGAATGTAAGTGAGAATGACCTAGGTTCTATCCATGGGCAAGACCGGAATAATACCAGACTAACAGATTTGAAATAGGTTCGTTCCTTGCGAGCGAACCAAAGTGTTCTAGGGTTTACTCCCGGATTCTATAGCGGGCGAGCAGACCAATAAGTCGGAAGCGAACCAAAATTTTCTAGGGTGTACTCCCGGATTCTATCCCGGACGAGCCGACCAATATGTCACCAACTGGCTTGAGGTAGCTCCCGGTTGGGCAACCACCCAGCCAACATCATTTCTTCTACTGGTGGTTAGTTCTGGATGCAGTTTGAGATCCCCTAACTC
Source organism: Cepaea nemoralis (assembly GCA_014155875.1). Taxonomy (NCBI): domain Eukaryota; kingdom Metazoa; phylum Mollusca; class Gastropoda; order Stylommatophora; family Helicidae; genus Cepaea; species Cepaea nemoralis. Next base: position 1,431 of record JACEFZ010010181.1, on the reverse strand, counting down.
TGTCAGAAGGGACTAATTACCACTCCTAGATCCCAGAGAGAAAACGTGAACAAATGTCGTTTATGCTGATTTAAGCCACTGTCCCTGATACTCAAGAAAACAGCCAAGAAGTGGCTCGTTGAAGATAGACATATATCTATATAGATTTGGCTGTACTTGGTATCACCAGAAGTGAGAAAGGAGGAGTTTAAGACTATGCAACGTAATCTGGTACTTATGACTGCATAGGCAAGGTACCTCCCTGACATTAAATTCCTACTTCTGGACAATATGTGTGAACCCCCACTAAATGTTCTCCCAATGTGTGCACTAATTGATTAAGCTACACAAACATTTATAACATTTAGAATTATACGGACAAATCTGAGTTTAAAATACAACAACTGTGTTTATTATTTCTAGTCTTGATGATCATATGATGATGATGATGATTTATAATATGGTATACGTACCTTAAGAGGTCACATAGGTCATGCTTCCCCCAGTGAGACGCAGTTCACTGTCAGATTGAAGGAGTCCAAATTGGTCCTTCACAAGGCTAAGTCACTTCTGATTATGGTTGTGACTGTCCATTGCTCCTAAGAGATCTGGGTTATAGCTAGGAAATCCTGTCATACGACTTCGTACAGAAGTCCAACAGAACGAAATGTTAATATTTCTCCAGTAGGTATCCTAAGAATGCTATTGTAAAATTTTCGTCTCAAGTCTTGCTGGCCATGCATGTAGTTTTATTCTCTTCAGCCCTGGCTAGTTTTCACGCTAGCTAATTACTATGTCCAAGTTCCTGTTGGCTCCACCTATTTTTCATGTAGGACGATTTACCTAGATGGATTAAGTGCCAAAATTTTTCTCACCCCTCCTCCTTTCCTGTGAAGGATAGTTTCATCTGTCAATCAAGTTTACCGATGCCCTGCCACATTCCTGAAACAATGAAACATGCTTTGGCGGTGATGCAGTTGCGTCATTACATTCCAATCTGCTGGTAACACCCGCCTTCCTGGGTTGCTGGCAAAATGTGTCAGCCATGTGCTCCTACTTTGCCGCCCGTATTGCAGTGAGGTGTTAAGCATCTGGTCCTAATTTCTCCTTTGTGGTGGCAATTACAGACGTCCCGGCTCCACAAAGTCTGGACTTTTAGATAGGTGTTAGGCCTGCATTAAATTGCCGTGTTTGGATCACACGTTTTCCCCTGAGTAGCATTGCCATGTATTTCAGACGGGTCTGGCTGACCCTCTTATCTCCCCCTTTTACTGAAAACAATGAGTTTTCAACCTTTGATAGCACCGCCGCCGCCTGGTGCCGTGGTGTCTGTGTGTTACGTTTGATCTTGACATCAAAGCTTTCTCAGACCTAGCATTACAGAAATGATGGGGCGTGCGTGGTCAAAATGTAATTTTCTCTTGTTTTCAAATGTAATTTTCTCTTGTTTTC
>JACEFZ010010180.1:37500-108536 GCA_014155875.1 Cepaea nemoralis | reverse complement strand
ACAACATCGTGACATCCTAGTTGATACAAGATGACAACATCATGGCTGTCACAGCAAGATGATAACATCCTGTCTAACACAACCAAGCCCCGCTGGAGTCAGTGTGTCACCAACATGTGGCTGTAACATTACTCAACCATACATCATCATCAGCATTAATCTGCAACCGCATGCTGTTGACCTGCAGGGTTCGATGCATCCAGGGCTGCTCGCAGGTCAGATGTGATGCTGGCATCCAGTTCATGATCCACACACTCAGTTGATGACCTGTACACCTATTTGAATGTGTATATCCAGACGATGATGTGTACACCCAGTTAGTTGACGACGTGTACACACAGTTATTTCACAATGCAATGAAAATAATCGGAATGGTAGTCTGGGATTACAGCAGACTAGAACTGTAGAGACAAAACAAAATGAGGGAAATTAGTTACAGAGAAAGACAAGACATCAACTAATTGCAAGACAAACACTGATGTATGTCTTCTCTACACACAAAGACAAGACATGGGCTAACTGTTGATGTATTTCTTCTCTACACACAAAGAAAAAGACAAGGGCTAACTGTTGATGTATTTCTTCTCTACACACAAAGACAAGACAAGGGCTAACTGTTGATGTATGTCTTCTTTACACACAAAGACAAGACAAGGGCTAACTGTTGATGTATGTCTTCTTTACACACAAAGACAAGATAAGGGGTAACTGTTGATGTATTTCTTCTCTAAAACACAAAGACAAGAAAAGGGGCAAAACTGTGATGTATGTCTTCTTTACACACAAGACAAGACATAGGCTAACAGTTGATGTATTTCTGCTGCAGCAGACATGGGAGACCACAACTCTCCGCTCTACTCTGTAATCTGATATTCTGATGTAGGAGGTGAGACTTTGATTATCATTTGTTGTCCAGCTCTTTCAGCTTCCCACACAGATCATCCCCTCTTTTCTTTTGTCTATCACACTTGTGTGTGTGTGTCTTTTATGTGTGTGTGTGTGTGTGTGTGTGTTTATTGTGTGTGAAGGGATGTGTACGTCTTTTTATGTGTGTGTGTCTTTTATGTATGTGTGTATGAAGGTGTGTGTGTGTCTTTTATGTGTCTGTGTGTAAAGGTGTGTATGTATCTGTTGTGTGTGTGTGTGTGTGTGTGTGTGCACACGCACGTAAAGGTGTGTATGTGTCTGCTTTACTTTATGAATGAGAAAGAGAGAGAGAGAGAGAGAGAGAGAGAGAGAGAGAGAGAGAGAGAGAGAGAGGAGGGAGGGAGGGAGGGAGGGAGGGAGGGAGGGAGAGTCAGAGAATGGCAGAGAATGAGAGTATGCATATATGAGTGAATGTTTGTTAGTGTGCCCGTGATTGTGTGTGGATATATGAGTGAGGATTGTGTAATTGCATTATTGAGTGGGTGTATGACTGTGTGAGTTTATGTCAATGATGTCTGTCTGTATGTATGCATGACAACGAAGGCTGGGCTCAATGGCACTGTCCTGTAAAGGACACACAACTATCTTTAACTGGAACAGGTCTTTGCCCTAAAGTCCATGTCTGTGTGCTACAGTTGTTCACAGGATCTGTGCCAGACTTTTCTCTGGCTCCGGATCTTCCCCTCCAGCATTTCCAGCAACAGATCATCATCATCACTATCATTCTGAACCTTCAAGGATATGAAATGAATGACCTGGGGTACCCACACCTGGTAGAGAAGTGAGACTAGGTTAAAGAGAAAGGCTGATACTCACTCCACAAACCTCCAGACCTCCAGCTGCATGGGTGCTGAAGTCTTCCTCCTTGGCCAGCAATCATTGTTGAAGGTGGCACAGCGCGTGAGACCGACCTTTGTTGAGATCTCCGTCAATCCACAGACCAAACATACCTCTGTGATTGGACAGAAAGTCAGAAACCGCTTATTTATAACTTTCTGACAACTGCCAAAAAAAGGAGCATTACATTAAACTAAATCCCACATGCAACATTAAGACATATGCTCTCTGTACAGTGACAGAAAGGACAGCTCTATTTGTCTACCTGTACACTGACAGAAAGGGCAGCTGCTCTATATGTCTACCTGTACAGTGGCAGAAAGGACAGCTCTATATGTCTACCTGTACAGTGACAGAAAGGACAGCTCTATATGTCTACCTGTACAGGGACAGAAAGGGCAGCTGCTCTAATGTCTACCTGTACAGTGACAGAAAGGACAGTTCTATATGCATACCTGTACAGTGACAGAAAGAACAGTTCTATATGTCTACTGTACAGTGACAGAAAGGACAATTCTATATGTCTACCTGTACAGTGACAGAAAGGGACAGTTCTATATGTCTACCTGTACAGTGACAGAAAGGACAGTTCTATATGTCTACCTGTACAGTGACAGAAAGGACAGTTCTATATGTCTACCTGTACAGTGACAGAAAGGACAGTTCTATATGTCTACCTGTACAGTGACAGAAAGGACAGTTCTATATGTCTACCTGTACAGTGACAGAAAGGACAGCTCTATATGTCTACCTGTACAGTGACAGAAAGGGACAACTCTATATGTCTACCTGTACAGTGACAGAAAGGACAGCTCTATATGTCTACCTGTACAGTGACAGAAAGGGACAGTGCTCTATATGTCTACCTGTACAGTGACAGAAAGGACAGCTCTATATGTCTACCTGTACAGTGACAGAAAGGACAGCTCTATATGTCTACCTGTACAGTGACAGAAAGGACAGCTCTATATGTCTACCTGTACAGTGACAGAAAGGACAGCTCTATATGTCTACCTGTACAGTGACAGAAAGGGCAGCTGCTCTATATGTCTACCTGTACAGTGACAGAAAGGACAGTTCTATATGTCATATCTGTACAGTGACAGAAAGACAGTTCTATATGTCTACCTGTACAATGACAGAAAGGGCAGCTGCTCTATATGTCTACCTGTACAGTGACAGAAAGGACAGTTCTATATGCATACCTGTACAGTGACAGAAAGAAGTTCTATATGTCTACCTGTACAGTGACAGAAAGGACAGCTCTATATGTCTACCTGTACAATGACAGAAAGGGCAGCTGCTCTATATGTCTACCTGTACAGTGACAGAAAGGACAGTTCTATATGTCTACCTGTACAGTGACAGAAAGGACATTTCTATATGTCTACCTGTACAGTGACAGAAAGAACAGTTCTATATGCATACCTGTACAGTGACAGAAAGAACAGCTCTATATATCTACCTGTACAGTGACAGAAAGAACAGCTCTATATATCTACCTGTACAGTGACAGAAAGAACAGCTCTAAATGTCTACCTGTACGGTGACAGAAAAGACAGTTCTATATGTCTACTTGTACAATGACAGAAAGGACAGTTCTATATGTCTACCTGTACGGTGACAGAAAAGACAGTTCTATATGTCTACCTGTACAGTGACAGAAAGGACAGCTCTATGTCTACCTGTACGGTGACAGAAAAGACAGTTCTATATGTCTACCTGTACAATGACAGAAAGAACAGCTCTATATGTCTACCTGTACGGTGACAGAAAAGACAGTTCTATATGTCTACTTGTACAATGACAGAAAGGACAGTTCTATATGTCTACCTGTACGGTGACAGAAAAGACAGTTCTATATGTCTACCTGTACAGTGACAGAAAAAACAGCTCTATATATCTACCTGTACAGTGACAGAAAGAACAGTTCTATATGTCTACCAGTACAGTGACAGAAAGGACATTTCTATATGTCTACCTGTACAGTGACAGAAAGAACAGTTCTATATGCATACCTGTACAGTGACAGAAAGAACAGCTCTATATATCTACCTGTACAGTGACAGAAAGAACAGCTCTATATATCTACCTGTACAGTGACAGAAAGAACAGCTCTAAATGTCTACCTGTACGGTGACAGAAAAGACAGTTCTATATGTCTACTTGTACAATGACAGAAAGGACAGTTCTATATGTCTACCTGTACGGTGACAGAAAGACAGTTCTATATGTCACCGTACGTTGACAGAAAACAGTTCTATATGTCTACCTGTACAGTGACAGAAAGAACAGCTCTATATGTAAATCATAGGCTGCACAGAACAATAGTAACATTTAAGACATAATGTATAGACTTATAAACTGCTAGTAACATTTCAAACAACTTATAGACTGCTAGTAACATTTCAAACATAACTTATAGACTGCTAGTAACATTTCAAATATAACTTATAGACTGCTAGTAACATGTCAAACAACTTATAAACTGCTAGTAACATTTCAAACATAACTTATAGACTGCTAGTAACATTTCAAACATAACTTATAGACTGCTAGTAACATTTCAAACAAATTATAGACTGCTAGTAACATTTCATAATTGTTAAAGAATAGACTGCTGGTAACATTTCAAATTGTAAAGCATAGGCTGCACAGACCAGTAACAGTTCAAACATAAAGTATAGACTTATAGACTGCTAATAACATTTCATAATTGTTAAAGTATAGATTGCTAGTAACACTTCGACTGAAAGTAACATTTCAAGTTGTAAAACACAAGCTGAATAGACTGCAAGTAACATTTCAAACTGAGTAAACCTACTCACAACAGAATGCTACTATTGTGTGTGAATTCTGGTAGACACACAAAGTTTGTGCACTGAGAGAGACTGGAGCACTTATAGAAGTATCTGTGAGCCACGATTAGTGGTCCTGCCTGCCACCTTCTGCCCTTTGTCCCCCATTGGGGACACGCCCTCAACAAAACCCTGCCATACTGCCCATCTGCTGCTATCTGCAGCAGTTCCCTCCATTTCCTTCCAATATCACCCATGTCTTGTCTGTATTCTCTTCTCCATGTGTAGTTAGGTCTTCCACTATTTCATCTGCCTTGAGGTTTCCAGACAGAGTGTGTCTAGTTATACTGTCCCCAGGTTTTCTCAGAATATGTCCTATCCAGCGCATGTGTCTTGTCCTCACATCTTGCTTCACTGGATTAGTTTTAGTTCTCCCCATGAGTTCCACAGTGCTGATTCTGTCATAGTGTTCTGGAAGCACCATGAAACCTGACTTCAAGAGAGGAAAGGCAACAAGATGACAGGGAGGTTGGGTTCTCTCCACGAGCTCCACAGTGGTGATGTTTAGTTAATTTAGTTGATGGATCAACATCATGGCACACAGGTGTGCTCCGTTCTCCTCCGTAACTCAAACCTTGAGTCTGGAGAAACTCAGCTCAGTACACGAACTCCGTAGCACCGGCGAGGATCCTGAAATATTTTGGGTAGATTTTTAACTCGAAATTTTGCCCGGGCAGCGCCGTTAGGCTACTATTTTTCGATTTCCAATTGCCAAGGGATTTTTTACATGCGCAACGATACACATGGGCGTCCGATCTCACTACCCAGAGAGCAGGGGAAATTTTATTACTAGAAGTCCACGTGAAATAAATCCCGGTCCTCACTGGGGCTTGAACCTAGGACCTCCAGCACTCGAGGTGGACACCATACCTCGAGATCATCACAGTGGTGATTCTGTCATATAGTGCTCCTGGAGCACCCTGAAACCTGACTTCAAGAGAGGAAAGGCAACAAGATGACAGGGAGGTTGGGTTCTCTCCAAGAGTTGCACAGTGGTGATTCTGTCATATAGTGCTCCTGAAGCACCCTGAAACCTGACTTCAAGAGAGGAAAGGCAACAAGATGACAGGGAGGTTGGGTTCTCTCCAAGAGTTGCACAGTGGTGATTCTGTCATATAGTGCTCCTGAAGCACCCTGAAACCTGACTTCAAGAGAGGAAAGGCAACAAGATGATAGGGAGGTTGGGTTCTCTCCGTGAGTTGCACAGTGGTGATTCTGTCATATAGTGCTCCTGAAGCACCCTGAAACCTGATTTCAAGAGAGGAAAGGCAACAAGATGATAGGGAGGTTGGGTTCTCTCCAAGAGTTGCACAGTGGTGATTCTGTCATATAGTGCTTCCTGAAGCACCCTGAAACCTGACTTCAAGAGAGAAAGGCAACAAGATGATAGGGAGGTTTGGGTTCTCTCAAGAGTTGCACAGTGGTGATTCTGTCATATAGTGCTCCTGGAAGCACCCTGAAACCTGACTTCAAGAGAGGAAAGGCAACAAGATGATAGGGAGGTTGGGTTTCTCTCCAAGAGTTTGCACAGTGGTGATTCTGTCATATAGTGCTCCTGAAGCACCCTGAAACCTGACTTCAAGAGAGGAAAGGCAACAAGATGATAGGGAGGTTGGGTTCTCTCCAAGAGTTGCACAGTGGTGATTCTGTCATATAGTGTTCCTGAAGCACCTCTGAAACCTGACTTCAAGAGAGGAAAGGCAACAGATGATAGGGAGGTTGGGTTCTCTCCAAGAGTTTGCACAGTGGTGATTCTGTCATATAGTGCTATTGAAAGCACCCTGAAACCTGACTTCAAGAGAGGAAATGCAACAAGATGATAGGGAGGTTGGGTTCTCTCCAAGAGTTGCACAGTGGTGATTCTGTCATATAGTGCTCCGGAGCACCCTGAAACCTGACTCAAGAGAGGAAAGGCAACAAGATGATAGGGAGGTTGGGTTCTCTCCAAGATGTTGCACAGTGGTGATTCTGTCATATAGTGTTCATGAAGCACCCTGAAACCTGACTTCAAGAGAGGAAAGGTCAAACAGATGATAGGGAAGGTTGGGTTCTCTCCAAGAGTTGCACAGTGGTGATTCTGTCATATAGTGCTCCTGGAGCACCCTGAAACCTGACTTCAAGAGAGGAAAGGCAACAAGATGATAGGGAGGTTGGGTTCTCCTCCAAGAGTTGCACAGTGGTGATTCTGTCATATAGTGTTCATGAAGCACCCTGAACCGACTTCAAGAGAGGAAAGGCAACAAGATGATAGGGAGGGTTTGGTTCTCTCCAAGAGTTGCACAGTGGTGATTCTGTCATATAGTGCTCTGAAGCACCCTGAAACCTGACTTCAAGAGAGGAAAGGCAACAAGATGATAGGGAGGTTGGCTTCTCTCCGTGAGTTGCACAGTGGTGATTCTGTCATATAGTGCTCCTGAAGCACCCTGAAACCTGATTTCAAGAGAGGAAAGGCAACAAGATGATAGGCAGGTTGGGTTCTCTCCAAGAGTTGCACAGTGGTGATTCTGTCATATAGTGCTCCTGGAGCACCCTGAAACCTGACTTCAAGAGAGGAAAGGCAACAAGATGATAGGGAGGTTGGGTTCTCTCCAAGAGTTGCACAGTGGTGATTCTGTCATATAGTGTTCCTGAAGCACCCTGAAACCTGACTTCAAGAGAGGAAAGGCAACAAGATGATAGGGAGGTTGGGTTCTCTCCAAGAGTTGCACAGTGGTGATTCTGTCATATAGTGCTCCTGGAGCACCCTGAAACCTGACTTCAAGAGAGGAAAGGCAACAAGATGATAGGGAGGTTGGGTTCTCTCCAAGAGTTGCACAGTGGTGATTCTGTCATATAGTGCTCCTGAAGCACCCTGAAACCTGACTTCAAGAGAGGAAAGGCAACAAGATGATAGGGAGGTTGGGTTCTCTCCAAGAGTTGCACAGTGGTGATTCTGTCATATAGTGTTCCTGAAGCACCCTGAAACCTGACTTCAAGAGAGGAAACGGCAACAAGATGATAGGGAGGTTGGGTTCTCTCAAGAGTTGCACAGTGGTGATTCTGTCATATAGTGCTATTGAAGCACCCTGAAACCTGACTTCAAGAGAGGAAAGGCAACAAGATGATAGGGAGGTTGGGTTCTCTCCAAGAGTTGCACAGTGGTGATTCTGTCATATAGTGCTCCTGGAGCACCCTGAAACCTGACTTCAAGAGAGGAAAGGCAACAAGATGATAGGGAGGTTGGGTTCTCTCCAAGAGTTGCACAGTGGTGATTCTGTCATATAGTGTTCCTGAAGCACCCTGAAACCTGACTTCAAGAGAGGAAAGGCAACAAGATGATAGGGAGGTTGGGTTCTCTCCCAAGAGTTGCACAGTGGTGATTCTGTCATATAGTGCTTCCTGAAGCACCCTGAAACCTGACTTCAAGAGAGGAAAGGCAACAAGATGATAGGGAGGTTGGGTTCTCTCCAGTGAGTTGCACAGTGGTGATTCTGTCATATAGTGCTTCCTGAAGCACCCTGAAACCTGATTTCAAGAGAGGAAAGGCAACAAGATGATAGGCAGGTTGGGTTCTCTCCGTGAGTTGCACAGTGGTGATTCTGTCATATAGTGCTCCTGAAGCACCCTGAAACCTGATTTCAAGAGAGGAAAGGCAACAAGATGATAGGCAGGTTGGGTTCTCTCCAAGAGTTGCACAGTGGTGATTCTGTCATATAGTGCTTCCTGAAGCACCCTGAAACCTGATTTCAAGAGAGAAAGGCAACAAGATGATAGGGAGGTTGGGTTCTCTCCAAGAGTTGCACAGTGGTGATTCTGTCATATAGTGTTCCTGAAGCACCCTGAAACCTGACTTCAAGAGAGGAAAGGCAACAAGATGATAGGGAGGTTGGGTTCTCTCCAAGAGTTGCACAGTGGTGATTCTGTCATATAGTGCTCCTGAAGCACCCTGAAACCTGACTTCAAGAGAGGAAAGGCAACAAGATGATAGGGAGGTTGGGTTCTCTCCAAGAGTTGCACAGTGGTGATTCTGTCATATAGTGTTCCTGAAGCACCCTGAAACCTGACTTCAAGAGAGGAAAGGCAACAAGATGATAGGGAGGTTGGCTTCTCTCCAAGAGTTGCACAGTGGTGATTCTGTCATATAGTTCTCTGAAGCACCCTGAAACCTGACTTCAAGAGAGGAAAGGCAACAAGATGATAGGGAGGTTGGCTTCTCTCCAAGAGTTGCACAGTGGTGATTCTGTCATATAGTGCTCCTGAAGCACCCTGAAACCTGACTTCAAGAGAGGAAAGGCAACAAGATGATAGGGAGGTTGGCTTCTCTCCAAGAGTTGCACAGTGGTGATTCTGTCATATAGTGCTCCTGAAGCACCCTGAAAACCTGACTTCAAGAGAGGAAAGGCAACAAGATGATAGGGAGGTTGGGTTCTCTCCAAGAGTTGCACAGTGGTGATTCTGTCATATAGTGCTCCTGAAGCACCCTGAAACCTGACTTCAAGAGAGGAAAGGCAACAAGATGATAGGGAGGTTGGGTTCTCTCCAAGAGTTGCACAGTGGTGATTCTGTCATATAGTGTTCCTGAAGCACCCTGAAACCTGACTTCAAGAGAGGAAAGGCACACAAGATGATAGGGAGGTTGGGTTCTCTCCAAGAGTTGCACCAGTGGTGATTCTGTCATATAGTGTTCCTGAAGCACCCTGAAACCTGACTTCAAGAGAGGAAAGGCAACAAGATGATAGGGAGGTTGGGTTTCTCTCCAAGAGTTGCACAGTGGTGATTCTGTCATATAGTGTTCCTGAAGCACCCTGAAACCTGACTTCAAGAGAGGAAAGGCAACAAGATGATAGGGAGGTTGGGTTCTCTCCAAGAGTTGCACAGTGGTGATTCTGTCATATAGTGTTCCTGAAGCACCCTGACACCTGACTTTCAAGAGAGGAAAGGCAACAAGATGATAGGGAGGTTGGGTTCTCTCCAAGAGTTGCACAGTGGTGATTCTGTCATATAGTGTTCCTGAAGCACCCTGAAACCTGATTTCAAGAGAGGAAAGGCAACAAGATGATAGGGAGGTTGGGTTCTCTCCAAGAGTTGCACAGTGGTGATTCTGTCATATAGTGTTCCTGAAGCACCCTGAAACCTGATTTCAAGAGAGGAAAGGCAACAAGATGATAGGGAGGTTGGGTTCTCTCCAAGAGTTGCACAGTGGTGATTCTGTCATATAGTGTTCCTGAAGCACCCTGAAACCTGACTTCAAGAGAGGAAAGGCAACAAGATGATAGGGAGGTTGGATTCTCTCCAAGAGTTGCACAGTGGTGATTCTGTCATATAGTGTTCCTGAAGCACCCTGAAACCTGATTTCAAGAGAGGAAAGGCAACAAGATGATAGGGAGGTTGGGTTCTCTCCAAGAGTTGCACAGTGGTGATTCTGTCATATAGTGTTCCTGAAGCACCCTGAAACCTGATTTCAAGAGAGGAAAGGCAACAAGATGATAGAGAGGTTGGGTTCTCTCCAAGAGTTGCACAGTGGTGATTCTGTCATATAGTGTTCCTGAAGCACCCTGAAACCTGATTTCAAGAGAGGAAAGGCAACAAGATGATAGGCAGGTTGGGTTCTCTCCAAGAGTTGCACAGTGGTGATTCTGTCATATAGTGCTCCTGAAGCACCCTGAAACCTGACTTCAAGAGAGGAAAGGCAACAAGATGATAGGGAGGTTGGGTTCTCTCCAAGAGTTGCACAGTGGTGATTCTGTCATATAGTGCTCCTGAAGCACCCTGAAACCTGACTTCAAGAGAGGAAAGGCAACAAGATGATAGGGAGGTTGGGTTCTCTCCAAGAGTTGCACAGTGGTGATTCTGTCATATAGTGTTCCTGAAGCACCCTGAAACCTGATGTCAAGAGAGGAAAGGCAACAAGATGATAGGGAGGTTGGGTTCTCTCCAAGAGTTGCACAGTGGTGATTCTGTCATATAGTGTTCCTGAAGCACCCTGAAACCTGATTTCAAGAGAGGAAAGGCAACAAGATGATAGGGAGGTTGGGTTCTCTCCAAGAGTTGCACAGTGGTGATTCTGTCATATAGTGTTCCTGAAGCACCCTGAAACCTGATTTCAAGAGAGGAAAGGCAACAAGATGATAGGGAGGTTGGGTTCTCTCCAAGAGTTGCACAGTGGTGATTCTGTCATATAGTGCTCCTGAAGCACCCTGAAACCTGACTTCAAGAGAGGAAAGGCAACAAGATGATAGGGAGGTTGGGTTCTCTCCAAGAGTTGCACAGTGGTGATTCTGTCATATAGTGCTCCTGAAGCACCCTGAAACCTGACTTCAAGAGAGGAAAGGCAACAAGATGATAGGGAGGTTGGGTTCTCTCCAAGAGTTGCACAGTGGTGATTCATCAAGGGAGGAAGGACAAGAAGATGACATGGAGGTAGGGAGAAGCAGCACATACTCTCCTGATCCCACAGCGAAGAACTCTTTAGTTCCATGCATGAAAAACTGGTTGCCACCTTGCCATGGGAATTTCTGTCAGAAAATACAGTAAATGGAATTAGCATATTTCACAATGTAACAGAAACTGGCAATGAAGGAAAAAATTAGTGAATGGCATCTTCTGCTTCTGCTGCACACATGTGATATTTTCTTTATTTTCAACGTAATTGCTCTGTACTTGTGTACAGCAGAGCTGCGGCCCTCTTGGGCCAATGCATCCAACTTCTTTCTGGCATTAGTTGACTAGGCACATCCTACTTATTCCTGGCATTAGTTGACTGGACACATCCAACTTCTTTCTGGCATTTGCTGACTGGGCACATCCAACTTCTTTCTGGCATTTGTTGACTGGGCACATCCTACTTATTCCTGGCATTAGCTGACTGGACACATCCTACTTCTTCCTGGCATTTGTTGACTGAGTTGCCTTCCTGGGTAAAGATTGAGATCAAGGTCAGACAGTCCAGTCACTTCAGCCAAATATATCCAGATATACAGCTCTAAGTTAAAACGTGCTAGAGGGCAGTGATGCACAAGGACATCCATCTTACATATGAACATCCTGAGATGGAAATAATGCATGAACAAAGTGGAGGTCAGCACGGCTGAATGGTTAAGCCATGGTAATGACGAGAAACACTGGTAACAGGGAAAGCTAAACCAAACACAAAAATCAGTCGAGTGCTACTAAAAGTGGTAGCTCGTGTATAGGCTATACTTGAGTTCAAAACGAACGAGGGCAAAGTAGTTTGTTTTAAATGAACAAACTTATTTTCAAATGGTAACAAATGAGGCCCGCAGGCCTGCCTTACAATCGACCCTTCCAAGCACTCATCTTTCATACAACAGTTCCACATCCATCACCATAATGTGTTAGGTGACCTGCAGAACGTGGCTCTCCTTCATCGCATGCCATGTCTCCTGCCTCATGCCCCAGCTGCCTGCCATGTCTGGTGTCCATCTGTGTGCCAGTCCAGCCCTGCCTCGTCTTCCAGGAACCATGCCTGCCATGACCACTCTCCCCAAGACACAGAGTTGTTGAAGTACTTCTGTGTCTGAGACACAATACTGTTTATGAGCCTGTTCAGTTGGACGTCCAGATCTGCTAGAATTTCCAGAGTATTCTTCTCCTTGGCCCACAGTTCATTTGGACGTCCAGATCTGCTAGAATGTCCACCGTATTCTTTTCCTTGGCCCACAGTTCATTTGGACGTCCAGATCTGCTAGAATGTCCACCGTATTCTTCTCCTTGGCCCACAGTTCATTTGGACGTCCATATCTGCTAGAATATCTACCGCATTCTTCTCCTTGGCCCACAGTTCATTTGGACGTCCAGATCTGCTAGAATATCCACCGTATTCTTCTCCTTGGCCCACAGTTCATTTGGACGTCCAGATCTGCTAGAATATCTACCATATTCTTCTCCGTGGCTCACAGTTCATTTGGACGTCCAGATCTGCCAGAATATCCACCGTATTCTTCTCCGTGGGCCACAGTCCATTTGGACGTCCAGATCTGCTAAAATATCCACCGTATTCTTCTCCTTGGCCCACAGTTCATTTGGATGTCCAGATCTGCTAGAATATCCACCGTATTCTTCTCCTTGGCCCACAGTTCATTTGGACATCCAGATCTGCTAGAATATCCACTGTATTCTTCTCCTTGGCCCACAGTTCATTTGGACGTCCAGATCTGCTAGAATATCCACCGTATTCTTCTCCTTGGCCCACAGTTCATTTGGACGTCCAGATCTGCTAGAATGTCCACCGTATTCTTCTCCTTGGCCCACGCTATTTTAAGCACTATTTCTGACACACCTAAGCTGAAAAACCCAAATTTTTGTTTATTGATTGCGAACTGGTCCCCAATGATTGTACAAATACAACTGATGATAGATGTGTCAGGTATTTCTCTGATAATTTGACTGAATACATGTGAAGATTGTGTGTGAATACATGTGAAGATTGTGTGGGAATACATGTGAAGATTGTGTGTGTGAATACATGTGAAAATTGTGTGTGAATACATGTGAAGACTGTGTGGGAATACATGTGAAGATTGTGTGGGAATACATGTAAAGATTGTGTGGGAATACATGTAAAGATTGTGTGGGAATACATGTGAAGATTGTGTGGGAATACATGTGAAGATTGTGTGTGAATACATGTGAAGATTGTGTGGGAATACATGTGAAGACTGTGGGAATACGTGTGAAGATTGTGTGGGAATACATGTGAAGATTGTGTGGGAATACATATGAAGACTGTGTGGGAATAAATGTGAAGATTGTGTGTTGTACCTGACTGCTGTAACTACAACCGCTGCCAATATCTTTTATGTTGAAACTACAGACGAAGAATCACCAGCAGGGACATATATCTTACCTTGAATGTGGGATAGAATGTGAATAAGAACGTGGCACCGGAGCCATAGAACGTGTCATTGGGCCGAATTGTGTTGCTCAAATATGCACCAAACACCTGGAATAAGGCAACCAGACAAATGCCCATGTTAAACCTACAGAGATAGGCAGCTAGATGTCGACTATTTTATTATTTTACCTACACACACAGGTCGACTATTTTATTATTTTACCTACACACACAGGTCGACTATTTTATTATTTTACCTACACATGCAGGTCGACTATTTTATTATTTTACCTACACATGCAGGTCGACTATTTTATTATTTTACCTACACACGCAGGTCGACTATTTTATTATTTAACCTACACATGCAGGTCGACTATTTTATTATTTTACCTACACACACAGGTCGACTATTTTAATATTTTACCTACACACACAGGTCGACTATTTTATTATTTTACCTACACACACAGGTCGACTATTTTATTATTTATCCTACACACACACAGGGTGACTATTTTATTATTTAACCTACACACACAGGTCGACTATTTTATTATTTTACCTACACACACAGGTCGACTATTTTATTATTTAACCTACACACACAGGTCGACTATTTTTTTTATTTTACCTACACACACAGATAGACTATTTTATTATTTGATCTACACACACAGGTCAACTATTTTATTATTTTACCTACACACACAGGTCGACTATTTTATTATTTTACCTACACACACAGGTCGACTATTTTATTATTTTACCTACACACACAGGTCGACTATTTTATTATTTTACCTACACAGACAGGTCGACTATTTTATTATTTTACCTACACACACAGGTCGACTATTTTATTATTTAACCTACACACACAGGTTGTCTTAGTCAGATATGACTGAGCTACCGTATAACAGTAGACGGTACTACCTGGTCTCTGTTAGCGCCGAACGTTGGGCGGCGCTTACCAAACCCGACACCCCACATTGTGCCAACGGCTTCGGGCGGAAGAGCGCAATTGGGAGGGTACAAGCCTTACCCTGGTGCGAGGAAATGCAAGCTAAAGACAAAATTGTCATGGCAGGGCAGACCAGGCCCTAAGCCTTGGTTGGCGACTGGTCTAGGATCGAAGCTCCGACAGGCGGACAGTTAGAGCATTGCTTTGCTGATCTGGCAGCTTCTGCAGCTTGTCTTGTTCCAGATGTAGGGGTGTTACCTTTCCTCTGGAGTGAACTAGGCGGGCCGAGAGAGGGATCATGCTGCATGGGCAACACATGATCTCTATATTTTAGCCCAGGCTTTGTGCTATGGAGAGGCAATAACTCCATCCCTGATCAGAGAGTTGCTTTTTGCAGATGATGCTGCAGTTACGACCCACTCTGAGGAAGAATTGCAATGTCTACTATCTGCATTCTCCAATGCTTGTTCTGAATTTGGTTTAACAATTAGCAAAAAGAAGACACAGATTATGTCACAAGGTGCACATGAGGTACCATCAATCTTTATTGACGACGCCGAACTAGAGATAGTAGACCATTTTACATATCTAGGATCAGTGGTAAATAGCAAATTATCCCTAGATCAGGAAATCAACATCCGGATTGGTAAGGCAGCAACAACAATGAACAGGTTAAGAAAAAGAGTCTGGGAGAACAGGAAGCTTACTGCCAAAACAAAAGTCCTTGTCTATCAAGCCTGTGTCCTTAGTACTCTTCTCTATGGCAGTGAAACCTGGACAACTTACTCACACCAAGAGAACAATTTAAACAGCTTTCATATGCGGTGTCTGCGAAGAATTCTTGGTATTAAGTGGCAAGACAAAATCACAAATACTGAAGTATTGGAAAGATCAGGTTGTGTGACAGTTTATTCCATGCTCAGTCTTCGTAGACTTAGATGGATAGGACATCTTAGGAGGATGGATGATGGTAGAATACCAAAGGATATCTTTTTTGGTGAATTACAGATGGGTAAGAGATCTCAGGGTCGGCCTCTACTACGATACAAAGATGTGTGTAAGCGGGACATGATTGATACAGGCATTGATAATGCACATTGGGAGCAAGTCGCCGCTGAACGTGTTGCATGGAGGGCAAATATCAGAAATGGAATAAAGTCAAAGGAGAAAATTATTGTAGAAAAGTCACACACCAAGCGTTTGAGACGTAAGATGGTGCATGATGGTGGAAATGACCACGTGTTCACATGCACCCACTGTGAACGGACATTTACAGCGCAAATTGGCCTTATCAGTCACACTCGCTACCGCCATAGTTAAAAGTTATTATGCCTTTTTAAAGCACAAACTATCGTCTGTCAAGACGGCAAGGTGCCAATGGACACACAGGTCGACTATTTTAATATTTTACCTACACACACAGGTCGACTATTTTATTATTTGATCTACACACACAGGTCGACTATTTTATTATTTGATCTACACACACAGGTCGACTATTTTATTATTTTACCTACACACACAGGTCGACTATTTTATTATTTTACCTACACACACAGGTCGACTATTTTATTATTTAACCTACACACACAGGTCGACTATTTTATTATTTTACCTACACACACAGGTCGACTATTTTATTATTTTACCTACACACACACACAGGTCGACTATTTTATTATTTTACCTACACACACAGATAGACTATTTTATTATTTTACCTACACACACAGGTCGACTATTTTATTATTTTACCTACACACACAGGTCGACTATTTTATTATTTTACCTACACACACAGATAGACTATTTTATTATTTTACCTACACACACAGGTCGACTATTTTA
This sequence comes from Cepaea nemoralis, assembly GCA_014155875.1. Lineage (NCBI taxonomy): Eukaryota > Metazoa > Mollusca > Gastropoda > Stylommatophora > Helicidae > Cepaea > Cepaea nemoralis. Next base: position 92,269 of record JACEFZ010010180.1, on the reverse strand, counting down.
TTATTTTACCTACACACACAGGTCGACTATTTTATTATTTTACCTACACACACAGATAGACTATTTTATTATTTTACCTACACATGTAGGTAGACTATTTTATTATTTTACCTACACACACAGGTCGACTATTTTATTATTTGATCTACACACACAGGTCGACTATTTTATTATTTTACCTACACATGCAGGTCGACTATTTTATTATTTGATCTACACATACAGGTCGACTATTTTATTATTTTACCTACACACACACACAAACAGGTCGACTATTTTATTATTTTACCTACACACACAGGTCGACTATTTTATTATTTTACCTACACACACAGGTCGACTATTTTATTATTTTACCTACACATGCAGGTCGACTATTTTATTATTTGATCTACACATACAGGTCGACTATTTTATTATTTTACCTACACACACAGATAGACTATTTTATTATTTGATCTACACACACAGGTCAACTTTTTATTATTTTACCTACACACACAGGTCGACTATTTTATTATTTTACCTACACACACAGGTCGACTATTTTATTATTTGATCTACACACACAGGTCGACTATTTTATTATTTTACCTACACACACAGGTCGACTATTTTATTATTTTACCTACACACACAGGTCGACTATTTTAATATTTTATCTACACAAATCAAATCAAATCAACTTTATTTTGAAAGGGTCACAAAATGGCACAGATCAACTATATTATTATTTTACATACACACATAGGGCGACTATTTTAATCTTTTACCTACACACACAGGCAGATAGACTATTTTAATCTTTTACCTACATATACTGGTAGACTATTTTAATAATTTATTTACACACATAGGCAGGTAGACTATTTTAATATTTTACCTTCATACATATTTTATCTCTATACACAGGTATACCAGGCCATGAATATTTTATCTGTAAATACATGTAGACTAGATCATAATATTTTATCTCTATACACATGTAGACTAGATCATAATATTTTATCTCTATACACATGTAGACTAGATCATAATATTTTATCTCTATACACATGTAGACTAGATCATAATATTTTATCTCTATACACAGGTAGACTAGACCATTAATATTTTATCTCTATACACATGTAGACTAGATCATAATATTTTATCTCTATACACAGGTAGACTAGACCATTAATATTTTTACCTACAGAAAGAGGCAGGTAAACTTCTGACAAGATGTGTTAGCTGCACACAACTAAACACCTCTTCAGTGATATGTCAGATGTATTTACAGTCTGCAGGTGGGATGCTTACACAGCTGTATGTGTCTGTGATAAACAGCAAGTCACTTACACTGCCGTGTCTGTGATAAACAGCAATACAGGACCTACTAATAAGTTGGAAATCAACGGTAGCTTTAGATAAAAAATTTGACAATTTTGAGAACAAATGTCTTAGAAGACTTCTAAACATCCACTAGACAGACTTCAGAACCAATTCGCAAATAAGACAAGAGACTAAGCAAGATACAGTATCCAATTTCATAAGAAGACGCCGTTGGAACTAAATTGGCCATGTACTCAGAATGGACAAGTCAAGACTCCCCTACCAAGCCCTCATATGGTCACCGGTAGAAAAGAAAACGGGGAAGACCAAGAGAGACCCTGCGTAGAACCATCATTAGAGAAGGCTCATTCAATGGCCAAGTAAATATCCAAGATCTACAACAGGTAGCAGCGAACCGTCAAGCATGGAGAGACAGGACTTCTGCCCTATGCGCCGCCTTAGGCTCAAGAGGAAAGACTAACTAACTAACTAACAGGACCTACAGTCTACAGATGGAATACTTACACTGCCATATGTGTCTGTGATAAACAACAAGACTGGACTTAGTCTACAGATGGAATACTTACACTGCCATATGTGTCTGTGATAAACAGCAAGACTGGAGCATCGTTGTCCACATCCTCGGTCCTCATGTACAAGTTGTGAAGGGAGTAGCCATGTTTGTGTGTGGCATAGACCAGCTCCCAGTTATAGCCCACAGACATGTTACGGGGCAGTGAGTGCATGAGCTACAGACAGACAGACAAACAATGCTTCGTCACTGCATAAACACAGACAATCAGTATTGTGACATTATACAGATATCAGATAAACAAAGACAATCAGTATTGTGACATTATACAGATATCACATAAACACAGACAATCAATATTGTGACATTATACAGATATCACATAAACACAGACAATCAGTATTGTGACATTATACAGATATCAGATAAACAAAGACAATCAGTATTGTGACATTATACAGATATCACATAAACACAGACAATCAGTATTGTGACATTATACAGATATCAGATAAACACAGACAATCAGTATTGTGACATTATACAGATATCACATAAACACGGACAATCAGTATTGTGACATTATACAGATATCAGATAAACAAAGACAATCAATATTGTGACATTATACAGGTATCAGATAAACACAGACAATCAGTATTGTGACATTATACAGATATCACATAAACACAGACAATCAGTATTGTGACATTATACAGATATCAGATAAACACAGACAATCAGTATTGTGACATTATACAGATATCACATAAACACAGACAATCAGTATTGTGACATTATACAGATATCACATAAACACAGACAATCAGTATTGTGACATTATACAGATATCAGATAAACACAGACAATCAGTATTGTGACATTATACAGATATCAGATAAACACAGACAATCAGTATTGTGACATTATACAGATATCAGATAAACAAAGACAATCAGTATTGTGACATTATACAGATATCAGATAAACACAGACAATCAATATTGTGACATTATACAGATATTACATAAACACAGACAATCAATATTGTGACATTATACAGATATCACATAAACACAGACAATCAGTATTGTGACATTATACAGATATCAGATAAACACAGACAATCAGTATTGTGACATTATACAGATATCAGATAAACACAGACAATCAGTATTGTGACATTATACAGATATCAGATAAACACAGACAATCAATATTGTGACATTATACAGATATCAGATAAACACAGACAATCAATATTGTGACATTATACAGATATTACATAAACACAGACAATCAATATTGTGACATTATACAGATATTACATAAACACAGACAATCAGTATTGTGACATTATACAGATATCACATAAACACAGACAATCAATATTGTGACATTATACAGATATCAGATAAACACAGACAATCAGTATTGTGACATTATACAGATATCAGATAAACACAGACAATCAATATTGTGACATTATACAGATATTACATAAACACAGACAATCAATATTGTGACATTATACAGATATCAGATAAACACAGACAATCAGTATTGTGACATTATACAGATATCACATAAACACAGACAATCAGTATTGTGACATTATACAGATATCACATAAACACAGACAATCAGTATTGTGACATTATACAGATATCAGATAAACACAGACAATCAGTATTGTGACATTATACAGATATCAGATAAACACAGACAATCAGTATTGTGACATTATACAGATATCAGATAAACACAGACAATCAGTATTGTGACATTATACAGATATCAGATAAACACAGACAATCAATATTGTGACATTATACAGATATTACATAAACACAGACAATCAATATTGTGACATTATACAGATATCAGATAAACACAGACAATCAGTATTGTGACATTATACAGATATTAGATAAACACAGACAATCAGTATTGTGACATTATACAGATATCAGATAAACACAGACAATCAATATTGTGACATTATACAGATATCAGATAAACACGGACAATCAGTATTGTGACATTATACAGATATCAGATAAACACAGACAATCAGTATTGTGACATTATACAGATATCAGATAAACACAGACAATCAATATTGTGACATTATACAGATATCAGATAAACACAGACAATCAATATTGTGACATTATACAGATATTAGATAAACACAGACAATCAATATTGTGACATTATACAGATATCAGATAAATACAGACAATCAATATTGTGACATTATACAGGTATCAGATAAACACAGACAATCAGTATTGTGACATTATACAGATATCAGATAAACACAGACAATCAGTATTGTGACATTATACAGATATCAGATAAACACAGACAATCAGTATTGTGACATTATACAGATATCAGATAAACAAAGACAATCAATATTGTGACATTATACAGGTATCAGATAAATACAGACAATCAGTATTGTGACATTATACAGGTATCAGATAAATACAGACAATCAATATTGTGACATTATACAGGTATCAGATAAATACAGACAATCAGTATTGTGACATTATACAGATATCAGATAAACAAAGACAATCAGTATTGTGACATTATACAGATATCAGATAAATACAGACAATCAGTATTGTGACATTATACAGATATCAGATAAATACAGACAATCAGTATTGTGACATTATACAGATATCAGATAAACACAGACAATCAGTATTGTGACATTATACAGATATCAGATAAACACAGACAATCAATATTGTGACATTATACAGATATCAGATAAACACAGACAATCAATATTGTGACATTATACAGATATTAGATAAACACAGACAATCAATATTGTGACATTATACAGATATCAGATAAATACAGACAATCAATATTGTGACATTATACAGGTATCAGATAAACACAGACAATCAGTATTGTGACATTATACAGATATCAGATAAACACAGACAATCAGTATTGTGACATTATACAGATATCAGATAAACACAGACAATCAGTATTGTGACATTATACAGATATCAGATAAACACAGACAATCAGTATTGTGACATTATACAGATATCAGATAAACACAGACAATCAGTATTGTGACATTATACAGATATCAGATAAACACAGACAATCAATATTGTGACATTATACAGGTATCAGATAAATACAGACAATCAGTATTGTGACATTATACAGATATCAGATAAATACAGACAATCAGTATTGTGACATTATACAGATATCAGATAAATACAGACAATCAATATTGTGACATTATACAGATATCAGATAAATACAGACAATCAATATTGTGACATTATACAGGTATCAGATAAATACAGACAATCAGTATTGTGACATTATACATATATCAGATAAACAAAGACAATCAGTATTGTGACATTATACAGATATCAGATAAACACAGACAATCAGTATTGTGACATTATACAGATATCAGATAAACACAGACAATCAGTATTGTGACATTATACAGATATCAGATAAACACAGACAATCAGTATTGTGACATTATACAGATATCAGATAAACACAGACAATCAGTATTGTGACATTATACAGGTATCAGATAAACACAGACAATCAATATTGTGACATTATACAGATATCTGATAAACACAGACAATCAGTATTGTGACATTATACAGATATCAGATAAACACAGACAATCAATATTGTGACATTATACAGATATCTGATAAACACAGACAATCAATATTGTGACATTATACAGATATCAGATAAACACGGACAATCAGTATTGTGACATTATACAGATATCAGATAAACACAGACAATCAGTATTGTGACATTATACAGATATCAGATAAACACAGACAATCAGTATTGTGACATTATACAGGTATCAGATAAACACAGACAATCAATATTGTGACATTATACAGATATCTGATAAACACAGACAATCAGTATTGTGACATTATACAGATATCAGATAAACACAGACAATCAATATTGTGACATTATACAGATTTAGATAAACACAGACAATCAGTATTGTGACATTATACAGATATTAGATAAACACAGACAATCAATATTGTGACATTATACAGGTATCATATAAACACAGACAATCAGTATTGTGACATTATACAGATATCACATAAACACAGACAATCAATATTGTGACATTATACAGATATCACATAAACACAGACAATCAGTATTGTGACATTATACAGATATCAGATAAACACAGACAATCAATATTGTGACATTATACAGATTTTAGATAAACACAGACAATCAGTATTGTGACATTATACAGATATTAGATAAACACAGACAATCAATATTGTGACATTATACAGGTATCATATAAACACAGACAATCAGTATTGTGACATTATACAGATATCTGATAAACACAGACAATCAGTATTGTGACATTATACAGATATCAGATAAACAAAGACAATCAATATTGTGACATTATACAGGTATCATATAAACACAGACAATCAGTATTGTGACATTATACAGGTATCATATAAACACAGACAATCAGTATTGTGACATTATACAGGTATTAGATAAACACAGACAATCAGTATTGTGACATTATACAGATATCATAGAAAAAGTGTGTGCATGTATGGCATGAGAGAGAGAGAGAGAGGAAAGCAATACAGAGAGAAATAGTGTGTGTGTGTGTGTGTGAGACATGAGAGAGATAAGGTGGGCAGAGAGAAGGAGAAGGGAGAGAACCTAATAATTACAGAAAGAGCAGCAAAATTAGTTGAGACATGTATAGACTGGACAAGAAATCAATACAGAAAGGTAATGAGTAATAGATCAAGAGCATGAGAAAGACAGGAAAAAATAGAGATAGGAGAGGGAAAGAGGGACAGATATAATTAGATGAGTAAGATAGGGAGGGAGAGGGAGAGAGAGAGAGAGAGAGAGAGAGAGAGAGAGAGAGAGAGAGAGAGAGAGAGAGAGCTACAGAAAACAATTGCACATGCTGAATCAGTGACATTGAGAATGAAAGAATGTAGATGTGATAATCCAAGAATGATGAACAGAAACATATGACAGACTATGTGATAATCCAAGAATGATGAACAGAAACATACGACAGACTATGTGATAGTCCAAGAATGATCAACAGAAACTTATGACAGACTATGTGATAAGCCAAGAATGATCAACAGAAACATATGACAGACTATGTGATAATCCAAGAATGATCAACAGAAACTTATGACAGACTATGTGATAATCCAAGAATGATCAACAGAAACTTATGACAGACTATGTGATAATCCAAGAATGATCAACAGAAACATATGACAGACTATGTGATAATCCAAGAATGATCAACAGAAAACATATGACAGACTATGTGATAATCCAAGAATGATCAACAGAAACATATGACAGACTATGTGATAATCCAAGAATGATCAACAGAAACATATGACAGACTATGTGATAATCCAAGAATGATCAACAGAAACATATGACAGACTATGTGATAATCCAAGAATGATCAACAGAAACTTATGACAGACTATGTGATAATCCAAGAATGATCAACAGAAACATATGACAGACTATGTGATAATCCAAGAATGATCAACAGAAACATATGACAGACTATGTGATAATCCAAGAATGATCAACAGAAACATATGACAGACTATGTGATAATCCAAGAATGATCAACGGAAACATATGACAGACTATGTGATAATCCAAGAATGATCAACAGAAACATATGACAGACAATGTGATAATCCAAGAATGATCAACAGAAACATATGACAGACAATGTGATAATCCAAGAATGATCAACAGAAACATATGACAGACTATGTGATAATCCAAGAATGAACAACAGAAACTTATGACAGACTATGTGATAATCCAAGAATGATCAACAGAAACATATGACAGACTATGTGATAATCCAAGAATGATCAACAGAAACATATGACATACTATGTGATAATCCAAGAATGATCAACAGAAACATATGGCAGACTATGTGATAATCCAAGAATGATCAACAGAAACTTATGACAGACTATGTGATAATCCAAGAATGATCAACAGAAACTTATGACAGACTATGTGATAATCCAAGAATGATCTACAGAAACTTATGACAGACTATGTGATAATCAAAGAATGATCAACAGAAACTTATGACAGACTATGTGATAATCCAAGAATGATCAACAGAAACTTATGACAGACTATGTGATAATCCAAGAATGATCAACAGAAACATATGACAGACTATGTGATAATCCAAGAATGATCAACAGAAACATATGACAGACTATGTGATAATCCAAGAATGATCAACAGAAACATATGACAGACTATGTGATAATCCAAGAATGATCAACAGAAACTTATGACAGACTATGTGATAATCCAAGAATGATCAACAGAAACTTATGACAGACTATGTGACACAACCAACATAACCAGGCTAGTGTCTTCTACACAAACATCTACTAACCGCCCGGATATGTTCCTCCTTGATGATGACAGTTGGTCCGATGAGTTCCGGGATGTTGCTCTCATCAATGACATCAGTCCTGTGCATATCTTGATCCTTCTCTGCCCGGTAGACTTCCTCCTTGCTGAGAATCTGCAAGCACATCCAGCATTTTACACATTCAGCATCTTACACATGCAGCATCTTACATGTTAGACATCTTACACATCCAGCATCTTACATGTCAGACATCTTACACATCCAGCATCTTACATGTTAGACATCTTACACATGCAGCATCTTACATGTCAGATATCTTACACATCCAGCATCTTACATGTCAGACATCTTACACATCCAGCATCTTACATGTCAGACATCTTACACATCCAGCATCTTACATGTCAGATATCTTACACATCCAGCATCTTACATGTCAGACATCTTACACATCCAGCATCTTACATGTCAGACATCTTACACATCCAGCATCTTACATGTCAGACATCTTACACATCCAGCATCTTACATGTCAGACATCTTACACATGCAGCATCTTACATGTTAGACATCTTACACATCCAGCATCTTACATGTCAGACATCTTACACATCCAGCATCTTACATGTCAGACATCTTACACATCCAGCATCTTACATGTCAGACATCTTACACATCCAGCATCTTACATGTTAGACATCTTACACATCCAGCATCTTACATTGAGAGAGAGAGAGAGAGATAGAGATAGAGAGAGAGAGAGAGAGAGAGAGAGAGAGACAGAGAGAGAGAGAGAGAGAGAGAGAGAGAGAACGAACGAACGAACGAACGAACAGACTTTATTTTGAGAGAGCTAGCTTACCTCCCAGGTCTTCTCACTCTCACTAAGGCAATCGTCAGATGACAGGAACGAACTCTGAGGCCCATCGCCAGCTGCCCTGCTGGTGGGAAGCACACCGTAACTAGAGCTGACCAGTTGTGTCACGTCCTCCACCTTGCTGACATCGTAGAAGAACTTCTCCCGGGGCCTGGTCTCCTCCTCGTCACCGTACGCGTCAGGCTGCCACTCCATCAGGAAGCTGTACAGCTTGTCTCCCCTGAAACACATGTCAGCCACAGTTAAGGGACCTGCTCCCAGGTCGGGTATATGATGCTAACCCCAGGTTTGCCTACACCAGCACTGGATGGCTGGTGTGGGCAAAATCACGCCGGCCACCCTTACTTCCCACCGCACCCACCCACTTGAGGCTCTTTCCAGTAGGCCAGGCCAACCAGGTAACACCCCAGCCTTGAAGACAATGCTTTCTTCTGCGTTCCTCTTGTCAGGGAAATGCTGACACTTAGATCTGCACCACAGAGATCAGTGTGTCCGGCTTCAGTCCGCATTAGTGTCTGGTTCCCTTAGACAGATTCTATCCCATGTAACAGACTCTATCTATCTACCCATCAGTAGGTTTTCTTGTCTAACAATTGTGTCAGGTACCCCTAGACAGATTCTATCCCATGTAACAGACTCTATCTATCTATCCATAAGTAGGTTGTCTTGTCTAACAATTGTGTCAGGTTCCCCTAGACAGATTCTATCCCAAGTAACAGACTATCTATCTACCCATAAGTAGGTTTTCTTATCTAACAATTGTGTCAGGTTCCCCTAGACAGATTCTATCCCATGTAACAGACTCTATCCACCCATAAGTAGGTTGTCTTGTCTAACAATTGTGTCAGGTTCCCCTAGACAGATTCTATCCCATGTAACAGACTCTATCTATCTACCCATCAGTAGGTTTTCTTGTCTAACAATTGTGTCAGGTATCCCTAGACAGATTCTATCCCATGTAACAGACTCTATCTATCTACCCATCAGTAGGTTGTCTTGTCTAACAATTGTGTCAGGTTCCCCTAGACAGATTCTATCCCATGTAACAGACTCTATCTATCTATCCATAAGTAGGTTGTCTTGTCTAACAATTGTGTCAGGTTCCCCTAGACAGATTCTATCCCATGTAACAGACTCTATCTATCTATCCATAAGTAGGTTGTCTTGTCTAACAATTGTGTCAGGTTCCCCTAGACAGATTCTATCCCATGTAACAGACTCTATCTATCTACCCATCAGTAGGTTTTCTTGTCTAACAATTGTGTCAGGTATCCCTAGACAGATTCTATCCCATGTAACAGACTCTATCTATCTATCCATAAGTAGGTTTTCTTGTCTAACAAGGGTTCAGGTTCCCCTAGACGATTCTATCCCATGTAACAGACTTATCTATCTACCCATAAGTGGGTTGTCTTTCTAACAATTGTGTCGGCCCCCCAAAGATTCTATCCCATGTAAAGACTCTATCCCCCCAAAAGTAGGTTTTCTTGTCTAACAATTGTGTCGGGTTTCCCCCTAGACAGATTCTACCCCATGTACAGACTTTATTATCCCCCCATAAGTAGGTTTTCTTTCTAACAATTGTGTCAGGTTCCCAACTTTATATCTTCCATCTATTTTCCCCTCAAAGTTGTTTTTTCTAAAATTGTTATTCCCCTAGACAGATTCCACCCATACAGACTTATCTCCCAAATGGTTTTTTCTTTGGGAGGTTCCCCAACAAAAATTTTCCCCCCTTTAACATCTATTTTAAATTCTTTTTTTGGTCTAGCCCTGACTTCATCCCATAACAGTCTATCTTCTCCCAAAAAAGGGGTTTGTCTTGTCTAACATTGTGTCAGGTTCCCTAGACAGATTCTATCCCATGTAACAGACTTTATCTATCCACCCATCAGTAGGTTTTCTTGTCTAACAATTGTGTCAGGTTTCCCTAGACAGATTCTATCCCATGTAACAGACTTTATCTATCCACCCATCAGTAGGTTTTCTTGTCTAACAATTGTGTCAGGTTTCCCTAGACAGATTCTATCCCATGTAACAGACTCTATCTATCTACCCATCAGTAGGTTTTCTTGTCTAACAATTGTGTCAGGTTCCCCTAGACAGATTCTATCCCATGTAACAGACTCTATCTATCTACCCATCAGTAGGTTTTCTTGTCTAACAATTGTGTCAGGTTTCCCTAGACAGATTCTATCCCATGTAACAGACTCTATCTATCCACCCATCAGTAGGTTTTCTTATCTAACAATTGTGTCAGGTTCCCCTAGACAGATTATATCCCATGTAACAGACTCTATCCACCCATAAGTAGGTTGTCTTGTCTAACAATTGTGTCAGGTTCCCCTAGACAGATTCTATCCCATGTAACAGACTCTATCCACCCATAAGTAGGTTTTCTTGTCTAACAATTGTGTCAGGTTCCCCTAGACAGATTCTATCCCATGTAACAGACTCTATCCACCCATAAGTAGGTTGTCTTGTCTAACAATTGTGTCAGGTTCCCCTAGACAGATTCTATCCCATGTAACAGACTATCTATCCACCCATCAGTAGGTTTTCTTGTCTAACAATTGTGTCAGGTTCCCTTAAACAGATTCTATCCCATGTAACAGACTCTATCTATCCACCCATAAGTAGGTTTTCTTGTCTAACAATTGTGTCAGGTTTCCCTAGAAAGATTCTATCCCATGTAACAGACTATCTATCCACCCATTAGTAGGTTTTCTTGTCTAACAATTGTGTCAGGTTCCCCTAGACAGATTCTATCCCATGTAACAGACTCTATCTATCCACCCATCAGTAGGTTTTCTTGTCTAACAATTGTGTCAGGTTCCCCTAAACAGATTCTATCCCATGTAACAGACTCTATCTACCCATAAGTAGGTTTTCTTGTCTAACAATTGTGTCAGGTTTCTCTAGACAGATTCTATCCCATGTAACAGGACTATCTATCCACCCATCAGTAGGTTTCTTGTCTAACAATTGTGTCAGGTTCCCTAGACAGATTCTATCCCATGTAACAGACTCTATCTATCCACCCATCAGTAGGTTTTCTTGTCTAACAATTGTGTCAGGTTCCCCTAGACAGATTCTATCCCATGTAACAGACTCTATCCACCCATAAGTAGGTTTTCTTGTCTAACAATTGTGTCAGGTTCCCCTAGACAGATTCTATCCCATGTAACAGACTCAATCTATCCACCCATCAGTAGGTTTTCTTGTCTAACAATTGTGTCAGGTTCCCCTAGACAGATTCTATCCCATGTAACAGACTTTATCCACCCATAAGTAGGTTGTCTTGTCTAACAATTGTGTCAGGTGTCCCTAGACAGATTCTATCCCATGTAACAGACTTTATCTATGCACCCATCAGTAGGTTTTCTTGTCTAACAATTGTGTCAGGTTCCACTAGACAGATTCTATCCCATGTAACAGACTCTACCTATCCCCCCATCAGTGGGTTTTTTCTTGTCTAAAAATTGTGTCAGGTTCCCTAGACAGATTCTATCCCATGAACAGACTCTATCCACCCAAAAGTAGGTTTTCTTGTCTAACAATTGTGTCAGGTTCCCCTAGACAGATTCTACCCTGTAACAGACTCTATCTTTTCCCCACCATCAGTGGGTTTTTCTTGTCTAACAATTGTGTCAGGTACCCCTAGACAGATTCTATCCCATGAAAACAAACTCTATCTATCTACCCATAAGTAGGTTTTCTTGTCTAACAATTGTGTCAGGTTCCCCAAACAGATTCTATCCCATGTAAAAAAACTCTATCTATCTACCATAAGTAGGTTTTCTTGTCTAACAATTGTGTCAGGTACCCCTAGACAGATTCTATCCCATGTAACAGACTCTATCTATCTACCCATAAGTAGGTTTTCTTGTCTAACAATTGTGTCAGGTACCCCTAGACAGATTCTATTCCATGTAACAAACTCTATCCACCCATAAGTAGGTTTTCTTGTCTAACAATTGTGTCAGGTTCCCCTAGACAGATTCTATCCCATGTAACAGACTTTATCTATCTACCCATAAGTAGGTTTTCTTGTCTAACAATTGTGTCAGGTTTCCCTAGACAGATTCTATCCCATGTAACAGACTCTATCTATCTACCCATCAGTAGGTTGTCTTGTCTAACAATTGTGTCAGGTTCCCCTAGACAGATTCTATCCCATGTAACAGACTATCTATCTACCCATAAGTAGGTTGTCTTGTCTAACAATTGTGTCAGGTTTCCCTAGACAGATTCTATCCCATGTAACAGACTCTATCCACCCATAAGTAGGTTGTCTTGTCTAACAATTGTGTCAGGTTTCCCTAGACAGATTCTATCCCATGTAACAGATTCTATCCACCCATAAGTAGGTTTTCTTGTCTAACAATTGTGTCAGGTTCCCCTAGACAGATTCTATCCCATGTAACAGACTTTATCTATCCACCCATAAGTAGGTTTTCTTGTCTAACAATTGTGTCAGGTTCCCCTAGACAGATTCTATCCCATGTAACAAACTCTATCCACCCATAAGTAGGTTTTCTTGTCTAACAATTGTGTCAGGTTCCCCGAGACAGATTCTATCCCATGTAACAGACTCTATCCACCCATAAGTAGGTTTTCTTGTCTAACAATTGTGTCAGTTTCCCCTAGACAGATTCTATCCCATGTAACAGACTCTATCCACCCATAAGTAGGTTTTCTTGTCTAACAATTGTGTCAGGTTCCCCTAGACAGATTCTATCCCATGTAACAAACTCTATCCACCCATAAGTAGGTTTTCTTGTCTAACAATTGTGTCAGGTTCCCCTAGACAGATTCTATCCCATGTAACAGACTTTATCTATCCACCCATAAGTAGGTTTTCTTGTCTAACAATTGTGTCAGGTTCCCCTAGACAGATTCTATCCCATGTAACAGACTCTATCCACCCATAAGTAGGTTTTCTTGTCTAACAATTGTGTCAGGTTCCCCTAGACAGATTCTATCCCATGTAACAGATTCTATCCACCCATAAGTAGGTTTTCTTGTCTAACAATTAAACCTGGACAACTTACTCACACCAAGAGAACAATTTAAACAGCTTTCATATGCGGTGTCTGCGAAGAATTCTTGGTATTAAGTGGCAAGACAAAATCACAAATACTGAAGTATTGGAAAGATCAGGTTGTGTGACAGTTTATTCCATGCTCAGTCTTCGTAGACTTAGATGGATAGGACATCTTAGGAGGATGGATGATGGTAGAATACCAAAGGATATCTTTTTTGGTGAATTACAGATGGGTAAGAGATCTCAGGGTCGGCCTCTACTACGATACAAAGATGTGTGTAAGCGGGACATGATTGATACAGGCATTGATAATGCACATTGGGAGCAAGTCGCCGCTGAACGTGTTGCGTGGAGGGCAAATATCAGAAATGGAATAAAGTCAAAGGAGAAAATTATTGCAGAAAAGTCACACACCAAGCGTTTGAGACGTAAGATGGTGCATGATGGTGGAAATGACCACGTGTTCACATGCACCCACTGTGAACGGACATTTACAGCGCAAATTGGCCTTATCAGTCACACTCGCTACCGCCATAGTTAAAAGTTATGCCTTTTTAGAGCACAAACTATCGTCTGTCAAGACGGCAAGGTGCCAATGATGTCTAACAATTGTGTCAGGTTCCCCTAGACAGATTCTATCCCATGTAACAAACTCTATCTATCTACCCATAAGTAGGTTGTCTTATCTAACAATTGTGTCAGGTATCCCTAGACAGATTCTATCCCATGTAACAGCCTTTATCAACCCATAAGAAGGTTTTCTTGTCTAACAATTGTGTCAGGCTCCCCTACAAAGATCCCATGTAACAGCCTTTATCAACCCATAAGAAGGTTTTCTTGTCTAACAATTATGTCAGGTTCCCCTACAAAGATCCCATGTAACAGCCTTTATCTACCCATAAGTAGGTTTTCTTGTCTAACAATTATGTCAGGTTCCCCTACAAAGATCCCATGTAACAGCCTTTATCTACCCATAAGTAGGTTTTCTTGTCTAACAATTGTGTCAGGTTCCCCTACAAAGATCCCATGTAACAGCCTTTATCTACCCATAAGTAGGTTTTCTTGTCTAACAATTATGTCAGGTTCCCCTACAAAGATCCCATGTAACAGCCTTTATCTACCCATAAGTAGGTTTTCTTGTCTAACAATTGTGTCAGGTTCCCCTACAAAGATCCCATGTAACAGCCTTTATCTACCCATAAGTAGGTTTTCTTGTCTAACAATTGTGTCAGGTTCCCCTAGACAGATCCCATGTAACAGCCTTTATCTACCCATCAGTAGGTTTTCTTGTCTAACAATTGTGCCAGGACAGTGACCCTACAGCCTACTCATTGCAATGTTCAACTACTGTAGGAATTATAACTTGCACATGGGAATTCATGGTTGTGTCAGAGAAGGCTAGGCATCCTATGTCACTACCCAAGCAGTCAGGGGGACGTGTGACATCTGTAGACAACTCTGGTTCTTGGACACATGCCCAGACCTGTGCTGGCATCAAACTTGGTACTCTCTAAGCTGGAAGTGGACACGGCAACCTCTCAGCTTGGGCTCCCAAATAATGGTGATTGAAACACCTGCCCACAGGACTAGCAAGCTGGCCACAGCAGCATCCCTGGATCAGACGTGACAGTGGTCACCTGACACTCAGAGACTCTCTTAGACTCTGCTGGCAAAGACATCACAAGTAACTCACTCACAAAGCGCAGAAATAATAGACGGACTTGAACATTTGATGTTCACGCTCTGTTATCTCCTGGACTTGGTAGATACCAGCATCACTGCACACAGTCAGCCAGAGATACACACTGTGCTACTGGCACAGGCATGTACATATTACTCCCACAATAATCAGGGACATATCACACCCACAATAATCAGGGACATATCACCCCCACAATAATCAGGGACATATCACACCCACAATAATCAGGGACATATCACACCCACAATAATCAGGGCTATGTCACACACACAATAGTCAGGGCTATTTCTCTCACTCACTCACTCACTCACCCCACTCACACAAAATAATCAGCTACATATCATACCCACAATAACCGGGAAGGTTAACCCGGTCAACAAATGCCCGCAGAAGTCGGATGTGTCGGCCTAACGGCGCAAGAACGCAGCTCTGCTGTAAACAGGCACAACGCAATCACATCCGAAAAAAACCTCCGGATGAACGAAGAAGAAGAAGAAGAAGATACCCACAATAATAAGTGATATACCACTGCCACAATAATCAGGGACATATCACACCCACAATAATCAGGGACATATCACACCCACAATAATCAGGGACATATCATTCATCATTGGCACCTTGCCGTCTTGACAGATGATAGTTTGTAAGGGATGGAGTTATTGCCTCTCCATAGCACAAAGCCTGGGCTAAAATATAGAGATCATGTGTTGCCCATGCAGCATGATCCCTCTCTCGGCCTGCCTAGTTCACTCCAGAGGAAAGGTAACAACAATACATCTGGAACAAGACAAGCTGCAGAAGCTGCCGGATCAGCAAAGCAATGCTCTAATTGTCCGCCTGTCGGAGCTTCGATCCTAGACCAGCCGCCAACCAAGGCTTAGGGCCTGGTCTGCCCTGCCATGACACTTTGTCTTTAGGTTGCATTTCCTCGCATCAGGGTAACGCTTGTACCCTCCTAATTGCGCTCTTCCGCCCGAACCCGTTGGCACAATGTGGGGTGTTGGGTTTGGTAAGCGCCGCCCAACGTTCGGTGCTAACAGAAAGTAGGTGGTACCGTCTACTGTTATACGGTAGTCTTAGTCATATCTGACTAAGACCTGACACAAGGGGGGACATATCACACCCACAATAATCAGGCACATATCACACTCACAGCAATCAGGGACATATCACACCCACAATAATCAGGCACATATCACACTCACAGCAATCAGGGACATATCACACCCACAATAATCAGGCACATATCACACTCACAGCAATCAGGGACATATCACACCCACAATAATCAGGCACATATCACACTCACAGCAATCAGGGACATATCACACCCACAATAATCAGGCACATATCACACTCACAGCAATCAGGGACATATCACACCCACAATAATCAGGCACATATCACACTCACAGCAATCAGGGACATATCACACCCACAATAATCAGGCACATATCACACTCACAGCAATCAGGGACATATCACACCCACAATAATCAGGGCTATGTCACAGACACAATAGTCAGGGCTATTTCTCTTTCTCTCTCTCTCTCTCACTCTCTCTCACTCGCATGCATGCACGCACACACACAATCAGAGACATTTCACACACACACAAAATAATCAGGGACATATACCAACAATAATCAGTGACATTTCACACCCACAATAATCAGTGATATTTCACACACACACACACACACAATAGTCATGGCTATTTTACACACACACAATAATCAGCGATATTTCACACACACAATAATCAGTGACATTTCACACAATAATCCCGGATGTTTCACCTGGCACACAAATCAAGCATGAACAACAGCAAGAAGAGGACTCACATGTCCCTGGGCACCACAAACCAGTACTCATCCAACAAGGGGCTGACATTCCTGTGGTCAAAGGCTCGGGGCTGCAGGAGCTCTCTGTCCTTCTGGTAGCCTCGCCTGATCTGTAAGTACAAGGGCGTCTCCTCGAAGTGGTGCGAGTCTGACCGCAGCAGGAACTCTGGGGGCAGACCAGGCAGACATGGCTGTACTTACTGCATGTAGATTGCTACATGTTGCATCAACAGAGACAGCTGTCCTCTCTTATTGATGTACACAATATTGACAGGACTGGCGCCAGTTCCGGCAGCTCTCTTGATTGATTTATTCTCATGTGACTGTGTTACCTATGTAGTGTTTATCTCTCTGCTACTTCCTATAGTGTTGTCTCATCTATTTAGTTCCTGTACATGTCTCTTATTGTTAAACCTACAGAATGTAGTTCTTTAGTTTGTATCTTAATGCCACATCTAAATAGTGTCAAGTTCCTCAGTTTGTGACATACTATATCACATCAAAACAGTGTCAAGGCTCATCACTGACTGCATCATATCCCCTGTTTTCAATTTCTACAACATATGACCTCATCATCAACTGTATCATCTCCCCTGTCTTCAGTGTCTACAATATATGACCGTATCACTGACTGTATCATCTCCCTGTCTTCAACATATGACCTTATCACTGACTGTATCATCTCCCCTGTCTTCAGTTGACCTTATCACTGACTGTATCATCTCTGCTGTCTTCAGTTAACCTTATCACTGACTGTATCATCTCTGCTGTCTTCAATTGACCTTATCACTGACTGTATCATCTCTGCTGTCTTCAGTTGACCTTATCACTGACTGTATCATCTCTGCTGTCTTCAGTTGACCTTATCACTGACTGTATTATCTCTGCTGTCTTCAGCGTCTACAACATATGACCTTATCACTGACTGTATAATCTCTGCTGTCTTCAGCTGACCTTATCACTGACTGTATCATCTCCCCTGTCTTCAATGTCTACAACATATGACCTTATCACTGACTGTATCATCTCCCCTGTCTTCAGTGTTTACAATAAATGACCTTATCACTGACTGTATCATCTCCGCTGTCTTCAGCGTCTACAACATATGACCTTATCATTGACTGTATCATCTCTGCTGTCTTCAGTTGACCTTATCACTGACTGTATCATCTCCCCTGTCTTCAATATATGACCATATCACTGACTGTATCATCTCCCCTGTCTTCAGTGCCTACAACATATGACCTTATCACTGACTGTATCATCTTCTTCTGTATCAATTGACTGTATCAACTGTCTTCAGTGTTTACAATAAATGACCTTATCACTGACTGTATCATCTCCCCTGTCTTCAGTGCTTACAAATAAATGACCTTATCACTGACTGTATCATCTCCTGCTGTCTTCAAGTGTTACAATATATGACCTTATCACTGACTGTATCATCTCCTCTGTCTTCAGTGTTTACAATAAATGACCTTATCACTGACTGTATCATCTCCCCTGTCTTCAGTGTTTACAATAAATAACCTTATCACTGACTGTATCATCTCTGCTGTCTTCAATGTCTACAATATATGACCTTATCACTGACTGTATCATCTCCCCTGTCTTCAGTGTTTACAATAAATGACCGTATCACTGTCTATCATCTCCCCTGTCTTCAGTGCCTACAACATATGACATTATCACTGATGGTATCATCTCCCCTGTCTTCAGTGTTTACAAGAAATGACCTTATCACTGACTGTATCATCTCTGCTGTCTTCAATGTTTACAATAAATGACCTTATCACTGACTGTATCATCTCCACTGTCTTCAAGTTGACCTTATCACTGACTGTATCATCTCTCCTGTCTTCAGTTGACCTTATCACTGACTGTATCATCTCCCCTGTCTTCAGTTGACCTTATCACTGACTGTATCATCTCTGCTGTCTTCAGTTGACCTTATCACTGACTGTATCATCTCCGCTGTCTTCAGTTGACCTTATCACTGACTGTATCATCTCTGCTGTCTTCAGTTGACCTTATCTCTGACTGTATCATCTCCCCTGTCTTCAGTTGACCTTATCACTGACTGTATTATCTCCCCTGTCTTCAGTTGACCTTATCACTGACTGTATCATCTCTGCTGTCTTCAGTTGACCTTATCACTGACTGTATCATCTCTGCTGTCTTCAGTTTACCTTATCACTGACTGTATCATCTCCCCTGTCTTCAGTTGACCTTATCACTGACTGTATCATCTCCCCTGTCTCTAATGTTAGCATCCCTGTCTAACAGATCAAATAAGACCATGTGCATGTGATTACCTTTGACATGGACACTGCACAACCAGGAAAGTCTATTTAGAAAGTCTGTCTGGGAGATCTGAGGCTTCTGTGTATGTAATCATAAAGACAACATTAAGAGAAAACCAAACAGACAATACAAGAGATGACCCAGAAGACAATCCAAGAGATGAATGCCCCAACAGGCAACCCTACATAATACATAAGAGATGATCCACCAGACAACACAACACACAACATAAGACATCTAGAGATGATCCAACAGACAACACAAGGTATGATCAAACAGACAAGCCAAGGGTTGATATCAAAGACAACATCAAGATACAGCATCAAAAGGCTACATGAAGAGACAAACATCAAAAGACAACTTAAAAAGACTATATCAGGGACAACATCAAGAAAAAACATCATAAGATAACATCAAAAGATAAATTCAAGAGACAAGAACAAGCAAGAGATAACATTTAAAGACTACATCAAGAGACAACTTCAGTGATGATATCATGAGACCACACCAAGAGACTTCACCCAGAGACCAGACCAACAACACACCAAGAGACTTACCCAGAGACCTCACCCAGAGACCACACCCAGAGACCTCACTGAGAGACTTCACCCAGAGACCACACCAAGAGACCTCACAGAGAGACTTCACCCAGAGACCACACCAAGAGACCAACAACACACCAAGAGACCTCACCCAGAGGCCACATCAAGAGACCTCACAACGAGACCACATCAAAGACTTCACCAAGAGATCACAACAAGAGAGCACACCAAGAGACTTCACCCAGAGAACACACCAAGAGACCTCACCCAGAGACCACACCAAGAGACCTCACCAAAAGACCAACAACACATCAAGAGACCTCACCCATAGAACACATCAAGAGACCTCACAAAGAGACCACATCAAGAGACCTCACCAAGAGATCACAACAAGAGACCTTACCCAGAGATCACAATGAAAGGTCTCATCCAATGACCTCATCCAGAGACCAGCAACACACAAAGAGACCACACCCAGAGACCAGCAACACACCAGGAGACCACACAGAGACCAGCAACACATGATGCTTGGAGCAAACAACAGATGCCCGTACCTTTAGGATCTGGCCCCATGACTCTGGAGATGTCTGCCTTGGTGAACTCGCTCTTCAGCTGTATTCTGTACGGCACTGAGGTGGCAACTGAAGAGTACTTGCCCTTGCCATCAGTCAATGGGTCTTCCTTGTCGGAGCCTGCTGCAGTGGAGTTGCGGAAAAAACTGGACGTGTAGTTAAAGAAACTGGAAATGTGCTGAACTGGAGTGCGAAGAGGAGAAAATGGCAGCCGAGGACTGTTTTCTTTATTTTTGGAATCATCATCAGATTCATTTCCTTTGTCACCAGTAGCAGCCAGATTGAGGTCTGCAACCTGACTTGCTAGTTTATCTGCTACAGTGTGTGTGTCTGAAGTCTGGTCTGGGACAGTCTGAGAATCACCACATTCAGCTGCTAAGGAGAAGGCTAAGGCATTATCACCTGGTTGAGAACTAGCAGCTGCAGAAGAATCTGGCACAGTCACTGTTGCTGGCTGGTTGCCTGGCTGTCGATGGTCCCGCACACTGCTGAAGTCGCTCAAGTTGTCTTGACGTGGATGTTGGTCACCTGGTGGCATGGAGACATCTGACGGCCTGGCACTATCTGTTGCCCCAACTTCCAAGTCTTCTGCTATCCTATTCTCCTGTGATTTGAGATCTGTGTATGTGGCCGGTGACTGAGACAGCACCATCAACCGCTGTCCTGGAACTGCCTTTGGGTGGGTGGTGACTGTCATGGGAGACCTGTCAGTAAAGTGGACAGGTGCAAATCCTTGTGTGGGTGTACTGAGGTTGTCACTTGTGGAATCACTCCTCTCTGGATAAAACCAGTGTCCACTCATGTCTCCTGGAGAGGCATCTGCAATCCTACCCAGAGCACTTGATGTCTGGCGGTGAACTTCAGAGGAAGACCGACCCATGTGAGGACCAAAATCTCGAGTTTCCCCGCAGACATCAGTTGTGTCCTGGAACTGGGACATCTCACAGACTTCCAGCTCGGAGCTGTGACACATCTGTTTCAGGACAGGAGATGCCGGGGTGTAGCCCATGGAAGTCAAGGCATGCTCCACTTCTTCAGACGCCCTGCCTGGCTGGATGATCAAATCTGCAACAGGCTAGAGACAAGAGCACACAATCAGGATATTAGTTTCATTGCACCTAGTCTCACTACATAGTTAGCTGCTAAAAGCAGCTCAAAACCTAATTAAGGACACCTCTTGACCTGCCCATGAGGCACCCTGAGGATGGTCGCTGGCCTGGCTAGTGAAGAGAAGCTTGACCATGAACTCTGCTGTGAGGCAGCTTGATGAAGACTGCACACTGTGAATGCTGCAAGACTTCGCCAGTCATAGACATTCTCTGTGATGATGGTAGACAATCAGCACCCACATTGTGCACACATTGTGTGCTGCAGTCATGAGCTGACTCAGCATGAATGTGGCTGGTTGTCATCACCACCTCTGGGTTCCACCAGTACGTAACAGACAGATCAATCTGATACCATGACATTCTCATCAAGCAACCAGCCAATCATTGAGAGAACTAGAAGAAGCCTCTCCAACAGCCCCATTCTTCTGGATGTGTGTGTGTGTGTGTTGCTTTCTTTTGTGACTGTCAAGACACTGTCTTGGGATGCAACTGTCATTGCTATCCTAAATATGCTGCTATAGTTGGACTGCAGTTTTTTGCTGAATATCTTTCACACAATCCTAAAAGAATTGTCCAGAATTTCTTTTTTCAAGGGAACTGTTTTAATCTTAAGTTGTATTGAGAGCTGTTTTAGTCAGAGGTTGTCATGGGAGCTGTTTTAATTTGAAGTTGTTATGGTAACTATTTTAGTCAGAGGTTGTCATGGGAGCTGTTTTAGACAGACATTGTCATGGGAGCTGTTATAATATGAAGTTGTCATGGGAGCTGTTTTAATATGAAGTTGTCATGGGAGCTGTTTTAATCTGAAGTTGTCTTGGGAGCTGTTTTAGTCAGAGGTTGTCATGGGAGCTGTTTTAGACAGAGGTTGTCATGGGAGCTGTTTTAATATGAAGTTGTCATGGGAGCTGTTTTAATTGAAGTTGTCATGGGAGCTGTTTTAATCTGAAGTTGTCTTGGGAGCTGATTTAGACAGAGGTTGTCATGGGAGCTGTTTTAATCTGAAATTTGTCATGGGAGTTGTAATCTGAAGTTGTCTTGGGAGCTGTTTTAGTCAGAGGTTGTCATGGGAGCTGTTTTAGACAGAGGTTGTCATGGGAGCTGTTTTAATCTGAAATTTGTCATGGGAGTTGTAATCTGAAGTTGTCATGGGAGCTGCTTTAGCCAAAGGTTGTCACGGGAGCTATTTTAGCCAAAAGTCATGTAGCATACCTAAGGTGCCAGCGAGCTCTGTGCTGGGATACCCTATAGGATACCTCAGGTGCTAGCGAGCTCTGTGCTGGTGATGGGACCCCCCCATGGCAGCCTCCTGCCAGGATTTCTCATCGTACACCACAGATAACTGGCCATCTCATTCCTGGACTGAACTGGCAGCTGCTGACCCCTAGAGATGCAATGAACCACAAAGTGGAAGGAACAGTCTCTGCTACCCATAAGCCTCCCCCCTCCAATCATGATGTCAATGGAAGGAGTGCTCGACTAATTTGACATATGGATTCTAATGTCCACCAAGTGTGACTGAAAATGTGGTTTAAGTGTCCATCAAACGTGATCTCCACATGAATGTCAATCTGGTTCAAGTGTCCACCACATGTTGGATGCTGGATGGAGTGCTGGTACCATGAGAGAAAATCTTCCTTCATGTGTAGGTTTCTGAACATTGAAGCAAAGAGCATGACTGCCTCTAATCTATACCTGCCCCAAGACATTTAGGTGACAAGAGGCATCCTAGTGGCTATTACATGGACAATTACACAGAGCTCGCAAAGCCATCAGGTGGAAAATTTAACATGCCCATGCCATATTTGTTTGACAGGTGCAAAACTCATTGTGTGGAGGTCATTAAAGTCTTAAATCCACGGACTGCATGGACCATCTGGCCTTGAGAAGCCCAGCCCATGAAGAAGAGAAGGATGAATATATGGAAGTGAGGCTAAGCAGCCATGTGTAGGAGGTGATGATTTCTTGGATGAGCCCAGTACCAAAGCATCAAGTGTTTACTCTACATTTGTGTTGGCTGTACATTTATGTAAGCCTTCTTGGATGGTGGGGAATGCCCATGATATGCCTTCCCTTGAGGACTGACTGGCATGCATGCAACTATTCTCAATAGGCCTGTTATGGAGGCGGAGATGAAGTCAGCAATGTCAGGTCTGTAAGTATCCTAGGGAACAAATGCTGGGAAGATTCGGATGTATCTGCTAAAGGCACAATTATGTAACTTTACAGGCACAATGCAAATATGAGGGCAAGTCAATAAGTAAGTCACACAGTTCTGTGGGATGGCAGGTAAATGTAGTTGGTGTTTTCTACAGGTGTCATTGGGTGACAGCAACATCGAACATTATATTCCCGTTCGTCAGGTAGCGCTAGGTGTCTCATGCGCAAGCGCAGCGCATAAAAAAAATGGCGACTGTACTTACAGAGTGTACAACCAAAGAGCAATGTGCTGTTGTGCGTTTTTTGTGGGCAAAAGGACTGCCTACAAAGGACATTCATAAGAAAATGCTTCCTGTTTATGCTGATAAATGTTTGTCCCGTAAAGCGGCGCATAGCTGGGCACAAAAATTTTCTCAAGGACGCTATAAAATTGTTGATGAAATCTGATCTGGTCGTCCTGTTGACATTGCAACAGAAGCATCCGTGCAGCGGGCGGAGGAGATGATTAGAGGTGACAGGCGAGTAACGACAGACTCTGTAGCATCTGCAATAGGTTCTATCGATGCTTCATGATGCAGTTCAAAGAAAACGTCCAGGACTGCTGACTAGAGGAGTGTTGCTTCTTCATGACAATGCCATCCATATACGGCTCGATTAACTCAGGAGAAAGTTAACCAACTATGGTGGGAAGTTCTCGAACATCCACCTTACAGCCTCGACTTAGCCCCTAGTGATGTCCACCTTTTTGTTCCACTGGAAACCCACCTTGGCGGGAGACATTTCGCGAATGACGCCGAAGTTGAATGTGAAGAGAAAACGTGGTTTAGAAAACAGACCGCGCAGTTCTATGCAGACGGTTTGAGAGGACTGAAAAAACGATGGGATTAGTGCATCAATGTTGGTGGAAATTATGTTGAGAAATAAAGGACAATGTATGTATAAAAAAAAAACTGGTTTCAAGTTGTTATCATTCTTAGTTACTTTTCTACAGCCATTTGTGACTTACTTATTGACTTCCCCTCATACATTCAAAACAAAACCAAAATACAAGACAAACAAAGAAGAAGAAGTAGAGAGAGAAGTCTGTCAAGCAGCTGTGATCAGAGTGGCATTCAGCACAGGACTTGATGATGATGTATGCATGATATTAAAGAACAATCCACCTGTGATTGGAAGCCACAGGGAAAGAACAAGGTGGACAGGTCAGACAAATAAACCCAGAGAATGAGATGAAGAAGCAGAGTGAGACAAAAAGGAAATAGAAGATGGCGGAGACAGCTCCAATGAGAACAATGATGATGCTGATGGCTGCGATGGAGTGAAATAAGAGCACTGGTCACCAACCACAGATATCTGTGTCATCTGTTCCAGCTCTGCAGACGTCCTCCCTGTGAGTGTGTCCCCCTTGAACTCTGCAGCTGCGTCTCTGCCGTCTGGTGATGCCCTCCGCTGGCTACCGTCCCCTCCAACACTGATGCCATCTGGCGCCAGCCTGACATCGCCAGGTGCTGTCTCTACACCACCTGCAGCATCATCGTGTCCCTCAGCCTTGGGTCTCTTTTCTTGGTCCGAGCGAAATGTCTCTGGTCTGGGTGAATCAGAGCGCAGCTCTCTGAAAAGGAGACAAATAAACAGCCAAATAGTCATATGTCTCAATCTGTCTGTCTTGTCTGGTGCACCTCTAGCCCTGGGTGCAGAGGGAAGGTCCCTGTCTCCTGGTACATCTGCCACTCTCCTCCCATACGTTCACTTGACCTTGCTGGAGATGTTTTAATGTAGCGTCATTTCTAGACATACCACTAAAGTGGTCAAGGGTTCAAATCTACATAACAGCGGTCCTGGTAAATTCAAAAAGGCCACGGGCTTCCCAGGAGGACCGAACCTAAGTGGGAACCAGGAAATGTCAATGAGTGCCCATTGGTCTCAGCTACAGGCATGTGACAACACATCACCTAATGAGTGCCCATTGGTCTCAGCTACAGGCATGTGACAACACTGCAATGTGGTTCTGATGATTGATGCCACCGCTCAGCAAGGGTTCACTGGTCTCAGCAACAGGCATGTGACAACACTGCAATGTGGTTCTGATGATTGATGCCACCGCTCAGCAAGGGTTCACTGGTCTCAGCAACAGGCATGTGACAACACTGCAATGTGGTTCTGATGATTGATGCCACCGCTCAGCAAGGGTTCACTGGTCTCAGCAACAGGCATGTGACAACACTGCAATGTGGTTCTGATGATTGATGCCACCGCTCAGCAAGGTTCACTGGTCTCAGCAACAGGCATGTGACAACACTGCAATGTGGTTCTGATGATTGATGCCACCGCTCAGCAAGGGTTCACTGGTCTCAACAGGCATGTGACAACACTGCAATGTGGGTTCTGATGATTGATGCCACCGCTCAGCAAGGGTTCACTGGTCTCAGCAACAGGCATGTGACAACACTGCAATGTGGTTCTGAGGATTGATGCCACCGCTCAGCAAGGGTTCACTGGTCTCAGCAACAGGCATGTGACAACACTGCAATGTGGTTCTGACGATTGATACCACCGCTCAGCAAGGGTTCACTGGTCTCAGCAACAGGCATGTGACAACACTGCAATGTGGTTCTGATGATTGATGCCACCGCTCAGCAAGGGTTCACTGGTCTCAGCAACAGGCATGTGATAACACTGCAATGTGGTTCTGATGATTGATGCCACCGCTCAGCAAGGGTTCACTGGTCTCAGCAACAGGCACCACACCTCCCGCCGAGTGTTGATTGGTGGATTCAGACCACACCTCCCGCCGAGTGTTGATTGGTGGATACAAATACAGGTGTAGTACCAAATGCTCAATGTACCTCCAGGCGTGTACGCCACTGGACTAACGTATGTCAGAGCTTCGGTTGTGACCACCTTCCTCAGGACTGGCACAAAACACATCTGAATAACGAAGACACACACAACAGACTGTAAAATGTTGCACCAGGCATATATCTCGTATGATGCCTACCACAGAAATACATCCACACAGAGCACAGCAATATGACAAATCCTTCTGGGTGAAATACACAACACACAGTCCAGCGTTTCAATGTAAGCATTACCGCTGTCGTTTTAAGCTGACCATCATGTCCTTGTGTTTACACAGTTGGGTATAACACAAGTGTATTGCAGCGGCCTCTGAAAATGTTAGCACTAAAATGATGAAAAATATACACAACAGAGACCAGGACTTACTTTGGTTGTTTCCAGAACATCCTGGGAGAGATGTCGTGGAAGAGTGCCACACTCTTGATCTCTTCCATATAGACTACAACACTGAACTTGAGCTGGTCCTCTGTGTCAATCACAATGGGGTCATTGACACTGGGGTCAAACATCATGGCATTAGGGGTCACCAGCAGGGTGCCTTTCACTGTGAAACCCTGTGGGTGGAAGGTTCCAGACATGATGAGCAAGCATGATGGTGATGATGATGGTGGTGTGTTTGCACAAGTACAGAAGCACTTTGGTAACAGAAATATCGTTGGTTCATGGAGATCTACTGCAAGACATGGCAACAAATTAACAAGAGCATGCATGCAGGAACATGTGTGTATATGCAGGCGTGTGTGTATTATATATACACAATGCAATGAGCACTGGAATGTGTCTCATACATGATTGTGTTTGGAACTACCTAGTTCCACATTCATGAGTTTGGCTGGTTGGGCTGGCTAACTGATTGGTTGATTGTTTGACTGGTTAGTTAATTGTCTGCCTGGTTGGTTTATTATCTGACTAGTTGATTGACCGTTTGACTGATTAGTTGGTTGACTGGTTCATTGTCATTCCACCAGCTCTTAAGCTAGACACACTGGTGCTCAGATCATCTTGGGCTTGCATCTATCTAAGCCTGGTTGGTGTGGAGACCCTGTACCACAGTCACATCTCCAAGGGGACGGTTCCTGAGCTCTCTTGCCCCTCTCCAAGGCCAGAAACCAATAGGATGTATGGGTCCAGTACTGAGCATCACACACCAGCACACAGGCGGTCTGGCCCAGTACTGAGCATCACACATCTGTACACAGGCGGTCTGGCCCAGTACTGAGCATCACACACCAGCACACAGGCGGTCTGGCCTAGTACTGAGCATCACACATCTGTACACAGGCGGTCTGGCCTAGTACTGAGCATCACACATCTGTACACAGGCGGTCTGGCCTAGTACTGAGCATCACACATCTGTACACAGGCGGTCTGGCCAGTACTGAGCATCACACATCTGTACACAGGCGGTCTGGCCTAGTACTGAGCATCACACATCTGTACACAGGCGGTCTGGCCTAGTACTGAGCATCACACATCTGTACACAGGCGGTCTGGCCTAGTACTGAGGCATCACACATCTGCACACAGGCGGTCTGGCCTAGTACTGAGCATCACACATCTGTACACAGGCGGTCTGGCCTAGTACTGAGCATCACACATCTGTACACAGGCGGTCTGGCCTAGTACTGAGCATCACACATCTGTACACAGGCGGTCTGGCCTAGTACTGAGCATCACACACCTGCACACAGGCGGTCTGGCCCAGTACTGAGCATCACACACCCGTACACAGGCGGTCTGGCCTAGTACTGAGCATCACACATCTGTACACAGGGGGTCTGGCCCAGTAAATGAGCATCACACATCTGTACACAGGCGGTCTGGCCTAGTACTGAGCATCACACATCTGACACAGGCGGTCTGGCCCCAGTACTGAGCATCACACATCTGTACACAGGCGGTCTGGCCTAGTACTGAGCATCACACATCTGTACACAGGCGGTCTGGCCTAGTACTGAGCATCACACATCTGTAACAGGCGGTCTGGCCCAGTACTGAGGGATCACACACCAGCACACAGGCGGTCTGGCCTAGTACTGAGCATCCACATCTTACACAGGCGGTCGGCCTAGTACTGAGCATCACACTCTGTACACAGGCGGTCTGGCCTAGTAACTGACATCACACATCTGTACCAGCGGTCTGGCCTAGTACTGAGCATCACACATCTGTACACAGGCGGTTGGCCTAGTACTGAGCATCACACATCTGTACACAGGCGGTCTGGCCTAGTACTGACATCACACATCTGTACACAGGGGTCTGGCCCAGTACTGAGCATCACACAAACCCGCACACAGGCGGTCTTGCCTAGTACTGAGCATCACACATCTGTACACAGGTGGTCTG
Organism: Cepaea nemoralis; assembly: GCA_014155875.1. NCBI lineage: Eukaryota > Metazoa > Mollusca > Gastropoda > Stylommatophora > Helicidae > Cepaea > Cepaea nemoralis. Next base: position 62,544 of record JACEFZ010010180.1, on the reverse strand, counting down.
GCCTAGTACTGAGCATCACACACCAGCACCAGGCGGGCTGGCCTAGTACTGAGCATCACACATCTGTACACAGGTGGTCTGGCCTAGTACTGAGCATCTCACACATCTGTACACAGGTGGTCTGGCCTAGTACTGAGCATCACACACCAGCACAAAAGGCGTCTGGCCAGTACTAGCATCACACATCTGTACACAGGCGGTCTGGCCTAGTACTGAGCATCACACACCAGCACACAGGCGGTCTGGCCTAGTACTGAGCATCACACATCTGTACACAGGCGGTCTGGCCTAGTACTGAGCATCACACATCTGTACACAGGCGGTCGGCCTAGTACTGAGCATCACACACCTGCACACAGGCGGTCTGGCCTAGTACTGAGCATCACACATCTGTACACAGGCGGTCGGCCCCGTACTGAGCATCACACATCTGTACACAGGCGGTCTGGCCAGTACTGAGCATCACACACCAGCACACAGCGGTCTGGCCTAGTACTGAGCATCACACATCTGTACACAGGCGGTCTGGCCCAGTACTGAGCATCACACATCTGTACACAGGCGTCTGGCCCAGTACTGAGCATCACACACCAGCACACAGGCGGTCTGGCCTAGTACTGAGCATCACACATCTGTACACAGGCGGTCTGGCCCAGTACTGAGCATCACACATCTGTACACAGGCGGTCTGGCATAGTACTGAGCATCACACATCTGTACACGGGCGGTCTGGCCTAGTACTGAGCATCACACATCTGTAACAGGCGGTCTGGCCTAGTACTGAGCATCAAAACATCTGTACACAGGGGGTTTCGGGCCCAGTACTGAGCATCACACATCTGCACACAGGCGGTCCTGGCCTAGTACTGAGCATCACACATCTGTACACTGGCGGTCTGGCCTAGTACTGAGCTCACACATCTGTACACAGGCGGTCTGGCCTAGTACTGAGCATCACACACCAGCACACAGGCGGTCGGGCCTAGTACTGAGCATCACACATCTGTAACAGGCGGTCTGGCCTAGTACTGAGCATCACACATCTGCACACAGGCGGTCTGGCCTAGTACTGAGCATCAAAACATCTGTACACAGGCGGTCTGGCCTAGTACTGAGCATCACACATCTGTACACAGGCGGTCTGGCCTAGAAATGAGCATCACACATCTGTACACAGGCGGTCTGGCCTAGTACCTGAGCATCACACATCTGTACACAGGCGGTCTGGCCTAGTACTGAGCATCACACATCTGTTACACAGGCGGTCTGGCCTAGTACTGACCCATCACACACCAGCACACAGGCGGTCTGGCCCAGTACTGAGCATCACACATCTGTACACAGGCGGTCTGGCCTAGTACTGAGCATCACACATCTGTACACAGACATGAATCACCTGGCAAAAATGCGGACAGGCTGCGATCGGGCCTGGGCTGGTCAAGCTTCATCCATCTATGTTAGGGATGTCATAGCCAACAGACTCCCAGCCATGTGCTTACTGCCAGAGACCTGTCTTTATCTATCTTCCTCCACAGATGTTAGGGATTTCATGGCCAACAGACTCCCAGCCATGTGCTTACTGCAGAGACCTGTCTTTATCTACTTCCTCCACGGGAACATGGCCAACAGACTCCCAGCCCATGTGCTTACTGCCAGAGCCCTTCTTTATCCATCTTCCTCCACAGATGTTAGGGATTTCAGGGCCCAAACAGACTCCCAGCCAGTGTTTTACTCCCAGAGACCTGTCTTTATCTATTTTCCCTCCACAGGAACATGGCCAACGACTCCCACCCATGTGCTTACTCCCAGAGACCTGTCTTTATCCATCTTCCCCAAGATTGTTAGGGATTTCATGGCCAACAATTCCAGCCATTTGCTTACTGCCAGAGACCTGTCTTTATCCATTTTCCCTCCACAGAGTTAGGGTTTCATGGCCAACAGACTCCCCCATGTCTTACTGCCAGAGACCTTCTTTATCTCTTCCTCCACAGATGTTAGGGATTTCAGGGCCCAACAGACTCCCAGCCTGTGCTTTTGCCAGAGACCTGTCTTTATCCATCTTCCTCCACAGATGTTAGGATTTCATGGCCAACAGACCCCCAGCCATGTGCTTACTGCCAGAGACCTGTCTTTATCCATCTTCCTCCCAGATGTTAGGATTCATGGCCAACAGACTCCCAGCCATGTGCTTACTGCCAGAGCCTGTCTTTATCCATCTTCCCCCAAGATTTAGGGTTTTTCATGGCCAACGACTCCCAGCCATTGCTTACTGCCAGAGACCTGCTTTTCCACTTCCTCCACAGAGTTAGGATTTCAGGGCCAACAGACTCCCGCCATGTGCTTCTGCCAGAGACCTGTCTTTATCTATCTTCCTCCACAGGAACATGGCCAACAGACTCCCCCTTTGTGCTTACTGCCAGAGACCTGTCTTTTTACCCATCTTCCATGAAGCTATGAGAGTTTGGGGTCAAGAACCGCATATCGGAATTCGGGAAACATTCCCATACCCTCTGTCCTCATCTCCAACAGCCACGAAGATCAACACAAATGGTACTAGTAGCAGTCGATTATGTGTCCATCGCCCTTTTCCCTCCGAGTCCTGAGTGTCTGTAGCACCATTCTCTCTAAACTGTGATGATGTATCTTTCTTTGCACTACACACAAGATCCCAAAATTTCCCCGACCCCTCTGCCCGATCAAGCACCAATCCCCCCCAAGGGGGGCACACCCAGCCAGTCTGTCCGCCTGATAAGCACCAATAAACCCCACCAAGGGGTGCCACCAGCCCTCTGTCGCCTGATAAAGCACCATCCCCCACCAAGGGTGCACACCCACAGTCTGCCTGTCAGCCACCAAAACCCACCAAGGGGTGCACCCCACCCCAGTCTGTCTGATCAACACCAATACCCCACCAAGGGGTGCACCCCCCAGCCAGTCTGCCTGATCAAGCCCCAAAAACCCACCAAGGGGGCACACCCACCGTTTTCCTGATAAAGCCACCAATACCTCACCAAGGGGTGCACCCCCAGCCAGTCTCCCTGATCAAGCACCAATACCCCACCAAGGGTGCACACCCACCCAGTCTGCCTGATCAAGCCCCCAAATACCTCCCCAAAGGGGTGCACACCCAGCCAGTCTCCCTGATCAAGCCCCCAATACCTCCCAAGGGGTGCACACCCAGCCAGTCTGTCCCCCTGCTCATTTCCGCCAACCAGCATGTCCGGGGGAACCATCAAAGGAATGGCTACTTCCCTATTAAATAAACAAAAAAACAAAGATAAGACACTGACCTCGGGGGCCGGGCATCATCCCCACTTCCCCCTCCATCACTCGCCTGACGGCACTTCAGAAACTTCTGCAGACATTCCTTGTCAGACTCGTCCCCCCCCTTCCTGACTTTTCTGAGAGCGAGCCCACCATGCTGGCGGGAGGATGCTAGCTGACCATTAGAAGTTTTGGGTTTGGGAGAAGTGGGCGAGGTGCCCGGGCACGGCATGACCGGGTACTGATGGCAAAGTGGTCAGGGGATGTCCGGGGAAAACAAAAAACACACTGGAAATTTAAACATACATATTTACGTAAAATGGTCAATTCAAATCATTTCAGTAATCTATTAGTAAAAACTGGTTAGGAGTGATATTTTTAAGCCTTATCCTAAGATTAATATGCATAATTCTTACATGGGAAAATCCGAATCGAAAGCTCACTGTGTGGATGTCATCTGCAACTGCATACTTCTGGGTTTTCCCGGAAAAACAGCCCATGGTGAACGGAAAGGGCCCCAAAATACGGGAATGGGGCTAAACACCATGTGCAGGGCGTGACGATTTCCCTTTGGGGGAGCCCAGTACCCGAGCGCTATGTATCGGGGTCTGCAGTATGGAAGCCTTTTGGATGGCGGGGAATGCCCCCGGTCTGCCCCCGCCCTTCCCTTTTAGGGCTGACCAGGATCTTTGGGGTTCTATATGGGCCAGCTGGGATGGGGGATAAAACCACAAATGAGAGTCAAATGTCCTAAGAAACCCCCGGGAAAGGTTTTAAACCCGGTCAACAAATGCCCGCAGAAGTCGGATGTTGCGGCCTAACGGCGCAAGAACGCAGCTCTGCTGTAAACAGGCACAACGCAATCACATCCGGAAAAAAAACTCCGGTGAACGAAGAAGAAGAAAATTGCTATTCTATTCTCATGGCCAGGCATGATTTGGTATAGACTAAGTTAAGACAATATTTATAAGCAGATATCCTCAGATTAAAATAGCGAGATTTCGGTAATCTGTCTGATCCATGAGTTAAGACAATGTTTTAAACAGATATCAAATGTAAAGGGCTGTCCACCTATTTCCCCTGTACACTCTGGGCCTAACACATCACAACCTCTGACTTTCATTACACCCAGGAGACTATATATTAATAAAACTGACTACATTAATAATAAAAAGGGCTGAGGCAATATAATGGCTATGCAATTGACTGCTGTTTGGTGGGGTTCGGGATTTCACATCCTCCACAGGCATGTGACACACTGCAATGTGGTTCTGATGATTGATGCCACCGCTCAGCAAGGGTTCACTGGTCTCAGCAACAGGCATGTGACAACACTGGACTGCAATGTGGTTCTGATGATTGATGCCAGCCGCGCTCGCAGGGTTCACTGGTCTCAGCAACAGGCATGTGACAACACTGCAATGTGGTTCTGATGATTGATGCCACCGCTCAGCAAGGGTTCACTGGTCTCAGCAACAGGCACCACACCTCCCGCCGAGTGTTGATTGGTGGATTCAGACCACACCTGCCGCCGAGTGTTGATTGGTGGATACAAATACTGGTGTAGCACAAATGCTCAATGTACCTCCAGGCGTGTACATCACTGGACTGACGTATGTCAGAGCTTCGGTTGTGACCACCTTCCAAGGGCTGGCACAAAACACATCTGAATAACGAAGACACACACAACAGACTGTAAATGTTGTACCAGGCATATATCTCGTATGATGCCTACCACAGAAATACATCCACACAGAGCACAGCAATATGACAAATCCTTCTTGGTGAAATACACAACACACAGTCCAGCGTTTCAATGTAAGCATTACCGCTGTCGTTTTAAGGCTGACCATCATGTCCTTGTGTTTACACAGTTGGTTATAACACAAGTTGTATTGCAGCGGCCTCTGAAAATGTTAGCACTAAATGATGAAAATATACACAACAGAGACCAGACTTACTTTGGTTGTTTCCAGAACATCCTGGGAGAGATGTCGTGGAAGAGGGCCACACTCTTTATCTCTTCCATATAGACTACAACACTGAACTTGAGCTGGTCCTCTGTGTCAATCACAATGGGGTCATTGACACTGGGGTCAACCATCATGGCATTAGGGTCACCAGCAGGTGCCTTTCACTGTGAAACCCTGTGGGTGAAGGTTCCAGACATGATGAGCAAGCATGATGGTGATGATGGTGGTGTGTTTGCACAAGTACAGAAGCACTTTGGTAGCAGAAATATCGTTGTTTCATGGAGATCTACTGCAAGACATGGCAACAAATTACAAGAGCATGCATGCAGGAACATTGTGTATATGCAGGCGTGTGTGTATTATATATACACAATGCAATGAGCACTGGAATGTGTCTCATACATGATTGTGTTTTGGAACTACCTAGTTCCACATTCATGAGTTTGGCTGGTTGGGCTGGCTACCTGATTGTTTGATTGTTTGACTGTTAGTTAATTGTCTGCCTGGTTGGTTTATTATCTGACTAGTTGATTGACTGTTTGACTGATTAGTTGGTTGACTGGTTCATTGTCATTCCACCAGCTCTTAAGCTAGACCCACTGGTGCTCAGATCATCTGGGCTTGCATCTATCTAAGCCTTGGTTGGTGTGGAGACCCTGTACCACAGTCACATCTCCAAGGGGACGGTTCCTGAGCTCTCTTGCCCCTCTCCAAGGCCAGAAACCAATAGGATGTATGGGTCCAGTACTGAGCATCACACATCTGTACACAGGCGGTCTGGCCTAGTACTGAGCATCACACATCTGTACACAGGCGGTCTGGCCCAGTACTGAGCATCACACATCTGTACACAGGCGGTCTGGCCTAGTACTGAGCATCACACACCAGCACACAGGCGGTCTGGCCTAGTACTGAGCATCACACACCTGCACACAGGCGGTCTGGCCTAGTACTGAGCATCACACATCTGCACACAGGCGGTCTGGCCTAGTACTGAGCATCACACATCTGCACACAGGCGGTCTGGCCCAGTACTGAGCATCACACATCTCACACAGGCGGTCTGGCCTAGTACTGAGCATCACACATCTGTACACAGGCGGTCTGGCCCAGTACTGAGCATCACACATCTGTACACAGGCGGTCTGGCCTAGTACTGAGCATCACACACCAGCACACAGGCGGTCTGGCCTAGTACTGAGCATCACACATCTGTACACAGGCGGTCTGGCCTAGTACTGAGCATCACACATCTGTACACAGGCGGTCTGGCCTAGTACTGAGCATCACACATCTGTACACAGGCGGTCTGGCTAGTACTGAGCATCACACATCTGTACACAGGCGGTCTGTGGCCTAGTACTGGCATCACACATCTGTACACAGGCGGTCTGGCCTAGTAACTGAGCATCACACATCTGTACACAGGCGGTCTGGCCTAGTACTGAGCATCACACATCTGTACACAGGCGGTCTGGCCCTAGTACTGAGCATCACACATCTGTACACAGGCGTCTGGCCTAGTACTGAGCATCACACATCTGTACACAGGCGGTCTGGCCTAGTACTGAGCATCACACATCTGTACACAGGCGTTCTGGCCCAGTACTGAGCATCACACACCAGCACACAGGCGGTCTGGCCTAGTACTGAGCATCACACATCTTACACAGGCGGTCTGGCCTAGTACTGAGCATCACACATCTGTACACAGGCGGTCTGGCTAGTACTGATCATCACACATCTGTACACCATGCGGTCTGGCCTAGTACTGAGCATCACACATCTGTACACAGGCGGTCTGGCCTAGTACTGAGCATCACACATCTGTACACAGGCGGTCTGGCCTAGTACTGACATCACACATCTGTACACAGGCGGATCTGGCCCAGTACTGAGCATCACACAACCAGCCACAGGCGGTCTGTGGCCTAGTACTGAGCATCACACATCTTACACAGGTGGTCCTGGCCTAGTACTGAGCATCACACACCAGCACACAGGCGTCTGGGCCTAGTACTGAGCATCACACATCTGTACACAGGTGGTCTGGCCTAGTACTGAGCATCATCACACATCTGTACACAGGTGGTCTGGCCTAGTACTGAGCATCACACACCAGCACAACAGGCGTCTGGCCAGTACTAGCATCACACATCTGTACACAGGCGGTCTGGCCTAGTACTGAGCATCACACACCAGCACACAGGCGGTCTGGCTAGTACTGAGCATCACACATCTGTACACAGGCGGTCTGGCCTAGTACGAGCATCACACATCTGTACACAGGCGGTCTGGCCTAGTACTGAGCATCACACACCTGCACACAAGGCGGTCTGGCCTAGTACTGAGCATCACACATCTGTACACAGGCGGTCGGCCCAGTACTGAGCATCACACATCTGTACACAGGCGGTCTGGCCCAGTACTGAGCATCACACACCAGCACACATGCGTCTGGCCTAGTACTAGAGCATCACACATCTGTACACAGGCGGTCTGGCCCAGTACTGAGCATCACACATCTGTACACAGGCGGTCTGGCCTAGTACTGATCATCACACATCTGTACACAGGCGGTCTGGCCTAGTAGAGCATACACATCTGTACACAGGCGGTCTGGCCTAGTACTGAGCATCACACATCTGTACACAGGCGGTCTGGCCCAGTACTGAGCATCACACATCTGCACACAGGCGGTCTGGCCCTAGTACTGAGCATCACACATCTGTACCAGGCGGTCTGGCCTAGTACTGAGCATCACACACCAGCACACAGGCGGTCTGGCCTAGTACTGAGCATCACACACCCAGCACACAGGCGGTCTGGCCTAGTATGAGCATCACACACCAGCACACAGGCGGTCTGGCCTAGTACTGAGCATCACACACCAGCACACAGGCGGTCTGGCCTAGTACTGAGCATCACACACCAGCACACAGGCGGTCTGGCCTAGTACTGATCATCACACATCTGTACACAGCGGTCGGCCTAGTACTGAGCATCACACATCTGCACCAGGCGGTCTGGCCTAGTACTGAGCATCACACATCTGTACACAGGCGGTCTTGCCTAGTACTGAGCATCACACATCTGTACACAGGCGGTCTGGCCTAGTACTGGAGCATCACACATCTGTACACAGGCGGTCTGCTGCCTAGTACTGAGCATCACAACATCTGTACACAGGCGGTCTGGCCTAGTACTGAGCACACACACCTGCACACAGGCGGTCTGGCCTAGTACTGAGCATCACACACCTGCACACAGGCGGTCTGGCCTAGTACTGAGCATCACACATCTGTACAACAGGCGGTCCCTGGCCCAGTACTGAGCATCACACATCTGTACACAGGCGGTCTGTGCCCAGTACTGAGCATCACACACCAGCACACAGGCGGTCTGGCCTAGTACTGAGCATCACACATCTGTACACAGGCGGTCTGGCCCAGTACTGAGCATCACACATCTGTACACAGGCGGTCTGGCCTAGTACTGAGCATCACACATCTGTACACAGGCGGTCTGGCCTAGTACTGAGCATCACACCATCTGTAACAGGCGGTCTGGCCTAGTACTGAGCATCACACACACTGTACACAGGCGGTTCTGGCCCAGTACTGAGCATCACACATCTGCACACAGGCGGTCTGGCCTAAGTACTGAGCATCACACATCTGTACACTGGCGTCTGGCCTAGTACTGAGCATCACACATCTGTACACAGGCGGTCTGGCCTAGTACTGATCATCACACACCAGCACACAGGCGGTCTGGCCTAGTACTGAGCATCACACATCTGTACACAGGCGGTCTGGCCTAGTACTGAGCATCACACATCTGCACACAGGCGGTCTGGCCTAGTACTGAGCATCACAACATCTGTACACAGGCGGTCTGGCCTAGTACTGAGCATCACACATCTGTACACAGGCGGTCTGGCCTAGTACTGAGCATCACACATCTGTACACAGGCGGTCTGGCCTAGTACTCTGAGCATCACACATCTGTACACAGGCGGTCTGGCCTAGTACTGAGCATCACACATCTGTTACACAGGCGGTCTGGCCTAGTACTGAGCTCATCACACACCAGCACACAGGCGGTCTGGCCCAGTACTGAGCATCACACATCTGTACACAGGCGGTCTGGCCTAGTACTGAGCATCACACATCTGTACACAAGACATGAATCACCTGGCAACAATGCGGACAGGCTGCGATCTGGCCTGGGCTGGTCAAGCTTCATCCATCTATGTTAGGGATGTCATAGCCAACAGACTCCCAGCCATGTGCTTACTGCCAGAGACCTGTCTTTGATCTATCTCTTCCTCCAAGATGTTAGGGATTTCATGGCAAACAGACTCCCAGCCATGTGCCTACTGCAGAGACCTGTCTTTATCTATCTTCCTCCACAGGAACATGGCCAACAGACTCCCAGCCCATGTGCTTGACTGCCAGAGACCTGTCTTTATCCATCTTCCTCCACAGATGTTAGGGATTTCATGGCCACAGACTCCCAGCCATGTGCTTACTACTGCCAGAGACCTGTCTTTATCTATCTTCCTCCACAGGAACATGGCCAACAGACTCCCACCCATGTGCTTACTGCCAGAGACCTGTCTTTATCCATCTTCCTCACAGATTGTTAGGGATTTCATGGCCAACAACTTCCAGCCATTTGCTTACTGCCAGAGACCTGTCTTTATCCATCTTCCTCCACAGATGTTAGGGTTTCATGGCCAACAGACTCCCAGCCATGTGCTTACTGCCAGAGACCTGTCTTTATCATCTTCCTCCACAGATGTTAGGGATTTCATGGCCAACACAGACTCCCAGCCATGTGCTGTATGCCAGAGACCTGTCTTTATCCATCTTCCTCCACAGATGTTAGGGATTTCATGGCCAACAGACTCCCAGCCATGTGCTTACTGCCAGAGACCTGTCTTTATCCATCTTCCTCCACAGATGTTAGGGATTTCATGGCCAACAGACTCCCAGCCATGTGCTTACTGCCAGAGCTGTCTTTATCCATCTTCCTCCACAGATGTTAGGGATTTTCATGGCCAACAGACTCCCAGCCATGTGCTTACTGCCAGAGACCTGCTTTATCCATCTTCCTCCACAGATGTTAGGATTTCATGGCCAACAGACTCCCAGCCATGTGCTTACTGCCAGAGACCTGTCTTTATCTATCTTCCTCCACAGGAACATGGCCAACAGACTCCCACCTATGTGCTTACTGCCAGAGACCTGTCTTTACCCATCTTCCATGAAGCTATGAGAGTTGAGGTCAAGAACCGACATATCGGAATTCAGGAACATTCCCATACCGCTCTGTCCTCATCTCCAACAGCCAGCGAAGAGTCAACACTAATGGTACTAGTAGCAGTCTGATTATGTGTCCATCTGACCTTTCCTCCGAGTCCTGAGTGTCTGTAGCACCATTCTCTCTAAACTGTGATGATGTATCTGTTCTTCTGCACTACACACAAGATCCCAAAATTGCCCCGACCACGTCTGCCTGATCAAGCACCAATACCCCACCAAGGGGTGCACACCCAGCCAGTCTGTCCGCCTGATCAAGCACCAATACCCCACCAAGGGGTGCACACCAGCCCTCTGTCCGCCTGATCAAGCACCAATATACCCCCACCAAGGGTGCACACCCAGCAGTCTGCCTGATCAGCCACCAATACCCACCAAGGGGTGCACACCCAGCCAGTCTGTCTGATCAATCACCAATACCCCACCAAGGGGTGCACACCCCAGCCAGTCTGCCTGATCAAAAGTCCACCAATAACCCACCAAGGGTGCCACACCAGCCGTCTTCCTGATCAAGCCACCAATACCTCACCAAGGGGTGCACACCCAGCCAGTCTGCCTGATCAAGCACCAATACCCCACCAAGGGGTGCACACCCAGCCAGTCTGCCTGATCAAGCCACCAATACCTCACCAAGGGGTGCACACCCAGCCAGTCTGCCTGATCAAGCCACCAATACCTCACCAAGGGGTGCACACCCAGCCAGTCTGTCCGCCTGCTCATTTCCCGCCACACCAGCATGTCCTGGGGAACACATCTAAGGAATGGCTACTTCCACTATTAAATAAACAAAACAACAAAGATATAGACACTGACCTCGGAGCCAGGTGCATCATCCCCAGCTTCCTCCTCCATCACTCGCCTGACGGGCATCTTCAGAAACTTCTGCAGACATTCCTTGTCAGACTCGTCCTCCCCTTCCTGACTTTTCTGAGAGCGAGACCACCAGTGCTGGCGGGAGGATGCTAGCTGACCATTAGAAGTCTTGGTTGGAGAAGTGGGCGAGGTGACCGGCACGGCATGACCTGGTACTGATGGCAAAGTGGTCAGTGGGATGTCCTGGGAACAACAAAAAACACACTGGCAATTAACATACATCATTCTACGTCAAATGGTCAATTCAAATCATTTCTAGTAATCTATTTAGTAAAGACTGAGTTAGGAGTGATATTTATAAGCACTTATCCTAAGATTAATATGCATAATTCTTACATGGAAAGTCCGAATCGAAAGCTCACTGTGTGGATGTCATCTGCAGACTGCATACTTCTGGTGTCCGGAAGAACAGCCTATGGTGAACGGAAGGACCCAATATACGGAAGTGAGGGCTAAGCAGCCATGTGCAGGACGTGACGATATCCTTGGGTGAGCCCAGTACCAGAGCGTCTAAATGTATCGGTCTCTGCAGTATGGAAGCCTCCTGGATGGCGGGGAATGCCATGGTCTGCCCCTGCCTTCTCCTATGAGGGCTGACCAGGATCTTTGGCGTTCTATATGGACCAGCTGGGATGGGGATAACAACCACAACAGTGAGAGTCAAATGTCCTAAGAAACCCCCGGGAAGGTTTAACCCGGTCAACAAATGCCGACAGAAGTCGGATGTGTCGACCTAACGGCGCAAGAACGCAGCTCTGCTGGTAAACAGGCACAACGCAATCACATCCGGAAAAAAACTCCGGATTGAACGAAGAAGAAGAAGAATATGCATATTCTATTCTCATGGACCAGGCATGATTTGGTATAGACTAAGTTAAGAGCAATATTTATAAGCAGATATCCTCAGATTAAAATAGCAGAGATTTCTGGTAATCTGTCTGATCACATGAGTTAAGAGCAATGTTTATAAACAGATATCAAGTGTAAAGGGCTGTCCACCTATTCCTCTGTACACTCTGGTCCTAACACATCACATACCTCTGACTTTTCATTACACCCAGGAGACTATATATTATATAAAACATGACTACATTAATAATAAACAGGAGCTGAGGCAATATAATGGCTAGTGCAATTGACTGCTGTCTGGTGGGTTCTGGGATCACATCCTCCTCAAGTCTAGATTTATTCATGACCTAAAGGTCAACCCAACCTCATAGCACAGGAAGGAGACGATGTCCTGCAGGCCAGGTTGGCTAGTGAGATACTGACCACATCAAGCATCTTGTGCCATTTGATCTAAACACCTCAGCTAAAGACCAGCCCCAGTCTGCCAGATGGTGTGCAAACAGGACCCGTCACATCTGCGTTAATTATTCATGGTCACATTAAAATCACAGAGTGGCAATAACAATCATCATGAGGCAGGGAGGTGACAGATGCAGGTGTGTTCTTACCTTGTCCACAACATAATGTCGACACAACCTACACAGCAAAATGTCCAGAATGATGCTCATCGTTAATGATATCCGTGGATATTGTCAGAGGCTGAAAATATCCTATCCCACATCCATGATTCAGTGGCAGATCTAGTTACCTCTATACACTAAACTACCTAGTTCCACGTTCATGAATCCGCCGGAGTCAGGGTCACAGACATACACTGGATACAATTTTGTGTTCATGGTTTGGCGGGAGTAAACGTCACAGCCATAAGTTGAAATATCTATTTTACACAGAAACTAAATACAACTTCACGCTCAAGGCTCAGTGGGCGGACAAGTCAGTGAAACAATAAATGCAATTTCACGCACATAATTAAGTAGTGGACAAGTCATAGCAATAACTGAAACAACTATAAACTGAATACAGCTTCACGCTCATGGCTGAGTGGGCGGACAAGTCAGTGAAACAATAAATGCAATTTCTTGCTCATGATTCGGGGGAGGAACAGTCACAGCAATAAACTGAATTAACTATAAACTGAATACAACTTCACGCGTATAGTTCGGTGGGCGACGTGTCACAGCGATAAAGTTAAATAAATAACTAGGTACACATTTATGGTTTCAATGGAGAACTATAAACTGATTGATGATATATAACGGATATATATATATATATATATATATATATATATATATATATATATATATATATATATATATCTATATATATATATATATACTGATTGTACGATTTCACACTCACAGCTTGGTGAGAGGAGTCACAGCAATAAATTGTAGATATGAACACATGCACGGTTCCATGGGAGAACTATCACCTGAATCAGTTTCATACTCTTGGTTGAGTGGATGGACAAGTCACAGCTACAGATGAAACAGAATTTCCTGCTCATGTCTTGACTGCCTGCCGACACGGGAGGAGGACTACAATATAAACAACACATGTTGCTACCCACCGACACGGGAGGAGGACTACAATATAAACAACACATGTTGCTACCCACTGACATGGGAGGAGGACTACAATATAAACAACACTTGTTGCTACCCACTGACACGGGAGGAGAACTACAATATAAACAACACATGTTGCTACCCACTGACACAGGAGAACTACAATATAAACAACACATGTTGCTACCCATTGACACAGGAGGACTACAATATAAACAACACATGTTGCTACCCACTGATACGGGAGAACTACAATATAAACAACACTTGTTGCTACCCACTGACACAGGAGAACTACAATATAAACAACACATGTTGCTACCCACTGACACGGGAGGAGGACTACATATAAACAACACATGTTGCTACCCACTGACACAGGAGAAACTACAATATAAACAACACATGTTGCTAACCACCGACACTGGGAGGAGGACTACAATATAACACAAGACTTGTTGCTACCCACTGACACGGGAGGAGAACTACAATATAAACAACACATGTTCCTACCCACTGACACAGGAGAACTACAATATAAACAACACATGTTGCTACCCACTGATACGGGAGAACTACAATATAAACAACACATGTTGCTACCCACTGACACAGGAGAACTACAATATAAACAACACATGTTACTACCCACTGAAACGGGAGGAGAACTACAATATAAACAACACATGTTGCTACCCACTGATACGGGAGGAGAACTACAATATAAACAACACATGTTGCTACCCATTGACACAGGAGGACTACAATATAAACAACACTTGTTGCTACCCACTGACACAGGAGGACTACAATATAAACAACACATGTTGCTACCCATTGACACAGGAGAACTACAATATAAACAACACATGTTTCTACCCATTGACACAGGAGGACTACAATATAAACAACACATGTTGCTACCCATTGACACAGGAGGACTACAATATAAACAACACTTGTTGCTACCCATTGACACAGGAGGACTACAATATAAACAACACTTGTTGCTACCCACTGACACAGGAGGAGAACTACAATATAAATAACACATGTTGCTACCCACTGACACAGGAGAACTACAATATAAACAATACATGTTGCTACCCACTGACACGGGAGGACTACAATATAAACAACACTTGTTGCTACCCATTGACACAAGAGAAATACAATATAAATAAACATGTTGCTACCCACTGACACGGGAGGAGAACTACAATATAAACAACACTTGTTGTTACCCACTGACACAGGAGAACTACAATATAAACAACACTTGTTGCTACCCACTGACACAAGAGAAGAACTACAATATAAACAACAAATGTTGCTACCCACTGACACGGGAGAAGAACTACAATATAAACAACTACAATGTAATCAAGAGTTGCTGCTGACAATGACACAAGAGAACCACCACAATGTAGTAAAGATTCACTATGCACAATGACCAGCGGAAGAAAGTAAATAAAGTAGAGGATCCTTGTCCACTTCTGGAGGTGTACTGAGCGTATTCCGCTAGTCCCACTGTGTAAAGAGCACCTGGACACTCTCTGGGTGATGTGGTCAACAGCTGGACACTCTCTGGGTGATGTGGTCAACAGCTGGACACTCTCTGGGTGATGTGGTCAACAGCTGGACACTCTCTGGGTGATGTGTGTAAAGAGCAGCTGGACACTCAATGGGTGATGTGTGTAAAGAGCAGCTGGACACTTAATGGGCGATGTGTGTAAAGAGCAGCTGGACACTCTCTGGGTGATGTGTGTAAAGAGCAGCTGGACACTCAATGGGTGATGTGTGTAAAGAGCAGCTGGACACTTTCTGGGTGATGTGGTCAACAGCTGGACACTCAATGGGTGATTGTGTGTAAAGAGCAGCTGGACACTTAATGGGCGATGTGTGTAAAGAGCAGCTAGACACCTCTGGGTGATGTGTGTAAAGAGCAGCTGGACACTCAATGGGTGATGTGTGTAAAGAGCAACATGGACACTCAATGGGTGATGTGTGTAAAGAGCAGCTGGACACTCTCTGGGTGATGTGTGTAAAGAGCAGCTGGACACTCTCTGGGTGATGTGTGTAAAGAGCAGCTGGACACTCAATGGGTGATGTGTGTAAAGAGCAGCTGGACACTCAATGGGTGATGTGTGTAAAGAGCAGCTGGACACTCTCTGGGTGATGTGTGTAAAGAGCAGCTGGACACTCTCTGGGTGATGTGTGTAAAGAGCAGCTGGACACTCAATGGGTGATGTGTGTAAAGAGCAACTGGACACTCAATGGGTGATGTGTGTAAAGAGCAGCTGGACACTCTCTGGGTGATGTGTGTAAAGAGCAGCTGGACACTCTCTGGGTGATGTGTGTAAAGAGCAGCTGGACACTCAATGGGTGATGTGTGTAAAGAGCAGCTGGACACTCTCTGGGTGATGTGGTCAACAGCTGGACACTCTCTGGGTGATTTGGTCAACAGCTGGACACTCTCTGGGTGATGTGTGTAAAGAGCAGCTGGACACTCAATGGGTGATGTGTGTAAAGAGCAGCTGGACACTTAATGGGCGATGTGTGTAAAGAGCAGCTGGACACTCTCTGGGTGATGTGTGTAAAGAGCAGCTGGACACTCAATGGGTGATGTGTGTAAAGAGCAGCTGGACACTTTCTGGGTGATGTGGTCAACAGCTGGACACTCAATGGGTGATGTGTGTAAAGAGCAGCTGGACACTCAATGGGTGATGTGTGTAAAGAGCAGCTGGACACTTAATGGGCGATGTGTGTAAAGAGCAGCTAGACACTCTCTGGGTGATGTGTGTAAAGAGCAGCTGGACACTTTCTGGGTGATGTGGTCAACAGCTGGACACTCAATGGGTGATGTGTGTAAAGAGCAGCTGGACACTCAATGGGTGATGTGTGTAAAGAGCAGCTGGACACTTAATGGGCGATGTGTGTAAAGAGCAGCTAGACACTCTCTGGGTGATGTGTGTAAAGAGCAGCTGGACACTCAATGGGTGATGTGTGTAAAGAGCAACTGGACACTCTCTGGGTGATGTGTGTAAAGAGCAGCTGGACACTCTCTGGGTGATGTGTGTAAAGAGCAGCTGGACACTCAATGGGTGATGTGTGTAAAGAGCAACTGGACACTCAATGGGTGATGTGTGTAAAGAGCAGCTGGACACTCTCTGGGTGATGTGTGTAAAGAGCAGCTGGACACTCTCTGGGTGATGTGTGTAAAGAGCAGCTGGACACTCAATGGGTGATGTGTGTAAAGAGCAGCTGGACACTCTCTGGGTGATGTGGTCAACAGCTGGACACTCTCTGGGTGATTTGGTCAACAGCTGGACACTCTCTGGGTGATGTGTGTAAAGAGCAGCTGGACACTCAATGGGTGATGTGTGTAAAGAGCAGCTGGACACTTAATGGGCGATGTGTGTAAAGAGCAGCTGGACACTCTCTGGGTGATGTGTGTAAAGAGCAGCTGGACACTCAATGGGTGATGTGTGTAAAGAGCAGCTGGACACTTTCTGGGTGATGTGGTCAACAGCTGGACACTCAATGGGTGATGTGTGTAAAGAGCAGCTGGACACTCAATGGGTGATGTGTGTAAAGAGCAGCTGGACACTTAATGGGCGATGTGTGTAAAGAGCAGCTAGACACTCTCTGGGTGATGTGTGTAAAGAGCAGCTGGACACTCAATGGGTGATGTGTGTAAAGAACAACTGGACACTCAATGGGTGATGTGTGTAAAGAGCAGCTGGACACACTCTGGGTGATGTGTGTAAAGAGCAGCTGGACACTCAATGGGTGATGTGTGTAAAGAGCAGCTGGACACTCTCTGGGTGATGTGTGTAAAGAGCAGCTGGACACTCAATGGGTGATGTGTGTAAAGAGCAGCTGGACACTCAATGGGTGATGTGTGTAAAGAGCAGCTGGACACTCAATGGGTGATGTGTGTAAAGAGCAGCTGGACACTCTCTGGGTGATGTGTGTAAAGAGCAGCTGGACACTTAATGGGCGAGGTGTGTGTAAAGAGCAGCTGGACACTCTCTGGGTGATGTGGTGTAAAGAGCAGCTGGACACTCAATGGGTGATGTGTGTAAAGAGCAGCTGGACACTTTCTGGGTGATGTGGTCAACAGCTGGACACTCAATGGGTGATGTGTGTAAAGAGCAGCTGGACACTCAATGGGTGATGTGTGTAAAGAGCAGCTGGACACTTAATGGGCGATGTGTGTAAAGAGCAGCTAGACACTCTCTGGGTGATGTGTGTAAAGAGCAGCTGGACACACAATGGGTGATGTGTGTAAAGAACAACTGGACACTCAATGGGTGATGTGTGTAAAGAGCAGCTGGACACACTCTGGGTGATGTGTGTAAAGAGCAGCTGGACACTCAATGGGTGATGTGTGTAAAGAGCAGCTGGACACTCCTCTGGGTGATGTGTGTAAAGAGCAGCTGGACACTCAATGGGTGATGTGTGTAAAGAGCAGCTGGACACTCTCTGGGTGATGTGGTCAACAGCTGGACACTCAATGGGTGATGTGTGTAAAGAGCAGCTGGACACTCAATGGGTGATGTGTGTAAAGAGCAGCTGGACACTCAATGGGTGATGTGTGTAAAGAGCAGCTGGACACTCAATGGGTGATGTGTGTAAAGAGCAGCTGGACACTCAATGGGTGATGTGTGTAAAGAGCAGCTGGACACTCTCTGGGTGATGTGTGTAAAGAGCAGCTGGACACTCAATGGGTGATGTGTGTAAAGAGCAGCTGGACACTCTCTGGGTGATGTGTGTAAAGAGCAGCTGGACACTCTCTGGGTGATGTGGTAAACGAGCAGTGGACACTCAATGGGTGATGTGTGTAAAGAGCAGCTGGACACTCAATGGGTGATGTGTGTAAAGAGCAGCTGGACACTCAATGGGTGATGTGTGTAAAGAGCAGCTGGACACTCTCTGGGTGATGTGTGTAAAGAGCAGCTGGACACTCAATGGGTGATGTGTGTAAAGAGCAGCTGGACACTCTCTGGGTGATGTGTGTAAAGAGCAGCTGGACACTTTCTGGGTGATGTGGTCAACAGCTGGACACTCATTGGGTGATGTGTGTAAAGAGCAGCTGGACACTCAATGGGTGATGTGTGTAAAGAGCAGCTGGACACTCTCTGGGGGATGTGTGTAAAGAGCAGCTGGACCTCTCATGGGTGATGTGTGTAAAGAGCAGCTGGACACTCTCTGGGTGATGTTGTAAAGAGCAGCTGGACACTTCATGGTGATGTGGTCAAACAGCTGGACACTCAATGGGTGATGTGTGTAAAAGAGCAGCTGGACACTCATGGGTGATGTGTGTAAAGAGCAGTCTGGACATCTCAATGGGTGATGTGTGTAAAGAGCAGCTGGACATCTCAATGGGTGATGTGTGTAAAGAGCAGCTGGACCACTCATGGGTGATGTGTGTAAAGAGCAGCTGGACACTCATGGGTGATGTGTGTAAAGAGCAGCTGGACACCTCAATGGGTGATGTGTGTAAAGAGCAGCTGGACACTCTCTGGAGTGATGTGTGTAAAGAGCAGCTGGACAATCTCATGGGTGATGTGTGTAAAGAGCAGCTGGACACTCATGGGTGATGTGTGTAAAGAGCAGCTGGACACTCATGGGTGATGTGTGTAAAGAGCAGCTGGACAGCTCAATGGGTGATGTATGTAGAAGAGCAGCTGGACACTCTCTGGGTGATGTGTGTAAAGAGCAGCTGGACATCTCATGGGTGATGTGGGTAAAGAGCAGCTGGACACTCTCTGGGTGATGTGTGTAAAGAGCAGCTGGACACTCATCTGGGTGATGTGTGTAAAGAGCAGCTGGACACTCCTGGGTGATGTGTGTAAAGAGCAGCTGGACACTCAATGGGTGGTGTGGTGTAAAGAGCATCTGGACACTTCAATGGGTGATGTGTGTAAGAGCATCTGGACACTCAATTGGGTGATGTGTGTAAAGAGCAGCTGGACACTCACTGGGTGGATGTGGTAAAGAGCAGACTGGACACTCTCATGGGTGATGTGTGTAAAGAGCAGCTGGACACATCATCTGGGTGATTTGTGTAAAGAGCAGCTGGACACTCTCTGGGTGATGTGTGTAAAGAGCAGTTGGACACTCTCTGGTGATGTGTGTAAAGAGCAGCGGACTCTCATGGGTGATGTGTGTAAGAAGCACTTGGACCCTCTCTTGGTGACTGTGTGAAAGTCGGCAGCGCTGGACACTCAAGGGTGATGTGTGTAAGAAGCAAGCTGGAACACTCATGGGTGATGTGTGTAAAGAGCAGCTGGACACTCATGGGTGGATGTGTAGTAAAGAGCTAGCTGACCTCATGGTGATGTGGTGTAAAGAGCATCATGCCACTCAATGGTGATGTGTGTAAAGAGCAGCTGGACACTCTCTGGGTTTATGTGTGTAAGAGCAGCTGGACACTCTCTGGTGATGTTGTAAAAGCCGCTGGACACTCTCTGGGTGATGTGTGTAAAGAGGCAGCTGGAACTCTCTGGGTGTGTGTGTAAGAGCAGCTGGAAACTCGCTAGGGTGAGGTGTAAAGAGCAGCTGGACTCTCTCTTGGTGATGTGTGTAACGAGCCATCTGGACCCTTCTGGGTGATGTGTGTAAAGAGGCATCTGGACTCTCAATGGGTGATGTGTTGGTAAAGAGCACTGGACATCTCTGGGTGATTGTGTGTAAGAGCACCTGTACACTTCTGGTGATGTAATATGTAAGTGAACAGCTGGACACTCTCTGGGTGATTGTGTGTAAAGAGACAGCTGACACTCATGGTGATGTGTGTAAAGAGCATCTGGACACATCGATGGGTGGATGTGTGTAAAAGAGCATCCTGGACACTCAATTGGTGATGTAGGTAAAGAGCAGCTGGACACTCTCTGGTTAATGTGTGTAAAGAACAGCTGACACTCAATGGTGATGTTTGTAAAGAGCATCTGACACTTTCGGGTGATGTGTGTAAAGAGTCAGCCTGTACACTTTCTGGTGCTGTGTCAACAGCTGGAAGCTGGACACTCAATGGGTGCTGTGTGTAAGAGCAGCTGGACACTCAATGGTGATGGTGTGTAAAGCGCAGCTGTACACTCCAATGGGTGATATGTGTAACAGAGCACTGGACAGCTCCTCTGGGTGATGTGGTGTAACGAGCATCTGACCACTCTCTGGTGATGTGTGTAAAGAGCATCTTGACACTCAATGGGTCATGTGTCCACAGCTGGACACTCCTCTGCTCTGGGTGATGTGGTCAACATCTGGACACTCAATGGGTGATGTGTTTAAGAGCAGCTGGACAACGTCAATGGGTGATGTTGTGTAAAGAGCAGCTGACACTTAATGGGCGATGTGTGTACGAGCAGCTGGACACTCTCTGGGTGAATGGTGTGTAAAGAGCACGCTGGACAACTCCTCTGGGTGATGTGGTCAACAGCTGAGACACTCAATGGTGATGTGTGTAAAGAGCGCTGGACACTCATGGGTGGATGTGTGTAAAGAGCAGCTGGACACTCAATGGGTGATGATGGTCACAAGCTGTGAGCCGCCTTGACTTCCAATGACATTATCCTGTACCAGGCCTGGACTGGAGTCCCAGGCTCATTGAAAACAATCCCACCTTGATGGGATTCGAACAGTGACCACCAGGCCAGCCTGCCGAGCCAGTGTCCTATATAGAACACATGTTTGCTAGCAGATGACCAGTGTAAACCATAACTCCACAATGATTTATGGTCATGATTGATGGCCACAGCGGACAAGGAAACATGAGCACAGCTAAACGTGCTCTTCCCCTGAGCAAAATAGCTGGCCACATTTATCACTGTCACTGTCCAAATTAATAAGCAAACTGTGTGCTATCCTGGAGTTCTACCAGTTTTATGTAACCTCTTCCATGCAGTGGTTCTCAACTTTGTGCTGTACTCATGACTCCAGTCTGTGAGCATGTATCCAGATCATTCCCACACTGAGTCACAATCAATGAAAGCTACATGTACCAACATGAGATAGTAAGTTCTTTAAATATTGAGCACAACCCACTACTGGCAACGCCGATCGCATTCCGGCACGAACCTAAGGCCTATCCACGTCATGGAAGCACCATACTCGAGTTTCGCCCTCGTTTGAGCTCGTCAGTAGTGCATATCCCTGACCGGATCCGGAAACAAGCCCCGGATCACGCGTGTGAAGCGGGTGAGTAACCACGCAGCACACACTGGACACGCCAAATTATCACACCGGAATACCACAACGCTACCCATCGTAGGCCATGCTCAAGATTGCCCAATCGCCGCGACTGACATCCGTCAATCGATGTGGACCCGAACGATCAGGACTTCTCACTGGCAAGGAACACCAGGCCTCCTTGTTGCAGCCAGCTGGACAGACTTTCAATGCCAAGTATGTCAGTATATATATATATATATATATATATATATATATATATATATATATTATATATATATATATATATATATATATATATATATATACATACATATATGTATATATATATATACAATCACAAGTTTCATATTTATATATATATACACACAATTACAAGCTGCATGTTTATTTATACAATCACAAACTGCATGTTTATATATATATATAATCACCAGAACACAACAAACAAGTGGTGAGAATGTGGAAAGCACATCAAGTGAGGAAGAAAACTCTGCCGGGAACAAGAGGAGCAGCCACCAAAACCTCAGAGTAAAAACACACAAACTGCCAGTTGACACACTCCCATGGGAAATGGAACAAGCAGGTGGTGATTTGAAGTCTTCACAGTGCAGTTCCCCCCAGGGCTGGATGGGGCGAGATGAAAGGCTGTCTCGCTGACAACATCTGAATGGCCCCTGGACTGACAAGCTGAGCCAGTCAGCCACACATGCAGTTACACAATAGACTAGCTACAGGCCATTGCACAAGTCGGACCCACGTACAGTGTCTCTGCTAGTGCTGTCATGGCATATTGAGGCAATCTTTTGATGGGGTCTGTCAGCCACAACCCCACGGCAAACATCTCAGACACAAGAACTTTGTTTTAATACCAGCCATGTGAAGACGTCTAGCTGGTGGTGTCACACTTCAGCAGCGGCCTTCTGTGTCTGGAGTCATGAGTTTATGTATCAGTGTAGTATATGTGTCCATCACATATAAATGTGTATGTATGAGCAGTTTAGTATATGTGTCCATCATACATAAATGTGTATGTATGTGCAGTGTAGTATATGTGCCCATCACATATAAATGTGTATGTATGTGCAGTTTAGTATATGTGCCCATCACATATAAATGTGTGTGTATGTGCAGTTTAGTATATGTGCCCATCACATATAAATGTTTATGTATGAGCAGTTTAGTATATGTGTCCATCATACATAAATATGTATGTATGTGCAGTTTAGTATATGTGCCCATCACATATAAATGTGTATGTATCAGCAGTTTAGTATATGTGTCCATCACATATAAATGTGTGTATGAGCAGTTTAGTATATGTGTCCATCACATATAAATGTGTGTATGAGCAGTTTAGTATATGTGTCCATCACATATAAATGTGTGTATGAGCAGTTTAGTATATGTGCCCATCACATATAAATGTTTATGTATGAGCAGTTTAGTATATGTGTCCATCATACATAAATATGTATGTATGTGCAGTGTAGTATATGTGCCCATCACATATAAATGTGTATGTATCAGCAGTTTAGTATATGTGTCCATCACATATAAATGTGTGTATGAGCAGTTTAGTATATGTGTCCATCACATATAAATGTGTGTATGAGCAGTTTAGTATATGTGTCCACCATACATAAATATGTATGTATGTGCAGTTTAGTATATGTGTCCATCACATATAAATGTGTATGTATGTGCAGTTTAGTATATGTGCCCATCACATATAAATGTGTATGTATGAGCAGTTTAGTATATGTGTCCATCACATATAAATGTGTATGTATGTGCAGTTTAGTATATGTGTCCATCACATACAAATATGTGTGTATGTGCAGTTTAGTATATGATGTAGACACGTACGTACGTACGTGTGTGTGTGTGTGTGTGTGTGTGTGTGTGTGTGTGTGTGTGTGAGAGAGAGAGAAAGAGAGAGAGAGAGCTCTGGTCTAATGGGGGGATACTACAATCTATGACATCAAACAACTCTGCTATAATGGAGGGATACTACAATCTATGACATCAAACAGCTCTGCTATAATGGGGGGCTACTACAATCTATGACATCAAACAGCTCTGCTATAATGGAGGGATACTACAATCTATGACATCAAACAGCTCTGCTATAATGGAGAGAT
Source organism: Cepaea nemoralis (assembly GCA_014155875.1). Lineage (NCBI taxonomy): Eukaryota > Metazoa > Mollusca > Gastropoda > Stylommatophora > Helicidae > Cepaea > Cepaea nemoralis. The sequence goes on along the minus strand of JACEFZ010010180.1, from coordinate 38,347 downwards.
ACTACAATCTATGACATCAAACAGCTCTGCTATAATGGAGGGATACTACAATCTATGACATCAAACAGCTCTGCTATAATAGAGGGATACTACAATCTATGACATCAAACAGCTCTGCTATAATGGCGGGCTACTACAATCTATGACATCAAACAGCTCTGCTATAATGGAGGGATACTACAATCTATGACATCAAACAGCTCTGCTATAATGGAGGGATACTACAATCTATGACATCAAACAGCTCTGCTATAATGGAGGATACTACAATCTATGACATCAAACAGCTCTGCTATAATGGAGGGATACTACAATCTATGACATCAAACAGCTCTGCTATAATGGAGGGACAAAGAAACCAACGACGTCAAACAACACTGGTCTAATGGAGGGATACTAGAACCTATGACGTCAAACAGCACTGGTCTAATGGAGGGATACTAGAACCTATGACATCAAACAGCACTGGTCTAATGGAGGGATACTAGAACCTATGACGTCAAACAGCACTGGTCTAATGGAGGGATACTAGAACCTATGACGTCAAACAGCACTGGTTTAATGGAGGGATACTGGAACCTATGACGTCAAACAGCACTGGTCTAATGGAGGGACACTAGAACCTATGATGTCAAACAGCACTGGTCTAATAGAGGGATACTAGAACCTATGATGTCAAACAGCACTGGTCTAATGGAGGGATACTAGAACCTATGAAGTCAAACAGCACTGGTCTAATGGAGGGATACTAGAACCTATGACGTCAAACAGCACTGGTCTAATGGAGGGATACTAGAACCTATGACGTCAAACAGCACTGGTCTAATGGAGGGATACTAGAACCTAT
>JACEFZ010010180.1:0-30000 GCA_014155875.1 Cepaea nemoralis | reverse complement strand
GCAGGGACAGACACTTGCAGGGACAGACACTGGCAGGGACAGACACTTGCAGGGACAGACACTGGCAGGGACAGACACTGGCAGGGACAGACACTGGCAGGGACAGACACTGGCAGGGACAGACTCAGGCAGGGACAGACACTGGCAGGGACAGACACTGGCAGGGGACAGACTCAGGCAGGGACAGACACTGGCAGGGACAGACTCAAGCAGGGACAGACACTGGCAGGGACAGACACTGGCAGGGACAGACACTGGCAGGGACAGACACTGGCAGGGACAGACATTGGCAGGGACAGACACTGGCAGGGACAGACACTGGCAGGGATAGACACTGGCAGGGACAGACTCAGGCAGGGACAGACACTGGCAGGGACAGACTCAGGCAGGGACAGACACTGGCAGGGACAGACACTTGCAGGGACAGACACTTGCAGGGACAGACACAGGCAGGGATAGACACTTGCAAGGACAGACACTTGCAGGGACAGACACTTGCAGGGACAGATACTGGCAGGGACAGACACTTGCAGGGACAGACATTGGCAGGGACAGACACTGGCAGGGACAGACACTTGCAGGGATAGACACTTGCAAGGACAGACACTTGCAGGGACAGACACTTGCAGGGACAGACATTGGCAGGGACAGACACTTGCAGGGACAGACACTTGCAGGGACAGACACTGGCAGGGACAGACATTGGCAGGGACAGACACTTGCAGGGACAGACACTGGCAGGGACAGACACTGGCAGGGACAGACACTGGTAGGGACAGACACTGGCAGGGACAGACACTGGCAGGGACAGACACTTGCAGGGACAGACATTGGCAGGGACAGACACTGGCAGGGACAGACACTTGCAGGGACAGACACAGGTAGGGACAGACACTTGCAAGGACAGACACTTGCAGGGACAGACACTTGCAGGGACAGACACTGGCAGGGACAGACACTTGCAGGGACAGACACTGGCAGGGACAGACACTGGCAGGGATAGACACTTGCAGGGACAGACACTTGCAGGGACAGACACAGGCAGGGATAGACACTTGCAAGGACAGACACTTGCAGGGACAGACACTTGCAGGGACAGACACTGGCAGGGACAGACACTGGCAGGGACAGACACTTGCAGGGACAGACAGTGGAGCAAGATTGTGTGAGCCAGGTCACGGACAAGTGATAGTAAGTGGCGGACAGAAACCAGCAAGATGATATCTCTGGCCAGAGTCACATTCAACACCCTGACACAGCTTCTGGCAGATAAGCCATAGAGTGACGCATTGACAACTAACAGTGATCAACTGTTACACTGACTCCATCGATTACTGCAGAAACACGGACAGGGAAGAGACAATGTGAAGGTACAACTGAAGATGTGTACAAATGCTGACCTACACAGGTGACTAGGTAGAATATAATGGTAGGAGAAGACAACCAAGTGTTTACACAACCTGGACATGACAAATCAAACACGACTAAATAATGTCAGAAAGGGCACCTTGCTTACACAAAGAAACACCCATCTTTCTTAACAGATGTGGTGGGGGTGGGGGGGGGAGATGTGCTGGAGGGAAAAGTTTGCTGGAGAGGCAGAGGGCAGAAGAAGAGACAGGCTTTAAGAGACAGGCATACGGAGCGTTACATTGAGAGGTAGACAGAAGAGATGGAAGAATAGATAGCAAAAGAGACAGGCAGAAGAAGAGAGACACAGAAGAGAGAGACAGAAGAAGACACGACAGACACACAGAAGAAGAGGCAGGCAGAAGAAGAAGAAGAAGAAGAAGAAGAAGAAGAAGAAGAAGAAGAAGCCATCAAGGGCCGTAATGTCCCCAGCTAATGCCAATGAAGGACGAGTTATTGGCCCCTTGCTGCACACCGCCTGACATCTGCTGGTAGCAGATTAACTTTCATGGTGGCCAATGATTGGTTTATGTGCCATGATCACTGTACACTTTACTAGAATGTCACGGGATAACCAGCTTTCACCGACAACGTCGTACCACCACCATCATCACCACAAGCCAGGCCGATAAGCCGTCATTATCTCAAGGATCGGATAGTTTTGCATCAGGTCATCATAAGTGATGAATGGATTAAAAAAAAACCGTATGAAACAGAATGTGTGAGAGAGAGAGAGAGAGAGAGAGAGAGAGAGAGAGAGAGAGAGAGAGAGAGAGAGAGAGAGAGAGAGAGAGAGAGAGAGAGAGAGAGAGAGAGAGAGAGAGAGAGAACAAACGAACGGACTTTATTTTCAAAGAGTAACAAATTGGGCACGCAGGCCCGTCTTACATTCGGCCCTTGTTTCTCTCATATTTCGTTAATCAATAGTGCATAGGAAAAACATTGTCAAATTAATTTTGTAAACATAAACAATGCATATTACCATGTTATGAGACACATCCACCACCCTCCCACACATTCCCCCACCCAACCACACACACACACACACCCCAGGCACACATACATTCCCCCACCCATTCACCACATCCCCACACCTACACATCTCCCCACCCACACACACTCCCACCAACCACACACCCTAGAGAGAGAGAGAGAGAGAGAGAGAGAGAGAGAGAGAGAGAGAGAGAGAGAGAGAGAGAGAGAGAGAGAGAGGACAGAACGCTACAGGGGCCCGAGAGCCCCGTTCTTAACCCTGTGACAATAAAGTCTGTCCGTCGGTTTCTCTGTTCCGGTCCCGATTATGTTTCGTGGCCAAGTGCTATTTACCTTTATATATTTCCCTTGCTCTTGTCCCATCACGTTTGCCAGATGCCATTACACTGTCAACTTCCTCCTCTTCTTCGTTCACCCTCAGACACCAATATGAGTAAATGCAAAGACAACTTCAATTGACTTAAACTTCTTGATACCCTAGCGTTTTTAATCCTGTTTCTAATCCTAGCGTGCCTGAAAAAGCTGGCCTATGTTTCATTTCTAATCAAATTACGGGTTTCATTTGTTTCGCGAAGCTCTGTCTCACTGGTTGTTCTCTCCGTCCATAGATTCTTTGCATATCCGCAAGAAACTACACCTCCACCGCCCCTAGATGTGTCATTCTCACCATGGGCTCAACATCTGAGATTCTGCCACACCATTGTATTCCCCTATTCTGTCACACCAATGTATTCCCACTATTCTGTCACACCATTGTATTCCCACTATTCTGTCACACCACTGTATTCCCACTATTCTGTCACACCATTGTAATCCCACTATTCTGTCACACCACTGTATTCCTACTATTCTGTCACACCACTGTATTCCCACTATTCTGTCACACCACTGTATTCCCACTATTCTGTCACACCATTGTATTCCCACTATTCTGTCACACCATTGTATTCCCACTATTCTGTCACACCACTGTATTCCCACTATTCTGTCACACCACTGTATTCCCACTATTCTGTCACACCACTGTATTCCCACTATTCTGTCACACTATTGTATTCCCACTATTCTGTCACACCACTGTATTCCCACTATTCTGTCACACCACTGTATTCCCACTATTCTGTCACACCATTGTACTCCCACTATTCTGTCACACCATTGTATTCCCACTATTCTGTCACACCATTGTACTCCCACTATTCTGTCACACCATTGTACTCCCACTATTCTGTCACACCATTGTACTCCCACTATTCTGTCACACCATTGTATTCCCACAATTCTGTCACACCACTGTATTCCCACTATTCTGTCACACCACTGTATTCCCACTATTCTGTCACACGACTGTATTTTCCAATTAGCCAATGTTTGCAGTGTGTTAGCAATTCTGATCATCCTAGCCCTTGTTTTTGGCTGTGAACAATGACCGCAGCCACTAACTGCTGCAGATCCAGTGCATGGTTTGCAATCAATGCTACATGTCGCACAGTTCGGGACCCCCATCATCACAAAGGGGACCCCAGCTGGGTCAGGGAAGTGGCAGTTCATTAAGGTGGGTGACAGCTTGGAAGATGTTTATGTTTGTCTCTTCTAATTACTAGGTTACAGCTTTGTTTAGCTGTTTAGTATTGCTGTAAGATGTTTGCAGCACGAGGGCAATGTCCTCACGGTTAACTACCCATGCTGTCGTGTTGCTGTCATATATCAGCAGTTCGCTATCAACGTTGCTACCTGTCATGTTGCTGTCACATGTAAGCAGTTCACTATCAACTTTGCTACCTGTCATGTTGCTGTCATATATCAGCAGTTCACTATCAACTTTGCTACCTGTCATATATCAGCAGTTCGCTATCAACTTTGCTACCTGTCATGTTGCTGTCATATGTAAGCAGTTCACTATCAACTTTGCTACCTGTCATGTTGCTGTCATATGTAAGCAGTTCGCTATCAACTTTGCTACCTGTCATGTTGCTGTCATATATCAGCAGTTCGCTATCAACTTTGCTACCTGTCATGTTGCTGTCATATATCAGCAGTTCGCTATCAACTTTGCTACCTGTCATGTTGCTGTCATATATCAGCAGTTCGCTATCAACTTTGCTACCTGTCATGTTGCTGTCATATATCGGCAGTTCGCTATCAACTTTGCTACCTGTCATGTTGCTGTCATATATCAGCAGTTCACTATCAACTTTGCTACCTGTCATGTTGCTCTACCTGTCATGTTGCTGTCATATGTAAGCAGTTCACTATCAACTTTGCTACCTGTCATGTTGCTGTCACATGTAAGCAGTTCACTATCAACTCTGCTAACTGTCATGTTGCTGTCATATATCAGCAGTTCGCTATCAACTCTGCTACCTGTCATGCTGCTGTCATATATCAGCAGTTCACTATCAACTTTGCTACCTGTCATGTTGCTCTACCTGTCATGTTGCTGTCATATGTAAGCAGTTCACTATCAACTTTGCTACCTGTCATGTTGCTGTCACATGTAAGCAGTTCACTATCAACTTTGCTACCTGTCATATATCAGCAGTTCGCTATCAACTTTGCTACCTGTCATGTTGCTGTCATATATCAGCAGCTCACTATCAACTTTGCTACCTGTCATGTTGCTGTCATATGTAAGCAGTTCACTATCAACTCTGCTACCTGTCATGTTGCTGTCACATGTAAGCAGTTCACTATCAACTCTGCTACCTGTCATGTTGCTGTCATATATCAGCGGTTCACTATCAACTCTGCTACCTGTCATGTTGCTGTCATATATCAGCAGTTCACTATCAACTCTGCTACCTGTCATGTTGCTGTCACATGTAAGCAGTTCACTATCAACTCTGCTACCTGTCATGTTGCTGTCACATGTAAACAGTTCACTATCAACTCTGCTACCTGTCATGTTGCTGTCATATATCAGCAGTTCGCTATCAACTTTGCTACCTGTCATGCTGCTGTCATATATCAGCAGTTCGCTATCAACTCTGCTACCTGTCATGTTGCTGTCATATATCAGCAGTTCGCTATCAACTCTGCTACCTGTCATGTTGCTGTCATATATCAGCAGTTCACTATCAACTTTGCTACCTGTCATGTTGCTCTACCTGTCATGTGCTGTCATATGTAAGCAGTTCACTATCAACTTTGCTACCTGTCATGTTGCTGTCATATGTAAGCAGTTCACTATCAACTTTGCTACCTATCATGTTGCTGTCATATGTAAGCAGTTCACTATCAACTTTGCTACCTGTAATGTTGCTGTCATATATAACCAGTTCACTATCAACTTTGCTACCTATCATGTTGCTGTCATATATAAGCAGTTCGCTATCAATTTTGCCACCACGCCCATTGGCTCTATGTTTAGCTTCCAAGTACCGCTGTCATATGTCTGGAGCAACTGAGGAGCACCAGTCTAACAGATGATCAACAACACATCACTGCCACCACATCTGAGGAGCACCGGTCTAACAGATGATCAACAACACATCACTGCCACCACATCTGAGGAGCATCAGTCTAACAGATGATCAACAACACATGACTGCCGCCACAGCTGAGGAGCACCAGTCTAACAGATGATCAACAACACATCACTGCCACCACAACTGAGGAGCACCAGTCTAACAGATGATCAACAACACATCACTGCCACAAACGAGTTGTACCTGTCATTGTTATAGAGATCAACAACACATTCCACACATCATTGCCATGACTATGAAGAACCTGTCATTGTTCTAGAGAGATCAACACACTCAAAACATCACTGCCATGACTGCAGAGCACCAGTCATACTCTCTGAGAGACAACAAACTACACGCCACTGTCACAGCTGAACAGCACCTGTCATTTGGTCACAGAGACATCAACAAGACACTCAACATACCACTACTCAACATACCACCACACAATATATCCCTACTAGACATACCACTAATCCAACATACCCCTACTGAAAATACCATCACTCAACATACCGCTACTGAACATACCACCACTCAACATACCCGTAGTGAACATACCACTACTCCAACATACCCCTACTGAACTACCACTACTCAACATATCACAGCCATAACCGTTGAGCACCTATGCTTTGGACAGAGAGGTCAGGGCCTGTCAACAGCTACCTGCTGACAACCACATCTTTAACACCCGTGGGACTCAAACCATGCAGTGTCACACTGTACAGTCTGACACAGCTTTACTGTGCTGACACTGACTCACGCCCAGTACTGAACACCTGTTATTATCTTTATGGGAGCACATTTGCAGGGATTACTCTCAGCCTGGAGTTTTATACATTTGATAGCAACAAAATACTGGATACCTCAGGGCAGAAAAATCGTTAATTGTTGTGTTTTAAGACTCATGCCTCATTAATATCATCACATGTGACACTGATAATTCTCTCCTCTTAATTCTCTCCTTTCATACATTCATTCAAACATCCCTTACTAGGTTAATGTTACTTGGCAACAACAACAATAATGTATGACCATAAACATGTGAAAAACCTGCCAGAAATGGGCACAAATCATCACTATATGAATATACAATTATGATTATGGTAATTACAATGAGACAGGGAAATAAACCGCAGAACAAAGTAGATGAATGCCCAGTGTGCCTGGGTGACCCAGGAGCTGTGCAGTCTGTACTGAGATAGTGTTCACACAGCACATAACTGTATGACCCAGGAGCCGTGCAGTCTGTACTTAGTGTTCACACAGCACATCACTGTATGACCCAGGAGGCATGCAGTCTATATTGAGATAGTGTTCACACACTCATCACTGTATGACCCAGGAGGCAGTCTGTACTGAGATAGTGTTCACACACTCATCACTGTATGACCCAGGAGGCAGTCTGTACTGAGATAGTGTTCACACAATCATCACTGTATGACCCAGGAGGCAGTCTGTACTGAGATAGTGTTCACACACTCATCACTGTATGACCCAGGAGGCAGTCTGTACTGAGATAGTGTTCACACACTCCTCACTGTATGACCCAGGAGCCGTGCAGTCTGTACTGAGATAGTGTTCACACACTCATCACTGACCCAGGAGGCACAACAGACTTTACGAACGAACAGACTTTATTTTCAAAGGGTAACAAATTGGGCACGCAGGCCCGTCTTACATTCGGCCCTTCCATTCACTCATCTTTCTTTCATGAACAGTGCATAGGAAAAAAACATTGTCACATGAATTTTGTAAACATAAACAATGCATATTACTATGTTATAAGACACATCCACCACCCACCCACACATCCCCCATTCACTCCAACTCCCCCACCCAACCACACACACATCTTCTTCCCTCCTCCCTCCTCCTCCCTCCTCCACTCTCTTCCTCCTCCCTCCTCCTCCCCTCCCTCCCGCAATACATTCCCCCACCCATCCACCACATCCCTACACATCTCCCCACCCACACACACCTCTCACCCACCACACATCCCATCCACCCACACCCCAAGCACACATATATTCAATAACCCACACATCCCCCACCTACACACATCTCCCCACCCACTCACATATCCTTTACCCGTCCCATTTCCCACCAACAATCACTCACCCAATATCCTCCTCCACCCACACACCTCCACCCACCCAACCAAACACACATTCCTCAGCCACACACACATCTCCCCGTCAACTCACATATTCCGCACCTACCCACACACAAATTCCGCACTCACCCACATAATCTCCCATATCCCCCAGCCCACTCACTTATCCCGAGCCCACACCTACAAACATCCCCCACCATCTCCTAATCTGCACACACTCACCCACCCACATATCCTCTACCCACCCACACATCCTCTACCCACCCATCCCCCAACCAAACATCCCTTACCACACACCCTTAATCATATACAATCACCCACCCACACATCCTCTACCCAACCACACATCCTCTACCCAACCACACATCCTCCACCCAACCACACATCCTCCATCCACCCATTCCCCAAGCCACACATCCCTTAACCACACACCCTTACCCATATACACACACATCCCCACCCACGCACAATCTCCCCACCCATACAAACATCCCTCACACACATCCCCACCCAACATGACCCAGGAGGCAGTCTGTACTGAGATAGTGAGATAGTGAGGGAAACAGTGAGTGTGTGTGTGTGTGAGAGAGAGAGAGAGAGAGAGAGAGACAGTGGGAGAGTGGATGTGTTAGTGTGTGCGTGAGCGCGCATGCGTGTATATATGAAAGAATACAAAGAGAGAGAGAGAGAGTGAGAGAGAGAGAGAGAGAGGAGAGAGAGAGAGGAGAGAGAGAGAGAGAGCAAGAGAGAGAGAGAGAGAGCTGAGCAGATGCATGTCATGTAACACGCATGTTATGTAACACGCGAAGCGATATGTTTGTGTATTCTCATTTGTCATATTATCAGTTGAATACCATTTGATTTTATCATGTATAATATAAACTTATGTACATTACTGTAGTTTGAGTGAGAGTCAGTGAGTGTGAATGAGAGACAGAATGAGTGAGCATGAGAGAGAGAGAGAGAGAGAGAGAGAGAGAGAGAGAGAGAGAGGAGAGAGAGAGAGAGAGAGAGTGTGTGTGTGTGTGTGTGTGTGTGGGGGGGGGGGGAAGCATCACTATTTTTTACATCACACACTGTATATGTACACATTTTTCTCCATGTTTAACATTTTTATGAGACTGCTCACGACAATTGTCAGTGTATGTGTGTGAGTAAAGTGTGAGAGTTTGTTCATACTAGTTTCAATGCTCACGTGAGGCATTATGTATGTGTCTAGATGTGAGGATGTGTGAGTGTGTGTGTGTGGGGATATGTGTGTGTGTGGGGGAAGTGTGGGTGTTTGGGTGGGGGTATGCGTTTGGATGGGTTGGGGTGTGTGGGTGTTGGTGGGAGTGAGATGTGTGGGTGTTGGTGGGATGTGTGGATGGATGTGTGGGGGTGAAAGTAGGGGTGTGGGAATGCGTGTGGGGTATGTATGGGTGGAGAATGTGTGTATGGGATGGGTGCGGGGGATGCGTGTGTGGGTGGGGGATATGTGTGGGTGGGTGGAGATGTGTGGATGATTTGGGGGAAGTATGTGTAGGTGGCTGGGTTGTGTGGGTAGGGGATGTATGTGGGTGGATTGGGGATGTAAGGGTGGGTGGGGAGAAGTGTATGGTGTGTGGGTTTGGGATGTGTGTGTGGTGTGTGGGTGGGGGTATGTTTGTGGTGGGTGGGTAAGGATATGTGTGTGTGTGGGGGGATAGTGTGTGGGTGGGGAAATTGTGTGATGGGTGCGGGAATGTGTGTATGGGTGGTGGATATGTGTGGGTGGTGGGAGTGTGTGGGTGGGGGATGTGTGCGTGGATGGGGGATGTGTGCGTGGATGGGGAATGTGTGCATGGATGGGGAATGTGTGCATGGATGGGGAATGTGTGTGTGGATGGGGAATGTGTGGGTGGGGGTATGTGAGTATGTACTTAGGGATGCATAGATGGGTGAGGGATCTGTATGTGTCGAGGTGGGATGCATGAGTGGGTGGATGATGTGTGTGGGTGGGGGTATGTGTGATCAAGAGATGTTTGGTTGGGGGTGGGTGGGTGGTGTGTGTGGGTGCATAGTGGAGAATGTGTGAGAGTGTGTGTTGGTGGATGGGTGGGGAATGTGTGTGTGGGTGGGGAGAGGTGTGTGGTGTGTTTGTTGGGGATATGTGTGTGGTGTATGGGTGGGGGATGTGTGTGTATGGGGGGATTTGTGTGGTGTGTGGGTGGGGGTATGTGTGGGGTGGGTTGTGTGGGTGTGGGAGTGGGTGTGGGTGGAGATATTGTATGGCATGGGGTGGGTGATATGTGTGTGGTGTGTAGATGGGGGGATGTGTGGTGGTATGTGGGTGTGGGATGTGTGGGTGTGGGATGTATGGGTGAGGGATATGTGTGTGTGGTGCATGAGTTGGGAATATTGTGTGGTAGGGGATGTGTGTGATGTGCAGGTGGGGGATGTGTGTGGTGGGGGATGTGGGTTATGGCATGTGTGGGTGGGTGAAGGATGTATGTGTGGGTGGGTGGGGTGTATGTGTGAGTGGATTGGGGATGTATAGGTGGTTAGGGAGATGTGTGTGTGTGTGTGTGTGTGTGGGTAGGGAGATGTCAGTTGGTGGGAATTATGTGTATGGTTTGGGGATGTGTGAGAGGATGTATGGGTTGGTAGGGGATTTGTGTGGGTTGGTGGGGGATATGTGTGCGTGGATGGGGAATATGTGGTCGATAGAGGTGTGGTTGGGGGATAGGTGGTTGGAGGTGTGGGTGGGGAGAGTATGTGGTATGATCGGTATGTGGGTGGGTGATATGTGTGTGGTGTGTAGGTGGGGGATGTGTGGTGGTATGTGGGTGTGGGATGTGTGGGTGAGGGATATGTGTGTGAGGGATATGTGTGTGTGGTGCATGAGTTGGGAATATTGTGTGGTAGGGGATGTGCATGATGTGCAGGTGGGGGATGTGTATGGTGGGGGATGTGGGTTATGGCATGTGTGGGTGGGTGAAGGATGTATGTGTGGGTGGGTGGGGTGTGTGTGTGAGTGTATTGGGGATGTATAGGTGGTTAGGGAGATGTGTGTGTGTGTGTGTGTGGGTAGGGAGATGTCAGGCGGTGGGAATTATGTGTATGGTTTGGGGATGTGTGAGTGGATGTGTGGGTTGTGGGGGATATGTGTGCGTGGGGGGGGGGAATATGTGGTCGATGGAGGTGTGGATGTGGAGAGGATGTGTGGGTGGTGGATGGTTGTGTGGGTTAGGATGTGTATGTGGGTAGGATTGGGATGTGCGGGTAGGCTTGGGATGTGTGGGTTGGTGGGGGATGTTTGTCTGGGTGGCGAGTGTGTTTGGGTTGGGGGAACAGGTGAGGGCAGTGTGTGTGGGTTGGGCATGTGTGGGAGGTGGATAGGTTGGTTGGTGGGATATGTATGTGTCCCTGGGTGTGTGTGTGTGTGTTGGTAGGTGGGGGGGGGGTGTGGGTGGGTGGGGTGATGTGTGGGTAGGTGGGATATGGGCCTCATAACATGGTAATTTGCCTTGTTTATGTTTACAACATTCATTTCACAATGTTTTTTTCTCCCTATGTGAATGTATAATGCTCTTGATGAACGAAAAATGAGTGATTGGAAGGGCTGAATGTAAGACGGGCCTGTGTGTCCAATTTGTGACCCTTTTAAAATAAAGTTGATTTGATTTGATTTAAGTTCATCCAGGGGTGGGGAATATGTCAGTCCATCCAGGGGTGGGGAATATGTCATTCCATCCAAGGCTAGGGAATATGTCATTCCATCCAGGGCCGGGGAATATGTCATTCCATCCAAGGCTAGGGAATATGTCATTCCATCCAGGGCCGGGGAATATGTCATTCCATCCAAGGCTAGGGAATATGTCCCTGTTTAGGCTTTAGGTACGCCAAGTATTATATTTAAACAACAGTCTCAGGTTATCTAAGAGGGTTAACAACCATGAATAGTTGTAGTAGATGTGGCACACCAACTGAAGATGTGCAGCACAGACAATAGGTACCTCCTGGAGAATACCAGGCACAAGAAGGATAGACAGACACAAGACAGATGTGGATGGCAACCTTACACAGCTGGGCAACCAACAATAATATAAGCCACATTAATGTGATTCACATAACAGATGAGAAAGCAGAGCGGAGGGCCATGGTTGCCCACATCTGCCCCGAACCTGGCACCCCCAGAAGATATAATAGATGTGTGACAAATAGCTGCTTTCCTTCTTCGTTTAAGTGTGCTCAAGTGTCTACGGTATTAAACCTGGCCCATCTGACTACCATACTGTAAGTACGTATTGGTCCACGTCTTTGCTATTGCCCAAATCTACACTGCAAGATAAACATTGACAAACATAACACTAGTCTACGTAATTAACACAAATCTGACAGCTGGCGGCCAGTGGGGATTTCAACAAAATACTCGTCACACAAACACATCAACAACCGGCTTGTAACATCAGCAATGGCAACACATGGGCCGCAGTGTTTGATGACTGTAGACAAACTGTTACAGGCCGGATCAGGTGAATTTAATTCCCAGGTTAAAAACCCATTAAACAAAAACTGTGATGTTAATAACATTATTCAATAGTTACGGAGTTAAGCTTCATAAGTTATACCTCAGGAATTATGTAATTCTGTATTTATAGCAATCCCAAAGAAATCAAGAGCCTTGAAATGTGATGAACATCAAACAATTAGTATGATGAGCCACATCACGAAGATTTTGCTGAGAATTATCATGCAAAGAGTTAGGAAGAAAATAACAACCCGAAATAGGAGAAGAACAATGTGGGTTTGTAGAAGGCAAGGGTACAGTAAATGTTGTGTACATACTGAGAACAGTAATTTAAAGTTCTATAGAAGTAAACAAAGATCTACACCTCTGCTTTATTATTGACTACACAAAGGCTTTCGATAAAGTGAGACATGTCGACATGATAGGGATGCTTGAAGATCTACAAATTGATGGAAAAGACTTTAGAGTTGTAAAAAACATATATTGGAAACAACAAGCTGCCATAAGAGTTGATAATGAAGTAGGTCAATATCAGCCTATTAAGAGAGGTGTGAGACAGGGATGTGTAATGTCTCCAGATCTGTTTTCCCTGTACAGTGAAAGTATTTTCAGAAATATAGACGATTTGGAAGGAATCAACATTGGGGGACAATACATCAATAACATTAGATATGCAGATGATACAGTCTTGATTGCAGACAATGAACAGGACCTGCAAAATTTAGTTGCACACAGTGAACAACTAGGGTTAGAATTGAATTGTAAGAAGACAAGAGATTATGATCGTCACAAGGAAGGAAGAAATTCCACAATGTAATATACAAGTAAATGGGTATATTCGTAAACAAGTGAATCGGAACAGCTATCTTAGAACAGTCATAACATCTGATGGGAGATGCCTTGAAGAGATTAGAACAAGAATTACCATGGTGAAGGTAGCCTTTTGCAAGATGAAAAACAAATTCTGACCAATAAAAAGATATCAATTGAAACGAGAAAAAGAGTGTTGAAGTGCTACATAGAATCTGTACTTTTATATGGATGTGGGGCGTGGACAATGAGCAGACAAGCTGAAAAACATCTGATGGCTGTGGAAATGTGGTTTCTGAGGAAAATGCAAAGAATACCATGGACAGACAGAAAAACCAATGAACAAGTCCTCGAAGAAACAAATGAAGATAAACTAATTAGAGTCTTTAGACGTAGACAGTCAACATTTTTGGGCATGTTATGAGAAGAAATGAATTGGAGAACTTGATGAAAACTGGCAAGATCGAAGGGAGGAGACCAAAGGGAAGACGGAGAAGTAAATACCTGGATGGCTTGGCCACGTAGCATGGTTAAGATAGAGGTACGGAGCTGATCCACGACTCTGGTGATCGGGTGAGATGGCAGAACACGCCCACGCTTGTCGGCATGGCACAAGATTGGATGGATGGAATAGATCAGAGCAATTGCTCTAACACTGCCATGTGCTGATTCCAAGGTAGCGGGTGCAACTCGTACACCGATCAGCTGCACTAAAATGTTGACTCATCCTTGACCTGGAGGCGTAAATTACAAGTACCCCAGAAGTCGGTGGTGGGTTGGGCCTGATGGTGGAGAATACTGGTAATAGAGAAAGCTAATCCACACACAAACATCAGTGCAGTGCACTAGAAGTGCTAGCATGTATACGGACTACGCTTGAGTTCACAACCAGTCAGCACTAAGAAAATAAATATAATAAACATACAATAAGTCCAGTGCACTAGAAGTGCTAGCATGTATACGGACTACGCTTGAGTTCACAACCAGTCAGCACAAAGAAAATAAATATAATAATCAAACATACGCAAAATCAGCATCTGTGTGTCCGAGACGAGATGCTTGAGAAGAGCTGCCAATCTAACTAACCAAGACCGAGTAGGAAATGATATCATCCGACAGATAGTGGGATCAACATCTTGTGCCACATATATTGAAATGTAGAAGATCAAATGGTTTGGCCATCACGTTAGAATGCAACACCACTATCAACCATCAACACTAGACTAACAGGAGAACAAGAGGACGCCCAACCTTTCTACCTACTGACCTACCAACCAATCAATAAACCTACATACCTACTACTCACCTATCTATCCATCGACCTACTTACATGCCTACCTACCTACTTATCACCCAACCAACCAGGTAGTTCTATACCTCCGGTATGTGGATGATATATTATTCATCATAGACAGACCAGACAACATGTGGAATAGTTCCACTCCATCACGAACCAAGTCCACAAGAACATCTCTTTGTCTACTGACCACGACCACACAATGAAAACCTGATCAATTCTAGACATCCTCATCTGATGTGGATGGTATCATCCAAATATTAGTCTATCGAACAGAAACATGGCTGGGCCAATACCTGAATTTCAATTGCTGTAAACCCATTCAATATAAGTGTGGTCTGGTAAGGAGCCAGTTTAATGGTGCTAGAAAGAATTGCTCAGATGACACACTAAAAGAAGAACTGGAACCTTTCACCAGACTCTGCCATCTAATGGACATCCAGCCAATTTCAGCAAGCGTCACTGCCAGCCACCCGAACCCACCCCACAAAATCATCTGTTCCCAACAAATTCCAAGCGTTTCTTCAGATATACAATCCACTTAAAACAGCAGTGAGCCAAATATTCTCTGCTGCTGAACCAATGCTCAGATATAAAACTACCCTAATACCCACTCCATGTGTGAAGAAATATTGTCTCTGTACACCAGATAAGACTGCATTTATCAATTCCAGCATGAGTGCCAAGCAACTGACATAGGTAGAGCAGACAATTTACACATCGAGTAGCTAAACATGTACCAGTGTGGGTGCCAGAGCACTGACATAGGTAGAGCAGACAGAATTTGCACATCGAGTAGCTAAACATGTACCAGTGTGGGTGCCAAGCAACTGACATAGGTAGAGCAGACAATTTACACATCGAGTAGCTAAACATGTACCAGTGTGGGTGCCAAGCAACTGACATAGGTAGAATAGACAGAATTTGCACATCGAGTAGCTAACATGTACCAGTGTGGGTGCCAAGCAACTGACATAGGTAGAATAGACAGAATTTGCACAATCGAGTAGCTAAACATGTACCAGTGTGGGTGCCAAGCACTGACATAGGTAGAATAGACAGAAATTTGCAACATCGAGTAGCTAAACATGTACCAGTGTGGGTGCCAAGCAACTGACATAGGTAGAGCAGACAGAATTTGCACATCGAGTAGCTAAAACATGTACCAGTGTGGGTGCCAAGCAACTGACATAGGTAGAGCAGACAATTTACACATCGAGTAGCTAAACATGTACCAGTGTGGGTGCCAAGCAACTGACATAGGTAGAGCAGACAATTTACACATCGAGTAGCTAAACATGTACCAGTGTGAGTGCCAAGCAACTGACATAGGTAGAGCAGACAGAATGTACACATCGAGTAGCTAAACATGTACCAGTGTGGGTGCCAAGCAACTGACATAGGTAGAACAGACAATTTGCACATCGAGTAGCTAAACATGTACCAGTGTGGGTGCCAAGCAACTGACATAGGTAGAGCAGACAGAATTTGCACATCGAGTAGCTAAACATGTACCAGTGTGGGTGCCAAGCAACTGACATAGGTAGAACAGACAGAATTTACACATCGAGTAGCTAAACATGTACCAGTGTGGGTGCCAAGCAACTGACATAGGTAGACAGACAATTTGCACATCGAGTAGCTAAACATGTACCAGTGTGGGTGCCAAGCAACTGACATAGGTAGACAGACAATTTACACATCGAGTAGCTAAACATGTACCAGTGTGGGTGCCAAGCAACTGACATAGGTAGAGCAGACAGAATTTGCACATCGAGTAGCTAAACATGTACCAGTGTGGGTGCCAAGCAACGACATAGGTAGAGCACAGATTGCACATCGAGTAGCTAAACATGTACAGTGGGGTGCCAAGCACTGACATAGGTAGAGAGCAATTTCCATGAGTAGCTAACATGTACCAGTGTGGTGCCAAGCAACTGACATAGGTAGACAGACATTCACATCGAGTAGCTAACATGTACCAGTGTGGGTGCCAAGCAACGACATAGGTAGACAGACAATTTCACATCGAGTAGCTAAACATGTACCAGTGGGGTGCCAAGCAACTGACATAGGTAGAAGCAATTTCACACGAGCAAACTGTCTTCAGATCATAAACTTACCCTAATACCAAAACTCATGGTTGAAGAAATATTGGTCCCTCTGTACACAGATAAGACGGGGGGAAAATTTATTCAATTCCAGGGGCCATGAAGTGCCCCCCCCCCCCCACATCGAGTAGCTAAACATGTACCAGTGTGGGTGCCAAGCAACTGACATAGGTAGACAGACATTTCACATCGAGTAGCTAAACATGTACCAGTGTGGGTGCCAAGCAACTGACATAGGTAGACAGACAATTTCACATCGAGTAGCTAAACATGTACCAGTGTGGGTGCCAAGCAACTGACATAGGTAGAAGACAGAATTCACATCGAGTAGCTAAACATGTACCAGTGTGGGTGCCAAGCAACTGACATAGGTAGAAGACAATTTGCACATCGAGTAGCTAAACATGTACCAGTGTGGGTGCCAAGCAATGACATAGGTAGACAGACAATTTACACATCGAGTAGCTAAACATGTACCAGTGTGGGTGCCAAGCAACTGACATAGGTAGAGCAGACAGAATTCACATCGAGTAGCTAAACATGTACCAGTGTGGGTGCCAAGCAACTGACATAGGTAGAAGACAATTTCACATCGAGTAGCTAAACATGTACCAGTGTGGGTGCCAAGCAACTGACATAGGTAGAACAGACAGAATTTGCACATCGAGTAGCTAAACATGTACCAGTGTGGGTGCCAAGCAACTGACATAGGTAGACAGACAATTTCACATCGAGTAGCTAAACATGTACCAGTGTGGGTGCCAAGCAACTGACATAGGTAGACAGACATTTCACACGAGTAGAAACATGACAGTGTTGCAAGCACTACATAGGTCAGCAATTACATGGTAGCTAAACATGTACCAGTGTGGGTGCCAAGCAACTGACATAGGTAGCAGACAATTTCACATCGAGTAGCTAAACATGTACCAGTGTGGGTGCCAAGCAACTGACATAGGTAGACAGACAATTCACATCGAGTAGCTAAACATGTACCAGTGTGGGTGCCAAGCAACTGACATAGGTAGAAGACAAATTGCACATCGAGTAGCTAAACATGTACCAGTGTGGGTGCCAAGCAACTGACATAGGTAGACAGACAATTTCACATCGAGTAGCTAAACATGTACAGTGTGGGTGCCAAGCAACTGACATAGGTAGAAGACAATTTGCACATCGAGTAGCTAAACATGTACCAGTGTGGGTGCCAAGCAACTGACATAGGTAGACAGACAGATTTCACATCGAGTAGCTAAACATGTACCAGTGTGGGTGCCAAGCAACTGACATAGGTAGACAGACAAATTCACATCGAGTAGCTAAACATGTACCAGTGTGGGTGCCAAGCAACTGACATAGGTAGACAGACAATTTCACATCGAGTAGCTAAACATGTACCAGTGTGGGTGCCAAGCAACTGACATAGGTAGACAGACAATTCACATCGAGTAGCTAAACATGTACCAGTGTGGGTGCCAAGCAACTGACATAGGTAGACAGACAATTTCACATCGAGTAGCTAAACATGTACCAGTGTGGGTGCCAAGCAACTGACATAGGTAGAACAGACAATTTACACATCGAGTAGCTAAACATGTACCAGTGTGGGTGCCAAGCAACTGACATAGGTAGAAGACAAATTTCACATCGAGTAGCTAAACATGTACCAGTGTGGGTGCCAAGCAACTGACATAGGTAGACAGACAATTTCACATCGAGTAGCTAAACATGTACCAGTGTGGTGCCAAGCAACTGACATAGTAGACAGAAAATTTCACATCGAGTAGCTAAACATGTACCAGTGTGGGTGCCAAGCAACTGACATAGGTAGACAGACAATTTCACATCGAGTAGCTAAACATGTACCAGTGTGGGTGCAAGCAACTGACATAGGTAGACAGACAATTTCACATCGAGTAGCTAAACATGTACCAGTGTGGGTGCCAAGCAACTGACATAGGTAGACAGACAATTTCACATCGAGTAGCTAAACATGTACCAGTGTGGGTGCCAAGCCACTGACATAGGTAGAACAACAAATTTACACATCGAGTAGCTAAACATGTACCAGTGTGGGTGCCAAGCAACTGACATAGTAGAACAGACAGAATTTGCACATCGAGTGCTAACCTGTACCAGTGTGGGTGCCAAGCAACTGACATAGGTAGAAGCAGACAGAATTTGCACATCGAGTAGCTAAACATGTACCAGTGTGGGTGCCAAGCAACTGGACATAGGTAGAACTAGACAGAATTTGCACAATCGAGTAGCTAAACATGTACCAGTGTGGGTGCCAAGCAACTGACATAGGTAGAAGCAGACAGAATTTACACATCGAGTAGCTAAACATGTACCAGTGTGGGTGCCAAGCAACTGACATAGGTAGAGCTAGACAGAATTTACACATCGAGTAGCTAAACATGTACCAGTGTGGGTGCCAAGCAACTGACATAGGTAGAGACAGACAGAATTTACACATCGAGTAGCTAAACATGTACCAGTGTGGGTGCCAAGCAACTGACATAGGTAGAATAGACAGAATTTGCACATCGAGTAGCTAAACATGTACCAGTGTGGGTGCCAAGCAACTGACATAGGTAGAGCAGACAGAATTTGCACATCGAGTAGCTAAACATGTACCAGTGTGGGTGCCAAGCAACTGACATAGGTAGAAGCAGACAGAATTTGCACATCGAGTAGCTAAACATGTACCAGTGTGGGTGCCAAGCAACTGACATAGGTAGAGCAGACAGAATTTGCACATCGAGTAGCTAAACATGTACCAGTGGTGGGTGCCAAGCAACTGACATAGGTAGAACAGACAGAATTTGACACATCGAGTAGCTAAACATGTACCAGTGTGGGTGCCAAGCAACTGACATAGGTAGAGAGACAGAATTTACACATCGAGTAGCTAAACATGTACCAGTGTGGGTGCCAAGCAACTGACATAGGGTAGAAGCAGACAGAATTTGCACATCGAGTAGCTAAACATGTACCAGTGTGGGTGCCAAGCAACTGACATAGGTATAGAGCAGACAGAATTTAGCACATCGAGTAGCTAAACATGTACCAGTGTGGGTGCCAAGCAACTGACATAGGTAGAAGCAGACAGAATTTGCACATCGAGTAGCTAAACATGTACCAGTGTGGGTGCCAAGCAACTGACATAGGTAGAGCAGACAGAATTTGCACATCGAGTAGCTAAACATGTACCAGTGTGGGTGCCAAGCAACTGACATAGGTAGAGCAGACAGAATTTGCACATCGAGTAGCTAAACATGTACCAGTGTGGGTGCCAAGCAACTGACATAGGTAGAATAGACAGAATTTGCACATCGAGTAGCTAAACATGTACCAGTGTGGGTGCCAAGCAACTGACATAGGTAGAACAGACAGAATTTACACATCGAGTAGCTAAACATGTACCAGTGTGGGTGCCAAGCAACTGACATAGGTAGAGCAGACAGAATTTGCACATCGAGTAGCTAAACATGTACCAGTGTGGGTGCCAAGCAACTGACATAGGTAGAACAGACAGAATTTGCACATCGAGTAGCTAAACATGTACCAGTGTGGGTGCCAAGCAACTGACATAGGTAGAACAGACAGAATTTGCACATCGAGTAGATAAACATGTACCAGTGTGGGTGCCAAGCAACTGACATAGGTAGAACAGACAGAATTTGCACATCGAGTAGCTAAACATGTACCAGTGTGGGTGCCAAGCAACTGACATAGGTAGAGCAGACAGAATTTACACATCGAGTAGCTAAACATGTACCAGTGGTGGGTGCCAAGCAACTGACATAGGTAGACAGACAATTTCACATCGAGTAGCTAAACATGTACCAGTGTGGGTGCCAAGCAACTGACATAGGTAGACAGACAGAATTTCACATCGAGTAGCTAAACATGTACCAGTGTGGGTGCCAAGCAACTGACATAGGTAGAGCAGACAATTTCACATCGAGTAGCTAAACATGTACCAGTGTGGGTGCCAAGCAACTGACATAGGTAGACAGACAATTTCACATCGAGTAGCTAAACATGTACCAGTGTGGGTGCCAAGCAACTGACATAGGTAGAGCAGACAATTTGCACATCGAGTAGCTAAACATGTACCAGTGTGGGTGCCAAGCAACTGACATAGGTAGAGCAGAATTTCACATCGAGTAGCTAAACATGTACCAGTGTGGGTGCCAAGCAACTGACATAGGTAGACAGACAATTTGCACATCGAGTAGCTAAACATGTACCAGTGTGGGTGCCAAGCAACTGACATAGGTAACAGACAATTTCACATCGAGTAGCTAAACATGTACCAGTGTGGGTGCCAAGCAACTGACATAGGTAGAACAGACAGAATTTCACATCGAGTAGCTAAACATGTACCAGTGTGGGTGCCAAGCAACTGACATAGGTAGACAGACAATTTCACATCGAGTAGCTAAACATGTACCAGTGTGGGTGCCAAGCAACTGACATAGGAGACAGAATTACCATGGTAGCTAAACAGACCAGTTTCCAAGCAACTGACATGTGGGCAGAATTGACATGAGAGCAAACATTACCATGGTGCCAACATGACAAGGTGGGCAGAATTCACATAGTAGCAAACATTACATGGGGTGCCAACATGACAAGGTGGGCAGAATTGACATGGTAGCAAACATTCCATGGGTGCCAACATGACAAGGTGAGCAGAATTGACATGGTAGCAAACATTCCATGGGTGCCAACATGACAAGGTGACAACAATTTACAAGAGAGCAAAATTACATGGGGTGCAAAACTGACATGGTGCAAGAATTTCACATGGTAGAAACATGTACCATGGGGTGCCAACATGACATGGTGACAGCAAATTACATCGAGAGCAAACATGTACCATGGGGTGCCAAGCATGACATAGGTGGCAGCAATTACATCGAGTAGCAAACATGTACCATGGGGTGCCAAGCATGACATAGGTGCAGCAATTTGACATCGAGTAGCAAACATGTACCATGGGGTGCCAAGCATGACATAGGTGAAGACAATTGACATCGAGTAGCAAACATGTACATGGGGTGCCAAGCATGACATAGGTGAAGCAATTTGACATCGAGTAGCAAACATGTACATGGGTGCAAACTGACATAGGTGGCAACAATTGACATCGGTAGAAACAGACCAGTGTGGGTCCAAGCAACTGACATAGGTGAAGCAATTACATCGAGAGCAAACATGTACCATGGGGTGCCAAGCATGACATAGGTGAAGCAAATTGACATCGAGAGCAAACATGTACCATGGGGTGCCAAGCATGACATAGGTAGAACAGACAGAATTTGCACATCGAGTAGCTAAACATGTACCAGTGTGGGTGCCAAGCAACTGACATAGGTAGACAGACAATTTCACATCGAGTAGCTAAACATGTACCAGTGTGGGTGCCAAGCAACTGACATAGGTAAGCAGACAATTTCACATCGAGTAGCTAAACATGTACCAGTGTGGGTGCCAAGCAACTGACATAGGTAGAAGACAGATTTCACATCGAGTAGCTAAACATGTACCAGTGTGGGTGCCAAGCAACTGACATAGGTAGACAGACAATTTCACATCGAGTAGCTAAACATGTACCAGTGTGGGTGCCAAGCAACTGACATAGGTAGAGCAGACAATTTCACATCGAGTAGCTAAACATGTACCAGTGTGGGTGCCAAGCAACTGACATAGGTAGAACAGACAGAATTTCACATCGAGTAGCTAAACATGTACCAGTGTGGGTGCCAAGCAACTGACATAGGTAGAGCAGACAGAATTTGCACATCGAGTAGCTAAACATGTACCAGTGTGGGTGCCAAGCAACTGACATAGGTAGAGCAGACAGAATTTGCACATCGAGTAGCTAAACATGTACCAGTGTGGGTGCCAAGCAACTGACATAGGTAGAGCAGACAGAATTTGCACATCGAGTAGCTAAACATGTACCAGTGTGGGTGCCAAGCAACTGACATAGGTAGAGCAGACAGAATTTCACATCGAGTAGCTAAACATGTACCAGTGTGGGTGCCAAGCAACTGACATAGGTAGAGCAGACAATTTGCACATCGAGTAGCTAAACATGTACCAGTGTGGGTGCCAAGCAACTGACATAGGTAGAGCAGACAATTTGCACATCGAGTAGCTAAACATGTACCAGTGTGGGTGCCAAGCAACTGACATAGGTAGACAGACAGAATTTCACATCGAGTAGCTAAACATGTACCAGTGTGGGTGCCAAGCAACTGACATAGGTAGAGCAGACAGAATTTGCACATCGAGTAGCTAAACATGTACCAGTGTGGGTGCCAAGCAACTGACATAGGTAGACAGACAGAATTTGCACATCGAGTAGCTAAACATGTACCAGTGTGGGTGCCAAGCAACTGACATAGGTAGAGCAGACAATTTCACATCGAGTAGCTAAACATGTACCAGTGTGGGTGCCAAGCAACTGACATAGGTAGAGCAGACAGAATTTGCACATCGAGTAGCTAAACATGTACCAGTGTGGGTGCCAAGCAACTGACATAGGTAGAAAACGAATTTGCACATCGAGTAGCTAAACATGTACCAGTGTGGGTGCCAAGCAACTGACATAGGTAGAAAAATTTACACATGAGTAGCTAAACATGTACCAGTGTGGGTGCCAAGCAACTGACATAGGTAGAGCAGACAGAATTTGCACATCGAGTAGCTAAACATGTACCAGTGTGGGTGCCAAGCAACTGACATAGGTAGAACAGACAGAATTTGCACATCGAGTAGCTAAACATGTACCAGTGTGGGTGCCAAGCAACTGACATAGGTAGAACAGACAGAATTTGCACATCGAGTAGCTAAACATGTACCAGTGTGGGTGCCAAGCAACTGACATAGGTAGAAGACAGAATTTCACATCGAGTAGCTAAACATGTACCAGGGTGCCAAGCAACTGACATAGGTAGCAGACAATTTCACATCGAGTAGCTAAACATGACCAGTGTGGGTGCCAAGAACTGACATAGGAGAGCAGACAGAATTTGCAATCGAGTAGCAAACATGTACCGGTGGGTGCCAAGCAATGACATAGGTAGAAGACAGAATTTGCAATCGAGTAGCAAACATGTACCGGTGGGTGCCACAAACATAGGTAAACAGACAGAATTTGCAATCGAGTAGCAAACATGTACCAGTGTGGGTGCCACAACATAGGTAAACAGACAGAATTTGCAATCGAGTAGCAAACATGTACCGGTGGGTGCCACAAACATAGGTAAACAGACAGAATTTGCAATCGAGTAGCAAACATGTACCAGTGTGGGTGCCAAGAACTGACATAGGAGAGCAGACAGAATTTCACATCGAGTAGCTAAACATGACCAGGTGGGTGCCAAGCAACTACATGGTAGACAACAGAATTTGCACATCGAGTAGCAAACATGTACCAGGTGGGTGCCAAGCAACTACATAGGTAGAAACAGAATTTCACATCGAGTAGCAAACATGTACCAGGTGGGTGCCAAGCAACTACATAGGTAGAAACAGAATTCACATCGAGTAGCTAAACATGACCAGTGTGGGTGCCAAGCAACTACATAGGTAAACAGACAGATTTGCACATCGAGTAGCAAACATGTCCGTGTGGGTGCCAAGCAACTACATAGGTAAACAGACAGAATTTGCACATCGAGTAGCAAACATGTCCGTGTGGGTGCCAAGCAACTACATAGGTAAACAGACAGATTTCACATCGAGTAGCAAACATGTACCGGTGGGTGCCAAGCAACTGACATAGGTAACAGACAAATTTACACATCGAGTAGCAAACATGTACCAGGTGGGTGCCAAGCAACTGACATAGGAGAGCAGACAGAATTTGCACATCGAGTAGCTAAACTGTACCAGTGGGGTGCCAAGCAATGAATAGGTAGAAGAAGAATTTGCACATCGAGTAGCTAAACTGTACCAGTGTGGGTCCAAGCAACTGACATAGGTAGAAGACAGAATTTGCACATCGAGTAGCTAAACATGACCAGTGTGGGTGCCAAGCAACTGACATAGGTAGAGACAGTTTCACATGGTAGCTAAACATGACCAGTGTGGGTGCCAAGCAACTGACATAGGTAGACAGACAGATTTGCAATCGAGTAGCAAACATGTACCGGTGGGTGCCACAAACATAGGTAAACAGACAATTTGCAATCGAGTAGCAAACATGTACCGGTGGGTGCCACAAACATAGGTAAACAGACAGAATTTGCAATCGAGTAGCAAACATGTACCGGTGGGTGCAAGCAACTGACATAGGTAGACAACAGAATTTCACATCAGATAAACATGTACCAGTGTGGGCCAAGCAACTGAAAGGTAGACAGACAGAATTTACATCGAGTAGCTAAACATGTACCAGTGTGGGCAAGAAGACATAGGTAGACAAGAATTTAACATCGAGTAGCTAAACATGTACCAGTGTGGGTCAAGAAGAAAGTAGCAGACAGAATCACATCGAGTAGCTAAACATGTACCAGTGTGGGTGCCAAGCAAGAAAGGTAAAGAAATTTCACATCGAGTAGCTAAACATGTACCAGTGTGGGTGCCAAGCAAGAAAGGTAACAGAGTTTCACATCGAGTAGCTAAACATGTACCAGTGTGGGTGCCAAGCAAGACATAGGTAGACAGGAATTTAACATCGAGTAGCTAAACATGTACCAGTGTGGGCAAGAAGACATAGGTAGAACAGAGAATTTAACATCGAGTAGCTAAACATGTACCAGTGTGGGCCAAGAAGAAAAGGTAGAGAGAATTTAACATCGAGTAGCTAAACATGTACCAGTGTGGGTGCCAACAACTGACATAGGTAACAGAAATTTCACATCGAGTAGCTAAACATGCAGTGTGGGTGCCAAGCAACGACATAGGTAGAAACAGAATTTCCACGAAGTAAACAGTACAGTGTGGGTGCCAAGCAACTGATAGGTAGAACAGACAGATTTGCAATCAAGTAAACATGTACCAGTGTGGGTGCCAAGCAACTGATAGGTAGAAGACAGTTTCACATCGAAGCTAAACATGTACCAGTGTGGGTGCAAGCAACTGATAGGTAGAACAGACAGAATTTGCACACGAGAGCTAAACATGTCCAGTGTGGGTGCCAAGCAACTGACATAGGTAGAAAACAGAATTTGCAGAGAAAACATGTACCAGTGTGGGTGCCAAACAACATAGGTGAACAGACAGAATTTGCACCGAGGCAAACATGTACCAGTGGGGTGCCAAGCAATGAATAGGTAGAAGACAGAATTTGCACGAGTAGCTAAACATGTACCAGTGTGGGTGAAGCAACACATAGGTAGAACAGACAGAATTTGCACATCGAAGCTAAACATGACCGTGTGGGTGCAAGAACACATAGGTAGAACAGACAGAATTTGCACATCGAGTAGCTAAACATGTACCAGTGTGGGTGCCAAGAACACATAGGTAGAAGACAGAATTTGCACCGAGTAGCTAAACATGTACCAGTGTGGGTGCCAACAACGACATGGTAAACAGACAGAATTTGCCATCGAGTAGAAACATGTACCAGTGTGGGTGCCAACAATGACATGGTAAAGACAGAATTTGCCACGAGAGCTAAACATGTACCAGTGTGGGTGCCAACAACGACAGTAGAACAGAATTTGCACATCGAGCTAAACATGTACCAGTGTGGGTGCCAAGCAACGATAGGAAAGACAGAATTGCACATCGAAGCTAAACATGTACCAGTGTGGGTGCAACAACGACAGGTAAAGACAGAATTGCACGAAGCTAAACATGTACCAGTGTGGGTGCCAACAACGATAGGTAAAGACAGAATTTGCCAGAAGCTAAACATGTACCAGGTGGGTGCCAACAATGATAGGTAAAGACAATTTGCCAGAGCAAACATGTACCAGTGTGGGTGCCAAGCAACGACATGGAAAGACAAATTCACATCGAGTAGCTAAACATGTACCAGTGTGGGTGCCAAGCAACTGACATAGGTAGACGACAGAATTTCACATCGAGTAGCTAAACATGTACCAGTGTGGGTGCCAACAACTGACATAGGTAGAGCAGACAATTTACACATCGAGTAGCTAAAATGTACCAGTGTGGGTGCCAGCAACTGACATAGGTAGACAGACAAATTTGCACATCGAGTAGCTAAACATGTACCAGTGTGGTGCCACATCATAGGTAGACAGACAAATTTGCATCGAGTAGCTAAACATGCAGTGTGGGTGCCAAGCAACACATAGGTAGACAGACAAATTTGCATCGAGTAGCTAAACATGCAGTGTGGGTGCCAACAACACATAGGTAAACAGACAAATTTGCATCGAGTAGCTAAACATGCAGTGTGGGTGCCAAAACACATAGGTAGAACAGACAGAATTTGCCCGAGTAGCTAAACATGTACCAGTGGGTGCCAAGCAACTGACATAGGTAGAAGGCAATTTGCACATCGAGTAGCAAACATGTACCAGTGGGTGCCAAGCAAACATAGAGAGACAGAATTTGCACATAGTACTAACATGTACCAGGGGGTGCCAAGCAAACATAGGTATAGACAGAATTTACATAGTACTAAACATGTACCAGGGGGTGCCAAGCAAACATAGAGAAGACAAATTACACATAGTAGCAAAATGTACCAGTGTGGGTGCCAAGCAACTGACATAGTAGAGCAGACAGAATTTGCACATCGAGTAGCTAAACATGTACCAGTGTGGGTGCCAAGCAACTGACATAGGTAGAGCAGACAGAATTGCACATCGAGTAGCTAAACATGTACCAGTGTGGGTGCCAAGCAACTGACATAGGTAGAGCGACAGAATTGACATCAGTAGCTAAACATTACCAGTGGGTCCAAGCACTACATAGGTAGAACGACAGAATTGACATCAGTAGAAAGACAGTTGGGGCCAAGACTACATGGTACACAGATTTCACAGTAGCAAACACAGGTGGGGCCAAGAACGCATAGTAGAAGACAGAATTTCAATCGAGAGCTAAAATTTCATGGGTGCCAAGCAACTGACATAGGTAGAGCAGCAGATTGCACATAGTAGAAGTACCAGTGGGGTGCCAAGCAACGACATAGGTAGACAACAGAATTTCACATCGAGTGCTAACAAGTACCATGGGGTGCAAGCAACTGACATAGGTAGAACAGACAGAATTTGCACATCGAGTAGCTAAACATGTACCAGTGTGGGGTGCCAAGCAACTGACATAGGTAGAACAGACAGAATTTGCACATCGAGTAGCTAAACATGTACCAGTGTGGGTGCCAAGCAACGACATAGGTAGAGCAGAAGAATTTACACATCGAGTAGCTAAACATGTACCAGTGTGGGTGCAAGCAACCTGACATAGGTAGAACAGACAGAATTTGCACATCGAGTAGCTAAACATGTACCAGTGTGGGTGCCAAGCAACTGACATAGGTAGAACAGACGAATTTGCACATCGAGTAGCTAAACATGTACCAGTGTGGTGCCAAGCAACTGACATAGGTAGAGCAGACAATTTACACATCGAGTAGCTAAACATGTACCAGTGTGGGTGCCAAGCAACTGACATAGGTAGAACAGACAGAATTTCGCACATCGAGTAGCTAAACATGTACCAGTGTGGGTGCCAAGCAACTGACATAGGTAGAACAGACGAATTGCACATCGAGTAGCTAAAATGTACCAGTGTGGTTGCCAAGCAAACTGACATAGGTAGAGCAGACAAATTTACACATCGAGTAGCTAAACATGTACCAGTGTGGGTGCCAAGCAACTGACATAGGTAGAACAGACAGAATTTACACATCGAGTAGCTAAACATGTACCAGTGTGGGTGCCAAGCAACTGACATAGGTAGAGCAGACAATTTACACATCGAGTAGCTAAACATGTACCAGTGTGGGTGCCAAGCAACTGACATAGGTAGAATAGACAGAATTTGCACATCGAGTAGCTAAACATGTACCAGTGTGGGTGCCAAGCAACTGACATAGGTAGAACAGACAGAATTTGCACATCGAGTAGCTAACATGTACCAGTGTGGTGCCAAGCAACTGACATAGGTAGAACAGACAGAATTTACACATCGAGTAGCTAAACATGTACCAGTGTGGGTGCCAAGCAACTGACATAGGTAGAACAGACAGAATTTACACATCGAGTAGCTAAACATGTACCAGTGTGGGTGCCAAGCAACTGACATAGGTAGAAGCAGACAGAATTTGCACATCGAGTAGCTAAACATGTACCAGTGTGGGTGCCAAGCAACTGACATAGTAGACAGACAGAATTTGCACATCGAGTAGCTAAACATGTACCAGTGTGGGTGCCAAGCAACTGACATAGGTTAGAACAGACAGAATTTGACACATCGAGTAGCTAAAACATTTACCAGTGTGGGTGCCAAGCAACTGACATAGGTAGAGAGACAGAATTTGCACATCGAGTAGCTAAACATGTACCAGTGTGGGTGCCAAGCAACTGACATAGGTAGAGCAGACAGAATTGCACATCGAGTAGCTAAACATGTACCAGTGTGGGTGCCAAGCAACTGACATAGGTAGAGCAGACAGAATTTGCACATCGAGTAGCTAAACATGTACCAGTGTGGGTGCCAAGCAACTGACATAGGTAGAGCAGACAATTTCACATCGAGTAGCTAAACATGTACCAGTGTGGGTGCCAAGCAACTGACATAGGTAGAACAGACAGAATTTACACATCGAGTAGCTAAACATGTACCAGTGTGGGGTGCCAAGCAACTGGACATAGGTAGAAAGACAGAATTTGCACATCGAGTAGCTAAACATGTACCAGTGTGGGTGCCAAGCAACTGACATAGGTAGAAGCAGACAGAATTTACACATCGAGTATAGCTAAACATGTACAGTGTGGGTGCCAAGCAACTGACATAGGTAGAGCATACAAATTTACACATCGAGTAGCTAAACATGTACCAGTGTGGGTGCCAAGCAACTGACATAGGTAGAAAGACAGAATTTGCACATCGAGTAGCTAAACATGTACCAGTGTGGGTGCCAAGCAACTGACATAGGTAGAAAGACAGAATTTGCACATCGAGTAGCTAAACATGTACCAGTGTGGGTGCCAAGCAACTGACATAGGTAGAAGACAGAATTTGCACATCGAGTAGCTAAACATGTACCAGTGTGGTGCCAAGCAACTGACATAGGTAGAAGACGAATTTGCACATCGAGTAGCTAAACAGTACCAGTGTGGGTGCCAAGG
>JACEFZ010010179.1:0-54641 GCA_014155875.1 Cepaea nemoralis | reverse complement strand
TTTTGGGTTTGCGGGGATTTGCCGGGGAGAAATAGTGGGGGTTTCCCAACCCTTTTTAAAGACCATTTTTGGGGGAAAACCCCTGGGACCTAAAATATTGACTTCTTGTCCATAACTTGAGAATGTCAGTTACAAGTACCTTGGAAGTCGGAGTGTGTTCACCTGATGGCGAGGGACACTGGTAACAGGGAAAGCTAATCCACACCCACACATCAGTCCAGTATACTAGAAGTAGTAGCATGTGTATGGACTACAGTTCATTTCAAAGTCAGTTAGTTTTTTGGTTGGCTGGCTGGCTGGCCGCCCGACCAGCCGGCTGCCAGTTAGCTAGTTAGTTAGTTAGTTAGCTAGTCAGTTAGTTAGTTAGTTAGCTAGCTAGCTAGTTAGCTAGCTAGCTAGCTAGTTAGTTAGTTAGTTAGCTAGCTAGTTAGCTAGCTAGTTAGTCAGTCAGTTAGTTAGTTAGCTAGCTAGTTAGTTAGTCAGCCTGACCATGGTTATAGATTCCCAATCATTGCTTGGTTCTCGTAAACGGCTTACGTTTAGGGTGTCCAGGGGGGGGGGGGGGGGGGGGGGGGGGAGGGAATTAAGATTATTTCTAGATTGTGTTAATACAAGAACCGATTACTTGATATTGTTTTTCCCTTCATACTTTACGGTTCTGTACGTATCACTCTTCTGAAATTCATTTTATAACGTAAGTAGATCCACAAATCACGTTTTATGTAGATGTCTAGACTTGTGCTATTAAATTTAGCTTCAATTATTACATATACTGTGTAGGGGCAGGGGGAAATATTTAGGGAGGAAATACGAAAGGGGGAGAATGACGTTCTAAAAATATGGTGGGGGGGGGGGATGATGTCCTAAAAATATGGTGAAGGGGGGCACGGGCCAAAAAAGGTTGAGAACCACTGTTGTAGAGCATTCAGAATGCTTGCCTGGTCCATGGCTCTCCGCCTTGCACAGTCACCCTACCTGCAAGTCTGTCAGCCTGCTCATTCCCTTGTACACCCGCATGCCCTGGCACGAAGATGAAGCTAATCTTTGCCAGCCGAGACCGCTCCAGAGACAGCAGCCACTCTCTTCAGACCCACCCCATCTCTATACTTCTGAGCATACTCATTGAGTCACTAAAGACACATGCCCGATTGAATGTCTGTCCCGAGCTATGTTATTGCTTTAGTTACTGCCATGACTTCCATAGTCAGGCTGCTTTTGGTCAAAGCAAAAGCGCCAGACCCTTCCTTCATAATTTTCCCTCCGGCCTGAGGCGTAAAGGCCCATGAACTTCTCACTCCTCGGACGACTGACCCATCCGTGTAAATGACAGCATCATCCTCTAAGAATTCTTGAAGATCAGAGCCTGTACTTCCACCTCCACATCTGCTGGATTTTCTTGTCAGCATTTCCTGTCTAGTTGGATGCACACTGAAAAGGATGTACAGAACTCTGTTGGCACTTGTACCCACTCCTCGCCAGGTTCTAAATCCTCAAGTGAAACACACCTGCTGAAGAATGTCTTCAAAGTCAGCAAACACAAAAAAAAAAAAACATGATAACATCATAACGTGCCTTTCTGCAGATGTGAAGTTGCAGTTCCACTGATTTCTGAGATAGGAGAAGAACAGGAGAGCTCTACAATACAACACCAATGGAGACAGTGTTTAATACTGGGGCAGGCGTAAACATCTCTACATCAGCCTGTCACCGATAGATGCAACTGGAGATAGTATTTAATACTGGGGTAGGTGGAAACATCTTATAGACGAGCCTGACTCCGATAGATGCAAGTGGAGATAGTATTTAATACTGAGGGAGGTGGAAACATCTTATACACCAGCCTGACTCTGATAGATGCAAGTGGAGACAGTATTTAATACTGTGGCAGGTGGAAACATCTTATACACCTGACTCCGATAGATGCAAGTGGAGATAGTATTTAATACTGGGACAGGTGGAAACATCTCTACATCAGCCTTACTCTGATAGATGAAAGTGGACATATTATTTAATACTGTGGCAGGTGGAAACATCTCTACACCCACCTGACTCCGATAGATGCAAGTGGAGATAGTATTTAATACTGGGACAGGTGGAAACATCTCTACATCAGCCTTACTCTGATAGATGAAAGTGGACATATTATTTAATACTGTGGCAGGTGGAAACATCTCTACACCCGCCTGACTCCGATAGATGCAAGTGGAGATAGTATTTAATACTGTGACAGGTGGAAATATCTCTACATCAGCCTGACTCTGATAGATGCAAGCCCTTTTCAGGGTTCAACCGACTTGACCGCTAGTTCATCAGACTGACAGTATTGAGAGGATTCTCAACTAAGCAACTCTAGATGGGGAAGTAACAATAGTCTTGCACACGTCACTGTGGCACAGTTTCACATTTCATTACTCACAAATATTCCAGGAGAGATATAAACATTTACTTGAAAACTAAACTATCGAGAGTATTTTATTTCATATTTGCTGACTACGTTGTATTTTATTTCATATTTGCTGACTACGTTGTACCTATCTACTATCTCCAGGATCAACTGGGAGTTTGCTTTTGATGATGCAATGGTCAAGTTGGGATGTGAGGTGCATTTATTTGATCCCAGGTGAGTTGCTGTTTCTTTGTTTTTGTTAATCTGCTGTTGTATTCCTTCTATCTTTTCTTCGTAACAAACACTTGTTGTGTTCACACACAGAGTAGAATGGGAAATTCTTACCCAAGTTGAACAATCTAGGGACAGTCATAACATCAGATGGAAGATATGTGACAGAGAATAAGTGAATAAGCAAAAGCTGGATTTAAAAAAAATAAAAGAACATCTTATGCAAGAAGTCACCATCATTGAATATTAGAGAGTACTGAAATGTTATTCAGAACATATCTTACTATATGGCAGCAACCATGGAACATGGATGCACAAATTAAGAACAGCTTGCAACCAACATAAGTGTTGTTTTTATAATGAATGATGCAAATACATTGGGCTGCCAGAGTAACTAGCAATGATCACCTGTATGAGGTTAATGAAACTAGCACATTATATGCAGCTATAAAAAAGAGACAAAAAGAATTCTTTGACCACGCGATGAGAAGAAAGGCATTGGAAAACATTATGATGACTAGAAGATCAGTGAGAAAGACGCAGACTGAAATGATGCTGAATGGGCTGAGACAATGGCATGGAGGAGTTTCATCAGCAGAGTTCATTCAGACTACCAAGAACCAGGATCTGTGGAGAGACGTGAACACTTACACAAAACTGGCGTGGAGTTTAGGGCAAAAGGATTTATTTCATTGCACCAAGTTTTATCCCTTGTGGTTCAGTCTCTTTCAGCAGATGGGTCTGTCCAAGGCATAGTGTTAAGTGCACTTGTCTACCAAGACAATAGTCCAGGTTGAATCCACAGAAGTCATTGTGGCATAATATTAGTGCACGTGTCTACCAAGACAATAGTTCAGGTTGAACCCAGAGAAGAGACAGAATTATTTATTTCTGACACGCATAGTTCCTGGGGTTGACCATCCTAAACAAAATGGGTGCCAGATGATTTCAGAGAAATGTGCGGGATGGGAGGGTGATGAGCCAGGGAACTGGGTCACCCCACCTGATACATGTCATAACCTAGAATATGTACAGATCTAAGACTTCACACCTCAATGGCAGTATCCACACCTCAATGGCAGTATCCACTATGGGATTATCTTTACCTTTATATAATCACAGATTAATGCTTAGTTATTACCTTAGAATGCATACACCATTATATAATCACGGATTAACACACAGTGATTAGCTTAGAATGCCTATCTCATTATATAATCATGGATTAACGCATAGTGATTAGCTTAGATTTCCTATATGTTTATATAATCAAGGATTAACGCATAATGATTAGCTTAAATGTCTATATCGTTATATAATCAAGATTAATTTGGCACTCATCAAACCCAACACTTTACATTGTGCCGACGGTTTCAGATGGAGGAGCACAATTGGGAGGGTACAAGCCTTATCCTAGTGTGAGGAAATACTACTTAGAGAGTAAGTGTCATGGCAGGGCACACCAGGCAGTTAGCCTTGGTCGGCAACTGGTCTAGGATGGAAGCTCCAAAAGGTGGACAGTTAGAACATTGCTTTGCTGATCCGGCAGCTTCTGCAGCTTGTCTTGTTCCAGATGTATGGGTGTTACCTTTCCTCTGGAGTAAACTAGACAGGCTGAGAGAGGGATCATGCTGCATGGGCAACACATGGTCTCTAAATTCAGTCCAGGCTGTGTGCTATGGAGAGGTATAACTCCATTTTACAAACTATCGTCTGTCAGGACGCTAAGGTGCCAGTTATTTTTAACACATAGTGAGTTGAGATAAGATAATCATAATGAGCCATGGCCCTGAATATGTGTTAAGATGGTGTGTCATCAAGTTGTCATGGCTCAGAAACATAACTGACTGCTCATGGTACTGAAGTGCTATTGTTATTGTACAGCACTGCTGTCGTGAGTGGGTTGAGTTTGAGTGTTACCTTTTATAACTGCAGGATGTCTGGATACGGAACTTGTTATTGTCGTGGTGCACTATTGCTATCATTTAGTTGCTGATGGTATCATTAAGTGGCTGATTGTTATTGAGTGGCTGACTATACTGGTAAAGAATTTGTACTTGTTGTATACAACACTTTAAGTAACTTCATACTGTATGAGTGAATGTTTATATTGTTATATGTTAACTCTTTCATTCTTCATCTATCTTTCTGGAATCACAGAGTGAGACATTACTGAAAGGCCCCGGTTAATGTTGGGGTTATGTTCTTAGAAAACGCGACTTTAAGTGAAACGATGTATAGTGGAACACTATTTCCCATAGAATTAAATGAAATACAGTATATTATGTAATGTTTATTTTGATGGTTGTTGTATTTATTGGCTAAATAGAGGTGGGTTGGAGGGCGAGTGGTTGAGTTATTGGGACGTAGAGGCATTAAATTCTGCCTCTTCATCTGAGGATGAAACTGTAACCTCTTCCTGCCTCATTTCTTGGCTCTTCTCTGCTTGAACAAAAAATGTGTCCAATGTCTTCTGCAAGCCTGTTTCCTTTTCTCTAAGTAAAGCTCCTTGTAACAGTTGAAGGCGCTTGATACTGCTCTCGACACTTTGGAGTTTCGTTCTCTGTTTGGGTCATTCTCATTTATTATGACCATTGCCACATCAATCGATTGAAAGAATTGTGACAAGCATTCAGCTGTCAACATTCGAGATAAGCCTGGACTTTACCGATGTCAACAGCCTGATCGACAGCCTCAAAACGATGTAACACATCTAACTTCACTTCAAGAGTAATATGTTTCCTGTTTCTCTTACAATCAGACACACTATCAGCACTTACTATGAGCTTCAAACTCATAATTATGGAGGATTACACAATAAAATCCTGGAGAAATGCACTGCACAAAATGTAAAATGGTGACACGTTTATATTTTACATCATTACATAGCCATATTCACGCTCTTACAATTCTAAACCCCTATGAATATAAACACATTAAATTATCTTACAATTCTAAACCCCTATGAATATAAACACATTAAATTATCTACATTTGGTGGCAGTATAAAATGTGGCCATTGCCATAACGAGTCTGAGCCGGTCTAACCTCTACTATGACCTCAGATCAAATGATATGTTTAGGAGAGAACTTTCTCTCCTGGACATCGGTCGAAAGCATGCTTCTAGCACAAGGCGCATCTGCCCTTTCAACCGTGATAACAGTGTGAGCTTTAGTCATGCTCTCATTCCTGACAGTGAGCAATAATTCATTCTGTGTGGGTTAATTCAAAAGATGATAGGGGTAGGAGTCAGTTTAGTAATTTATTCTCAGGGTTAATTCAATGCATGGTAGGAGCATTTTTAGGGTAATAATTTATTCTATAAGTTAATTAAATAAATGATTGGGGAAAGGTTAGAGGAATAATTTTTTCTCTGTGGGTTAATTAAATAAATGATTGGGAAAAGGGTAAGAATAATTTATTTTATATTGTTAATTCAGTGAATGATAGGATCGGAGGTTAGAGGAATAATTTATTCTGTGTGGATTAATTCTATAAACTATAGGGGAAGGGATTAGAGTTAATTTATTTTTATGTGTTAATTCATTAAATGATAATGGCAGGGGTTAAAGGAATAATTTATTCTATGTTGGTTAATTCAATAAACCATAGGGTCAGGGGTTAGTGGAATAATTTATTCTATATGGGTTAAATCAATGAATCGTATGGGCATGGGTTACACGATTTAACAGGTAAAGAATGAGTTAACAGTCACATTTGTATGGATAAAACAAACTTTTGTAAAGTTATTTAGCTATGGAAACCTACATGAGAAATAAACCCACAGGCATTAATGGGTACTCATTGAAGCAAAGGAAACATCATTCACATGAGTTCATTTCTCATGTTACCACATCCTCAAGGGTTCCCCAGTGAGTGATATTTCTATGCCAACCTTTTTCACCATCCTATAATCTACTTTGTTTTATATTTCCCATCCTATGGCGCCTTCCTTCAACAATCCTCTCTATCTTGTATTTCCCAATCTGTGCCACCTTTCTACAACAATCCACTCTATCTTGTATTTCCCTACCTGTGCCACCTTTCTACAACAATCCACTCTCTTGTATTCTCCAATCTGTGCCACCTTTCTACAACAATCCACTCTCTTGTATTCTCCAATCTGTGCCACCTTTCTACAACAATCCACTCTCTTGTATTCTCCAATCTGTGCCACCTTTCTACAACAATCCACTCTCTTGTATTCCCCAACCTGTGCCACCTTTCTACAACAATCCACTGTCTTGTATTCCCCAATCTGTGCAACCTTTGTACAGCAATCTGCCTTGTATTCCCCAATCTGTGCCACCTTTCTACAACAATCCACTCTCTTGTATTCTCCAATCTGTGCCACCTTTCTACAACAATCCACTCTCTTGTATTCTCCAATCTGTGCCACCTTTCTACAACAATCCACTCTCTTGTATTCCCCAACCTGTGCCACCTTTCTACAACAATCCACTGTCTTGTATTCCCCAATCTGTGCAACCTTTGTACAGCAATCTGCCTTGTATTCCCCAATCTGTGCCACCTTTCTACAACAATCCACTCTCTTGTATTCCCCAATCTGTGCCACCTTTCTACAACAATCCACTCTATCTTGTATTCCCCAACCTGTGCCACCTTTCTACAACAATGCACTCTCTTGTATTCCCCAATCTGTGCCACCTTTCTACAACAATTCACTATCTTGTATTCTCCAACCTGTGCCACCTTTCTACAACAATCCACTCTCTTGTATTCCCCAACCTGTGCCACCTTTCTACAACAATCCACTCTATCTTGTATTCCCCAACCTGTGCCACCTTTCTACAACAATCCACTCTATCTTGTATTCCCCAATCTGTGCCACCTTTCTACAACAATTCACTATCTTGTATTCTCCAATCTGTGCCACCTTTCTACAACAATCCACTCTATCTTGTATTCCCCAACCTGTGCCACCTTTCTACAACAATGCACTCTCTTGTATTCCCCAATCTGTGCCACCTTTCTACAACAATCCACTCTATCTTGTATTCTCCAATCTGTGCCACCTTTCTACAACAATCCACTCTCTTGTATTCTCGAATCTGTGCCACCTTTCTACAACAATCCACTCTCTTGTATTCCCCAATCTGTGCCACCTTTCTACAACAATCTACTCTCTTGTATTCCCCAATCTGTGCCACCTTCTACAACAATCCACTCTCTTGTATTCCTCAACCTGTGCCACCTTTCTACAACAATCCACTCTCTTGTATTCCCCAATCTGTGCCACCTTTCTACAACAATTCACTCTCTTGTATTCCCCAATCTGTGCAACCTTTGTACAACAATCTGCCTTGTATTCCCCAACCTGTGCCACCTTTCTACAACAATCCACTCTCTTGTATTCCCAATCTGTGCCACCTTTCTACAACAATCCACTTCTATCTTGTATTCCCCAACCTGTGCCACCTTTCTACAACAATGCACTCTCTTGTATTCTCCAATCTGTGCCACCTTTCTACAACAATCCACTCTCTTGTATTCTCCAATCTGTGCCACCTTTCTACAAAAATGCACTCTCTTGTATTCTCCAATCTGTGCCACTTTTCTACAACAATGCACTCTACAACAATCCACTCTCTTGTATTCCCCAATCTGTTGCCACCTTTCTACAACAATCCACTCTATCTTGTATTCCCCAACCTGTGCCACCTTTCTACAACAATGCACTCTCTTGTATTCTCCAATCTGTGCCACCTTTCTACAACAATCCACTCTATCTTGTATTCCCCAATCTGTGCCACCTTTCTACAACAATCCACTCTATCTTGTATTCCCCAATCTGTGCCACCTTTCTACAAACCAATGCCACTCTATCTTGTATTCCCCATCTGTGCCACCTTTCTACAACAATGCACTCTCTTGTATTCTCCAATCTGTGCCACCTTTCTACAACAATCCACTCTATCTTGTATTCCCCAATCTGTGCCACCTTTCTACAACAATCCACTCTATCTTGTATTCCCCAATCTGTGCCACCTTTCTACAACAATCCACTCTATCTTGTATTCCCCAACCTGTGCCACCTTTCTACAACAATGCACTCTCTTGTATTCCCCAATCTGTGCCACCTTTCTACAACAATCCACTCTCCTTGTATTCCCTCAATCTGTGCCACCTTTCTACAACAAATCCATACTCTCTTGTAGTCTCCAATCCGTGTGCCACACTTTCTACCAACAATCCACTCTCTTGTATTCTCCAATCTGTGGCCACACATTTCTACAACATCAACTCTCTTGCTATTCCTCCCCAATCCTTGTGCCACCTTCTACAGACAATCTACTCTCTTGTATTCCCCAATCTGTGCCTAACCTTCTACAACAATCCACTCTCCTTGTATTCCCACCCTGTGCCTACCATTTCTACAACAATCCAACTCTCTTGTATTCCCCAACCTGTGCCACCTTTCCTAACAACAATTCACTTTCTTGTATTCCCCAATCTGTGCAACCTTTGTACAACAATCTGCCTTGTATTCCCCAACCTGTGCCACCTTTCTACAACAATCCACTCTCTTGTATTCCCCAATCTGTGCCACCTTTCTACAACAATTCACTATCTTGTATTCCCCAATCTGTGCAACCTTTGTACAACAATCTGCCTTGTACTTCCCAACCTGTGCCACTCTTTCTACACAATCCACATCCCTTGTATTCCCCAATCTGTGCCACCTTTCTACAACAATTCACTATCTTGTATTCCCCAATCTGTGCAACCTTTGTACAACAATCTGCTTTGTATTCCCCAATCTGTGCAACCTTTGTACAACAATCTGCCTTGTATTCCCCAACCTGTGCCACCTTTCTACAACAATCCACTCTCTTGTATTCTCCAATCTGTGCCACCTTTCTACAACAATCCACTCTCTTGTATTCCCCAATCTGTGCCACCTTTCTACAACAATCCACTCTCTTGTATTCCCCAATCTGTGCCACCTTTCTACAACAATCCACTCTCTTGTATTCCCCAATCTGTGCCACCTTTCTACAACAATCCACTCTCTTGTATTTCCCAATCTGTGCCACTTTTCTACAACAATCAACTCTATCTTGTATTCCCTTACCTGTGCCACCTTTCTACAAAATCACTCTACTTGTATTCCCAACTGTGCCACCTTTCTACAACAATCCACTCTCTTGTATTCCCCAATCTGTGCCACCTTTCTACAACAATCCTCTTGTATTCCCCAACCTGTGCCACCTTTCTACAACAATCCACTCTCTTGTATTCCCCAACCTGTGCCACCTTTCTACAACAATCCACTCTCTTGTATTCCCCAATCTGTGCCACCTTTCTACAACAATCCACTCCCTTGTATTCCCCAATCTGTGCCACCTTTCTACAACAATCTGCCTTGTATTCCCCAATCTGTGCCACCTTTCTACAACAATCCACTCCCTTGTATTCCCCAATCTGTGCCACCTTTCTACAACAATCTGCCTTGTATTCCCCAATCTGTGCCACCTTTCTACAACAATCCACTCTCTTGTATTCCCCAACCTGTGCAACCTTTGTACAACAATCTGCCTTGTATTCCCCAATCTGTGCAACCTTTGTACAACAATCTGCCTTGTATTCCCCAACCTGTGCCACCTTTCTACAACAATCCACTCTCTTGTATTCCCAATCTGTGCCACCTTTCTACAACAATCACTCTCTTGTATTCCCCAATCTGTGCCACTTTTGCACAACAATCCACTCTC
Source organism: Cepaea nemoralis (assembly GCA_014155875.1). NCBI lineage: Eukaryota > Metazoa > Mollusca > Gastropoda > Stylommatophora > Helicidae > Cepaea > Cepaea nemoralis. The sequence goes on along the minus strand of JACEFZ010010179.1, from coordinate 44,287 downwards.
TGTATTCCACAATCTGTGCCACCTTTCTACAACAATCCACTCTCTTGTATTCCCAATCTGTGCCACCTTTTCTACAACAATCACTCTCTTGTATTCCCCACCTGTGCCACCTTTCTACAACAATCCACTCTCTTGTATTCCCCAATCTGTGCCACCTTTCTACAACAATCCACTCTCTTGTATTTCCCAATCTGTGCCACTTTTCTACAACAATCAACTCTATCTTGTATTCCCTTACCTGTGCCACCTTTCTACAATAATCCACTCTCTTGTATTCCCCAATCTGTGCCACCTTTCTACAACAATCCACTCTCTTGTATTCCCCAATCTGTGCCACCTTTCTACAACAATTCACTATCTTGTATTCCCCAATCTGTGCAACCTTTGTACAACAATCTGCCTTGTATTCCCTTACCTATGCCACCTTTCTACAATAATCCATTCTCTTGTATTCCCCAATCTGTGCCACCTTTCTACAACAATCCACTCTCTTGTATTCCCCAACCTGTGCCACCTTTGTACAACAATCTGCCTTGTATTCCCCAACCTGTGCCACCTTTCTACAACAATCCACTCTCTTGTATTCCCCAACTCTGTGCCACCTTTCTACAACAATCCACTCCTCTTGTTATTCCCAATCTGTGCCACCTTTTCTACAACAATTCAACTCTATCTTGTATTCCCCTTACTCTGTGCCACCTTTGCTACAATAATCACTCTGCTTGTATTCCCAATCTGTGCCACCTTTCTACAACAATCCACTCTCTTGTATTCCCCAAATCTGTTGCCACCTTTCTACAACATTCCACTCTCTTGTATTCCCAATCTGTGCCACCTTTGTACAACAATCTGCCTTGTATTCCCCAACCTGTGCCACCTTTCTACAACAATCCACTCTCTTGTATTCCCCAATCTGTGCCACCTTTCTACAACAATCCACTCTCTTGTAGTCCCCAACCTGTGCAACCTTTGTACAACAATCTGCCTTGTATTCCCCTATCTGTGCAACCTTTGTACAACAATCTGCCTTGTATTCCCCAACCTGTGCCACCTTTCTACAACAATCCACTCCCTTGTATTTCCCAATCTGTGCCACCTTTCTACAACAATTCACTCTCTTGTATTCCCCAACCTGTGCAACCTTTCTACAACAATCCCTCCTTGTATTCCCAACCTGTGCCACCTTTCTACAACAATCCACTCCTTATGTTATTCCCCAATCTGTGCCACCTTCTTACAACAATTCCACTCTCTTGTCATTCCCCAATCCTGTGCCACCTTATACAACAATACACTGGCCTTCTGTATTCCCTTAATCCTGTGTCACCTTTCTACAACAATCCACTCTCTTGTATTTCCCCAATCTGGCTCCACCTTTCCACTAACAATCCAACTCTAATCTTGTTATTCCCCTACACCTTGTGCCACCTGTTCTACAACTAATCCAACTTCCCTTGTATTCCCCTAATCCTGTGCCAGCCTTTCTACAACAATCCACTGCTCTTGTATTCACCCAACCTGTGCCACCTTTGTACAAACAATCACTGCACTTGTATTCCCCAATCTGTGCCAACCTTTCTACAACACTTCACTGCTCTTGTATTCACCAATCTGTGCCACCTTTCTACAACAATCCACTCTCTTGTATTCCCAACCTGTGCCACCTTTCTACAACAATCCACTCCCTTGTATTCCCCAATCTGTGCCACCTTTCTACAACAATATCACTGTCTTGTATTCCCCAACCTGTGCCCCCTTTCTACAACAATCCACTCCTTGTATTCCCCAATTCTGTGGCACCTTTCTACAACAATCCACTCCCTTGTATTCCCCAATCTTGTGCACCTTTCTACAACAATCACTCCCTTGTATTCCCCAACCTGTGCCACCTTTCTACAACAATCCACTCCTTGTATTCCCCCAACCTGTGCCAACTTTCTACAACAATCAACTCTCTTGTATTCCCCCAACCTGTGCCACCTTTCTACAACAATCCACTCTCTTGTATTCCCAACCTGTGCTACCTTTCTACAACATACACTCCCATTGTATTCCCTAATCTGTGCCACCTTCTACAACAATTTCACTATCTTGTATTCCCCAATCTTGTGCCCACCTTTCTACAACAATCCACTCCCTTGTATTCCCCAATCTGTGCAACCTTTGTACAACAATCTGCCTTGTATTCCCCAACCTGTGCCACCTTTCTACAACAGCCCACTGTCTTGTATTCCCCAATATTTGCCACCTTTCTACAACAATCCACTCTCTTGTATTCCCCAACCTGTGCCACCTTTCTACAACAATCCACTCCCTTGTATTCCCCAATCTGTGCCACCTTTCTACAACAATTCACTATCTTGTATTCCCCAACCTGTGCCACCTTTCTACAACAATCCACTCCCTTGTATTCCCCAATCTGTGCCACCTTTCTACAACAATCCACTCCCTTGTATTCCCCAATCTGTGCCACCTTTCTACAACAATCCACTCCCTTGTATTCCCCAACCTGTGCCACCTTTCTACAACAATCCACTCCCTTGTATTTCCCAACCTGTGCCACCTTTCTACAACAATCCACTCCCTTGTATTCCCCAATCTGTGCCACCTTTCTACAACAATTCACTATCTTGTATTCCCCAATCTGTGCCACCTTTCTACAACAATCCACTCCCTTGTAATCCCCAATCTGTGCCACCTTTCTACAACAATTCACTATCTTGTATTCCCCAATCTGTGCCACCTTTCTACAACAATCCACTCCCTTGTATTCCCCAATCTGTGCAACCTTTGTACAACAATCTGCCTTGTATTCCCCAACCTGTGCCACCTTTCTACAATATCCTCTGTATCTTATATTCCCCAATAGTTGCTATCTTCCTACAACAATCCCCTGTCTTGTATTCCCCTATCTGTTCTACCTTTCTATATCAGTCCACTCTCTTCTATTCCCCAGCATGAAAGAGAAGGACCACATTCGCAAAAACAACTCCACATTTCACAACATGGGCATTGGCAGTTACAACACTGATGCTTACGTTCCCAGACATGATATCTATGTCAAGGACAGGCAGACCTGGAAAATGAGAACAGTCAAGGCCATCATGAAGGAACTGGGTCATGAGAATGTAAGTTTGCCAGGTATTGAATGAATAGAAGTGTTTGTAATCCATACTGCTTGCTTGCTAGTTTGAAACAAGATGTTCTGGCCCTGTTCAACTGAGTTTTCAGTTAGTTATAATTGGGCCCTTATGTTGTATCTTTTTCTTCTTACGTAGATTGGGTTGCGAATTCTCTTCCTGGAGTCAGTGTTTGGGTTGCTATTTTGCTTCTTGGAGTCAGTGTTTTCTGTCCTTTTGTGAGTTTTATCCTTGTTGTGGTTTCACTTGTCTGGTCAGAGTCGCACACTTGTAAGTCATCCTGTAATTGTGTTCCCGCCCCATCTCATGGTGTTTTTATTTTCTTCAGGGAGTTTTACCAGTTTTCATCCCTCCTGAGATTTCATCTATTTCCCCATATTGGTCTGTCTCCGAATCATCTTGGTCTTCTCTGGTATCTTCTATTGTGGACGGCTTGATAGCTTGATCTTGGTGGAGAGTAATCTCTTCTCCTGACCACCGTCCACTCTCGGTCTTGGTTGCTGTCGCTTTGATTTTTTTCCTCCTCTTTTTTCTATTGCTTCCTCTTTGTCTGGGACTTGATGTCTTGTGTTTCCAATGTTTTATTCTTTGTCTTGAGCTGTTCTATGTGTATTCTTGTTCTTGGATCTTTGTCAGAGTCTCCCCCATCTCAGTCCTGATTGCAGCCATTCGAGCGACATCCTTTTCAATCTTTTGCTGTACTTGCTTCAGTTTATCCAGAATGTGCTGAATGGTTATTATCTGTGTTTCTTGTCTCTAGTCTCTTTTCTCCTCCATGCTGGTAAACTTCGATCTTTGGTCTGTCAGCTTGCCTTTCAATTGTGCTTTGTCACACTTTGTTAGGTTGATGGTCGCCTTTTACTGCCTCCTAGCCTCCTTTTTTGTCTTTGTGGCAACCGAGGTACCTGGCGCCGTTGTTGCCAAGGCAGTTGGCGCACTTTCTGTTTGAGTTAGGCCTCCTGAAGTCCATGTTAATCTTAGTGTGAGGGCACTGACTGTATGGGTGGGGTCTGGAGCAGTACCTGCAAACCTCAACCTCACTTTCACAGGCGGCAAGGTTTTGCTAAAACTGCTGACACCTAGAGCACTGCAGCACTCTAGGAATGTAGTACTCCGGGGCATGCTCTGTCTTGTCCCATCTCATGGTTTGAGGGATCAATTGGTCCTCCGCTGTAATGATAACTGTGGAGGGGATGTTATTCTTGCCGATGATCCTCTAAGCACCGGTAATTGTCAGTGTCATGTTTTCTCTCGACAGCATCTCCCTTACTTAGTCTTTTGTGAGATGGGTCTTGACTCTCTTTATGGCCCATAGTTTGATCATGCAGTGTTGGTGGCTTCCAATGATATAAAAAAAAGTCGCTTAAAAGTTGACAGGGTCGACTTCATTGCACCGGGTTTTTATCCCATATGGCTCAGTCTCATTCGACAGCAAACTGCCGAAAGCGTCGCACAAAGCACAAACTCCATTGCTCCAGTGATGACCCCTAGGAGTCTCCTAAGAAAATGCACTCGTGAACTGAAGGACACGGCCCGGATGCCATGGGGAAGCTTGATGTTGGCTTTCTTTTGCTGTTAAATTCTCTGATCGGCTGATTGACGGAAACAACTTCAGCTGGTGCAGGAGTGGGACTGATGTGTGTCATCACAGGATCAGCAGTCCTAGCAGCCTTCCTTGCCTCTGCCTTCTTCACATATTTAGAGTTTGTCACTAAGTATTACTTGAAAGTTAGTTTATTTACATTTTTAGAGTTTATCACTAAATGGTACTTGCAAGTTAGTTTATTTACATTTTTAGAGTTTGTCACTAAATAGTACTTGTAAGTTAGTTTATTAAAATTTTTAGAGTTTGTCACCAAGTGTTACTTGCAAGTTATTTTATTTACATTTTTAGAGGTTGTCACTAAATGTTACCACCTAATGTTATCTGCAAAATATACAAAATGGTGCATCTTATGAGGGGGCTTCAAATGAAAACTTTAAATGTGTTTTTGTGTGCGAATACATTCTGGAACAGTAAAGAACAAATGTATCATTTTTCATTGTAGTCGCCACTGTATGTCCTCCAGCGCTGATAAAGTGCTTGGATTCCTGTAAAATTCTGTTGCAAAAAAATACCTAGACTCAGAAGTCCATGTCGTTTGGATTTGATTGAGGGTTGAAGATGATTCCTGAGAAGATCTTATTTGTATCACTGGTGACGGTTTTCCCTCTTGACATGTAGTGCTCTAAAATGACACCTCGTTCATCCCAAGAGAGAGTCAGCATAATTTTCCTGCAGATGGCTGCGTGCAAAATATCTTTGGTTTTGGGGAGGAAGGATGGCGCCATTCCCTGCTCGTTCTCTTCATTTCTAGCTTGTAGTAAGGAACCCAGGATTCATCTCCAGTAATAATTCTTGATAGGAAACCATCACCTTCTGCTTCAAAGCACTGCAAAAGTTCTTGACTAGGATCAATGAGTCGTTGTTTCAATTCTGGAGTAAGCTGCCGTGGCACCCATCTTGCAGACATTTTGCAGTACTGTAGCACATCATGGATGATGTGGTGTGCTGGTACTGTAGCACATCATGGAAGATGTGGTGTGCTGAACCGTGACTGGTGTAAAAATGTGTGGCAATTTCAGTCACAGTCAATCGGCAGTTTTCCTCTATAAGGCCTTCAATGGCTGCAAGTGACTCTGGAGTCACTACTCGGTGGGCCTGACCCGATCGTGAAAAGTCTGTCACAGAAGTCACACCAATTTGAAACTCCCTACCCCACTCATACACTTGCTGGACTGACAAACATGCATCACCATAATGGACCTTCATTTGTTGATGAATTTCTATAGATTTCATTCCTTCACTGATCCCCCCCCCCCCCCCCCAAAAAAAAAATGGATATCAGAACACTGCTCCTCTTTGGTGCACGTCAAAAGAGGGTCAGCCATCTTTAAACTGTCCCTATGACATCACCATGTTTGTCTGCAACACGATGTCATTTGCTTAACTCCCTTGACATACTTTTAACACAAATCTTGACAGGTTACAAGACAATGTCATGGTTATTGTCAGCTCTATCACACTTTTAATGTTTTCATTTGATGCCCCTCGTCTTCATTTCGAGAGGTGGAATTTTTCATATAATTAGGTAGCAATGTAGGCAGAGATCCAGAAACAGGTAAAGATATCAAAGTAAAAATACAAAAGCAAGAGTTGTTTTTATAATGCTAGGAAATGTGTGGAAGTCAAAAGAAATGAAACTTAGCACCAAATCTTGAATATTCAGTTCTAACGTTACATCAGTACTACTGTATGGATCAGAAACATTGAGAACAACTAAAATGTTACATACACACTGCAAATATTCCTCTTGAAGGTTAACACAGTTAACAAACGTTTTGGATGAACAAAGAAGAAGAGGAGAACCTGCACATATTCACAGGGAGAGAACTAAACAAATGCCAGTGAATCAAGAGATAAAGAAAAGATGCTGGCAATGAATAAGACATTAGCCTTCAAGTACATCACAATTAGCCTCCAAGTACGTCTCAATTAACTTTCAAGTACATCAGAATTAGCCTCCAAATACATCACAATTAACCTCTAAGGACATCACTGTTAGCTTTCAAGTACGTCACAATTAGCCTCTAAGTACATCCCAGTTATCCTCCAAGTACATCACAATTAGCTTTCAAGTACGTCACAATTAGCTTTCAAGTGCGTCACAATTAACCCCTAAGTACATCACAGTTAGCCTCCAATTACGTTACAATTAGCCTCCAAGTACATCACAATTAGTTTCTGACTACATCACAAATAGCCTTGAAATTAGTTAGTTAGTCAATGTTGTTTGTCCATCAAGAATGATGATGACCATTCATTTCATCCAGTGGGGTTGAAGGTGTGGAGCCGTGGGTTCTAAGATGGCTGATAAGGCCTATTTTGGCTCGAAATGTTCTTTGACAATGTGGGCAAAGAATGCTTGACGTCTCTGGAGGAGGATCTCCTGCAGTGGTTTTTCTGTCCTGCCTTTTCTTCACAGCTCTTGCAGTCCTGGTTGCCTCACATATGACTGCACCTTTGCGCAATGATGCACGCCACGAATTTCGGTCTCTGGCTGCAGCCTCCCAGGTGTCATGATGAATTCCAAAAGCATTCAGTGAAATTTTCAGAGTGTCTTTAAAACGTTTCCTCTGGCCACCTTGGGAGCGTTTACCACAACGCAGTCGCTGTAAAAAATTCGTTTAGGGAGCCTGTGATCTGGCATGCGAGTCAAGTAACCAGCCCAGCGAATCTGATTCTTCATCAGTAGAGTGTGGATACTGGGCATGGATGCTCTTTCTAGGACTTCAGTGTCTGGAATCTTGTCTTGCCATTTAATCTTCAGTAGCTTCCTTAGGCAGACTGTGTGGAAGTGGTTTAATTTCCTAGCGTGTCGCTGATAAACAGTCCAGGTTTCACAAGCATATAGCAGTGTGGATAATACAACTGCTTTGTAGACTTTTAGCTTTGTTTGCAGGCTTATTCCAGTTCTGTCCCATACATTCTTGTACAGTCTGCCAAAGGCTGCACTGGCCTTGGAGATTCTTGCATTCACTTCGTCATCGATTGTGGCAGCTTGTGACACGGTGCTGCCAAGATACTTGAATTTGTCCACAACACTTAGTCTATGATCATTCACTTTGATATTCGGCACAGTGTGATTATTCCCTGGAGCTGGCTGGTACATAACTACAGTCTTCTCCAAGTTGATATTGAGCCCAAAGTTGGCACAGGCATGTGAGAAAGCTGAAACATTATGTTGCATGTCCGCCTCTGAGTTGGCGTATAGAGCGCAATCATCAGCAAACAGGAGCTCTCTGACGGTACCGCTGTTAATTTTGGTTTTAGCTTTCAGCCTTCTGAGATTGAATAACTTTCCATCCATACGGTAGTTGATGTCTATTCCAATGTCGTCGTTCTCGAAGGCATTCATCAACATGGCTGAAAACATGAGGCTGAACAGTGTTGGTGCCAGGACACATCCTTGCTTCACTCCATTGGTGACAGGAAAGGGTTCAGACAGTTCACCATTTTCCTGTACTCCTGCCTGCATGCCGTCATGAAATAGCCGCACTATTTGGACAAACTTTTGTGGACAGCCATATTTTGCCATAATCTTCCACAGTCCTTCTCTGCTGACTGTATCAAAAGCCTTGGTAAGGTCAATGAAAGTGGAGAACATTTCGCAGTTCTTTTCCTGACATTTCTCTTGCAGCTGCCTTGCAGCAAAAATCATGTCAGCAATTCCACGTTTTTTTCTGAAGCCACATTCACTCTCAGGAAGAAGACCTTGATCGAGATGGGCTGTGAGGTGATTGAGAAGAATTCTGGCGAGTATCTTCCCTGCAATTGAAAGCAAGGAGATGCCTCGGTGGTTGTCACAGGATTGGCGGTTTCCTTTACGTTTGTAAAGGTGGACTATTGACGCGTCCTTAAAATCTTGTGGCATGGTCTCGTTCATCCATATGTTTGTGAAGACTTGGTGAAGCTGCTCTGTTAGGACCGGCCCACCTGCCTTGTATATCTCTGCTGGGATGGAGTCAGGACCAGGTGCCTTGCCGCTGGAGAGTTGCTGGATGGCTTTGTTTATTTCCACTATGGTTGGCAGGTCATCAAGTGTCTCATTGGTGGGAACTTGAGGAAGGCAGTTGATGGTTTCATCATCGAAGAAGGAAGTTGCATTAAGATTTTGCTGAAATGCTCTGCCCAGCGTTGGAGGATTTCTTTCTTATCGGTGACCAATGTTCCCCCGCTGCACTGAGGAGGGGAACTATGCCTGGTGATGAAAGGCCATAGACCGCTTTCAGTGAGTCGTAGACGTTTTTCATATCATGTCTGTCAGCAAAGCCCTGAATTTCATCAGCTTTGCTGCTCAGCCAGGAGTCCCGCATGTGCCGAAGTTTCTGCTGCACTACTCTCTGAATGTTCTTGAAAGCATCTTTTTTTTTATGTTGACTTTGGTCATTCAAATGTGCCTTGAGGAGAAGATGTTTCTCGTTATGCTATGGTCATTCAAATGTGCCTTGAGGAGAAGATGTTTCTCGTTATGCTATGGAGGTGAGCAGTGTGTTCCTATAGAGGGCTGCTCAGTCGCTCAGGGGGCTGCCGAATCCCACTGCTGCTCCGGTCAGTAGAAGACGACCATATGGCCTGAGCCGCCTGTGTGCAGGTCTGCGACTACGGCTGCCAGAGTACCCACGCCTGCCGCTTTGCCGCTCGCCCATCGCCACAGGGCTTGAAGGTTGATATGTGACGTTGGATGAAGAATGACTTGCGCGATGACTTGGATTAAAGTGAGGAAGAGTTGCGCAATTCGTCGACCTCACTCTCTCGCCTGAGTCCATCTGAGTCCAGTGGCAAGACAAGTCGAGACGATTGGAGACAAATACAGGTGCAGTGGATGACCAGGGCGCTCTACGTGCCTTGCTGTGCTCATTACGTTCCACAATGCTTTGCAGGTAAACGCCGTCTTGCCCGTTGAATCAGGAATGATTTCTTATGCGCAGTCTGCCGAATCCTGTCTTCACATGCTGGGTAGGCATACCCTAGTTTACCTCTTGGTTTGACACCAAATCGGATACCCATGCCTGGTTTAGCCAGCCTCTCACAGCTGTTGCCCGGGGGGTGGCCGCTGTCGCATGCTGACAGCTACTAGGAGCCACAGGCACGAGCTGGGTGTCAGACTTGGACCAGTGGGGGATGGGTCCTGAAAGGACATGAGAGCCATCCTTACCAAAGGAGCTACCAATGCCTGACACCCCGTACCCCCCTAGTTAGTCAATAGATCATCCGCCGCATTGCACATCAAAACATTCAGTCCATAAGTGCTCGGATCCCCTCCTCAGTAAATCCCGCAGAGTGTAGTGGCTCACTACACCAGTTCTGTGTTGGTTTATTAATCTTCTTTGGCTTCCTGCATAGCGTTCTTGTTTGGCCACGCCTCTTTTAACTTGCTGTTCTCGCAGTCTGACCATGGTTGTAGATTCACAGTCATCACTTGGTTCTCGCAAAAGTCTTACTTCTCGTAGAGCATTCAGAATGTCAGCCTGGTCCATGGCGTGTCCACCCTCCACAGTAGCCCTACCTGCAAGCCCATCAGCCTGCTCATTTCCTTGTACTCCCGCATGCCCTGGCATGAAGATGAAACTAATCTTTGCCAGCCGAGACCGTTGCAGAGACAGCAACCACTCTCTTCAGATCCAGCCTCATCTCTATCTTCCTGAGGATACTCATTGAGTCACTAAGGAAACATGCCCTAGTGAATGTCTGTGTCTCGAGCCATGTTATCGCTTTACTTCATGTCATGACTTCCATAGTCAGGCTACTTGTGGTCAGAACAAAAACACCAGAATCTTCCTTCACATTTCTCCCTCTGGTCTGAGCCATAAAGGCCTATGAACTTCTCACATATTCATAATAAGCCTGCATGAACAACTGACATATGTGCAGCCAATAGAAAGATAACATAATGATGATTGTGATAACAATGACAATAATAATGATGAAGTGAAAAAAAAAAAAAAAAAAAGAAAGAAGGAAGCTGGAGAAAACATGGAGTGAAGAGGCTGCAAGGAAGAGAAAAGAGGGAGAGGAAAAAAAGCGAAGAAGCCAACAGAAGGAAAACAAAAAGATATATAAGAAAATTATAAACTTATTGACTGTGATAATGATGATGATGAAGTAGAAGTAGGATGGACGAAAGAGGATGCTGGATTTAAAATGTAGGGAAGAGGTGGCAAAGAAGAGAAGAGAGAGGGGTAGAAATATGAAGGATGAGAAATAAATTAGAAGTTCAAAAGGGAGTAAGAAGAAGAAAGAAATAGAAAAGAGAAAACCTGACTACCTAGTTTCCGAATGCCACTCTTGTTCGGAACAGCTCTGACTAGGTAGTTCTCCGAATGTCTGTCGTGCCTGGAACAGCTCTGATGGGGGCAACGACAAGAACATGTCTGAAAACTCGCTGAGAGGATGCCGTCTGCAAACGTGTCTGGTTTGTGAGGGAATGGCCCGGGGCAAACGAAATGACCAATATATTGAAGTGAGGATTTAAAGCAGCCATGAGCAGGACGTGACGATTTCCCTCGGTGAGCCCAGAAACTTGGCGCTATGTGTCGACCCTGCAACTATGGAAGCAACCTTGGATGGCGGAAAATGCTATGGATTGTCCCTGCCTTCCTTTGAGGGATGACCGTTGTATTCGACCGTTCAACCTTGGCCAGCAGGTTTGTAGATGGCACCACAAAAGTGAGAGTCTCCCAGGAATGCTACCTGGTCAAAAAAGCACGCTATCGTTGGATGTGTTGGCCTACGGGTTTCGGCCCAAGGGCGCATAACAGACACACCGCAATCACATCTGAAAAAACACTCCGGATGAACGAAAAGAAGAAGAAGAAGAAAAGAGAAAACAGTTTGAAGAAAAAGCAGAAGAAGGAGAAGAAGAAGACAAAGACGAAGAAGATGAAGAAAAAGAAGAATAAAAGAATGAAGAAGAAGAGAATGAAGAAAAAGAAGAAGAGAATGAAGAAGACGAAGGAGAGGATGATGAAGAAAGAAGAGAAGGAAAATTACTTGTGGCTAACATTAACTCATCTCTGTCATCAGCGCGTGATCGATGTCTTCAAGATGGACGTGGAGACCTCTGAGTGGACGATTATTGACAACATGATGGAAACAGGCGTGTTTAAATTTATACGCCAGTTTGATGTCGAGTACCATCTCTTCCATGATTTCCCCCTCTTTGAGGAGTACATTCACATATATCAGGTTGGTTTGTGTTTTGTTGCTGTGTAATTACTGATATTCCCATGATGCCTTGTGGACAGTTATCCTCTAAGGTAAAGTTGAAGACAAACTAAAACTAACCGTGGAAACAAAATCCTACACATGAAAGAGTGGACAGAATAAAGCACTGCTAAAATTATAAGGACTTTTGAAGATCGGCAGCTGTGCTAATAAAGAACTACAGCTCCCTGCCTTCTGAAATATGGACTGAAGATCAAAAAGTGTTTAGAAGTAATTGCAACAGGTTGCATCCCATATCACTTGGTCTCTTTCCGTCGGGAGGCCTGCTGAAAGAATCACACAAAGCATGAACTCCGTAGCTCCAATGATGACCCCAAGAAGTCTCTGAGAAAATTGCACTTGTGAACCAAACAACATAGCCTGTAATTGAACCCACAGCCTTGGAAGTGTGAGGCAGCATAGCATAATCACTTGCCATGGAGACACTGGACTGAAGATCTGTGTGGCCAGAAGAGAGCAGCCCACAAAGGGCACTAACAGGCTGAAATCATAATTACTACAGTCAGCTGCTGAAGACTGACTCAGAAAGGAGTGAGTAGAGGGTTTGGATGAAACTCGATGTAGACGAAAGGGCAGGTGGACTTGAAGTCAAGTTGCTACTGGAATAATCTGTATGGGAATTTTTGGTGACTTTTTATGGTTCCGTCGCCCAGCTACTGAGTTAAGTGCTTGAAGCAACACTGTGAGCTGTGGATTTCATGTGGAATGCATTTACATCATTTGTCCACAGTTTTGTATTGTGTACTGCATGTTCAGAAAATGGCGACGACCAGTTACTGAACTTTGCATTATGCAGTAATGTGTGTGAAGCTGCTGCTTTTCTAGTACCGCTGCTTCCATCGGTGATGAACTTTAATTTTCGTGGCTGGTATTCTGGAAGCAGCCTTATGCATGTGCTTGCCTGTGTGTGCTGTTGGTTTGTTGGTACTGCTGTTTGTTCCGCTTTTCACATGAGCCAGAGAGAAGCATTTTGTGTGATATTCACTGGCACAGGAACGGAGCATTATGGGGGTGACCCTTTGCCATGAAGTTGGAACCATGACTAACTAACTGACTAACTTTGGTGACTTTTTAAGAGAGAAACAGAGCTTGTTTGGAAATGTCCTGAGTGTTGTGATGTGATTCTTAAATTCAGTATTCAGTGGCTAGTGGGTTTATAAAGGAATTGAATTAAGTCCAGAACCAACATGATAGCACACCGGATATTCTCATACGTTCTCCATCCCCATCTTCAACAACCAGCAAAGAATCCCACATATGTCTTTTCATGCACCAATACTCCACTCAGCTGGATAGACCTAGCCAATCTGCTTGTTCCCCATCACACCAGCTGATGTTCCCTATTTGTGATCATTGAATTGAAGCCTGCCACTCTGCCACTCTGCCTCCACCTCTATTCTCAGACTAGACATGGTATTTTTTTTTTTTTCCTTGCTCGCTTTGAACTCAAGCGTAGTCCATACACACTATTTATAGTAGTGATGGACTGAACTTTTCATGTGGGTTAGCTTTCCTTATTAACAGTGTCCCTCTATACCAGGCGAACCCACTCTGACTTCAGATGTACTTGTAATTATTGTCGCAAAGTCAAGGATGAAGGTCAACATTTTAGTCCAGCTGTCCGGTGTAGGGGTCGAACCGCTTACCTCGGCATCAGCACCCAGATGTTTAAGAACACGCGTTCTTATCCATTCTGCCATGTAGACCAGCAGACGTGGTATTATATACCAGGCTCTCCTACACCAAACACCATCCACCAAACTTCGCCATAAACCCCCAGGCATTTCTTTCACCTCTTAGCACAGAGCCATCTATGTAGATGATTAAATCACCTGGTCACGAATTGTCATGAATCAATTGCTCAGTCAATTAATCAGTATTAAGGAGGTAATAAGAGCAAGCACCTATGAACATATCCTGAGTGCAGTGGTAATAATCTGCACTGATAACACAGGGAGCTATGGAAGATCTAGTTTACAAACACATGAAGCATAACTAACTGCCTAGAGGAAGTGGCTTGATGTAGAAGACTAAAATAATAAACTGACCTCAGACTATTCAAGTGACTGAAAACAGCTTACCAGGGAGCAGGGGAAGATCTTATCTATAAACACATGCACTGTGGCATCTCAACTATCCAAAGTGTCTTGTAGAAGAAGAAAAAGACAAGAAACTTGTATCAGGCTTACAGCTGTGCTGGCATATTGATTCATGCACTTGCTTGTTTACAAAAATCATCATTGTTATGTGCCATGTTGATAAGTGTGATGTCATGATTCACCAATTCACACGATCACCAGAGTCATGAATCAGCTCTCAATGTGCTCATGTCCTGATTATGCCAGGTATTCAAGATATCTGGATATTTATGTCTCTGCCGTCCTCTTGTTCTTTTACTATAAGTTCTGCCCGTTGTCACTAAATTTTATAATTTACCACTCATAACATGTTAAAATATCATCATTGTCTGTCTAATTTCTTTATCAATTGGCGGTTTTCATTTGTTTTTTGTAGGACTTGCATATTGATTTTTCCGTCTATCCATGGTATTCCTTGCATTTTTCTCAGAAACCACATTTTCCCTGCCATTCGTTATTTCTCAGCTTGTCTGATTATTGTCCGTGTTTCACATGTATACAACACTATAGGTTCTCTGCAGCACTTCAACACCCTTTTCAGCTAAATAATAGGTTGCAGTTTATTGCCTGGCAACTCATCGGATGCAGACTGAAGAAGTCATTCAACACATAACAAAGCAAACAGTGAATTCTTAGCTGTTTTATGTTGAATGATTTCTGAATGAGAAAGTTGTTGAGATTGTGAATTATTAGAAAGATAACAGACACTAAGAGATAAGGGTTTCATACAGTTTTCTATAACATTAATGTGTACTCTACCCACAGCATCATCAAATGCCTTCTCCACATTGAAGCTCTGCCGCATTGAGTCTCCAACAACCTCTGTTTTGCATCTTCACAGTGCATTCATACAGGCATCTTTCAGTCATCTCTTGATGCTGCCCACTCATCTGAAACACTGATCCTTTTGCACATTTCTCTTCCACATTTCCATCTAGCGTGCACATTCCTCCTCCACATTTCCATCTACCGTGCACATTTTCCCTCCACATATCCCTCTAGCATGCACATTTCTCCTCCACATTTCCCTCTAGCATGCACATTTCTTCTTCACATTTCCCTCTAGCATGCACATTTCTCCTCCACATTTCCCTCTAGCATGCACTTTTCTCCTCCACATTTCCATCTAGCATGCTCATTTCTCCTCAACATTTCCCTCTAGCTTGCATATTTCTCCTCCACATTTCTCTCTAGCGTGCACATTTCCACTCCACATTTCCCTCTAGTGTGCACATTTCTCCTCCACAATTCCCTCTAGCGTGCAAATTTCCTCTCCACATTTCCTTCTAGCTTGCACATTTCTCCACTACACTTCCCTCTAGCTTGCATATGTCTCCTCCACATTTCCCTCTAGTGTGCACATTTCCCTCTAATGTGCACATTTCCCCTCCACATTTCTCTCTAGCATGCACATTTCCCCTCCACATTTCTCTTTAGCATGCACATTTCCCCTCCACATTTCCCTCTAGCATGTAAATTTCCCCTCCACATTTTCTTCTAGCTTGCACATATCGGTCTCTGTGGCTGAAGGGCTTGCGAACGCGGTTTGTGAGCCCGTATACCCGGGTTCGAAACACAGCGGTGCTGGTTTTTTCGAAAAAGGTATAGAGACCGGTCGTTCAGAAAGCAATGGCAAACTACTGAACGTAACACTTGCCTAGTACATCAACAGCAGTTGAAAATGCTGGTGTTGACTGCAACGTCCCGTAAGGGATACGCAACAAAATTTTTTTTTTTTTTTTTTTGCACATTTCTCCACCACATTTCCCTCTAGCTTGCATATGTCTCCTCCACATTTCTCTCTAGTGTGCACATTTCCCTCTAGTGTACACATTTCCCCTCCACATTTCTCTCTAGCATGCACATTTCTCCTCCACATTTCCCTCTAGCATGCACATTTCCCCTCCACATTTCCCTCTAGTGTGCACATTTCCCTCTAGTGTACACATTTCCCCTCCACATTTCTCTCTAGCATGCACATTTCTCCTCCACATTTCCCTCTAGCATGCACATTTCTCCTCCACATTTCCCTCTAGTGTGCACATTTCCCTCTAGTGTACACATTTCCCCTCCACATTTCTCTCTAGCATGCACATTTCTCCTCCACATTTCCCTCTAGCATGCACATTTCCCCTCCACATTTCCCTCTGGTGTGCACATTTCCCTCTACCGTGCACATTTCCTCTCCACATTTCCCTCTAGTGTGCACATTTCTCCTCCACATTTCCCTCTAGCATGCACATTTCTCCTCCACATTTCCCTCTAGCTTGCACATTTCCCCTCCACGAACTCTCCAGCGTGCAGAGTTCTCCTCCACATTTCCCTCAAGCATGTACATTTCTCCTCCACATTTCCATCTAGCGTGCACATTCCTCCTCCACATTTCCCTCAAGCATGTACATTTCTCCTCCACATTTCCATCTAGTGTGCACATTCCTCCTCCACATTTCCCTCAAGCATGTACATTTCTCCTCCACATTTCCATCTAGCGTGCACATTCCTCCTCCACAGTTCCCTTTAGCGATCATGTATAAAGTGTATATGAACAGATAAATCATCTTAGGCTGGAGAGAATGGTGAGGTAGGGAGGTGACCAGAGAATCTAGCCAGCACTCAAAACTCAAATGAAAGGCCAGATGGACACATAATCAGACTGCAGCTGGTATCATTAGTATTGTGCCTCTTTGCTGGCTGTTTAAGTTGACAGAAAACGTATGTGAATGTTCTAAGTGCTGTGATACCAATTATTAAATCAACCTTACTGAACTCATTTCCTGCTATATTCTTCTACTCGTCGACAAAACCACACTTTGAAAGCTTCAGTTTGACCCTCATTTTATTAATTCATTGTCTTTGTTTCTCCACATACAATAATGTCTTTGTTTCACCACATACAATAATGTCTTTGTTTCTCTACATACAATAATGTCTTTGTTTCACCACATACAATAATGTAGAGTACATTGAGGGTTAAGAAATACTTTAACATTGAAATTCAATTTCTGGAACAGGTCTTCACCAAGCTGCGAGAAAGTGGATTGAGAGAGTATTTCACAAATCAACATCAACGACATATGAGCACGAAAGAGACTATCAGATTACAAGCGGATGTTGGTTATGTTAATGTATTTTTTGATGAAAGCAATCTCAGTAGATAATCATTATTTTACAGTTTGTATTAAAGTTGATAAATTGAAATACCTATGGGTGATTATAGCGGATGGAAGATGCGTGGCAGAGATTACGAGCAGAACAGGTCTAATGAAACCTGCATTTAAGAAAATGAAAATCATCTTATGCAATAAGTTACCAAAACTTAATGTAAGAAAGAGAGTAATGAAATTCTATATAGAACCTGTTTTGCTGTATAGCAGTGAATCATGGAACGTTGATGAATAAATTATAAAGAGCTTAGATTAAATCCATAACACCAGTGACTTGAATCTGTGGAGAGACAACAATGCCTATGCCCACTGGCATGGCACATGATGATGGTTAGGTCTGACACAGTAATCAAGCGGTTGTCACATTGAGATCATGAAACCATGGGACGGAAGTAGTTGACACTTTCGACAAAAGCATGTTCATGGTACGAAATAATAAAACTATGGGATACATGCATTTGTTACATTAAAATCATAAAGCTATAAGACACAGGGGAATTTTCATATGAAAATCATGAAACTATGGGACACAAGGAATTGTCACAAGAACATAATGAAACTATGGGACATAAGGAATTGTCATACAAAAATCATGAAACTATGGGACACAAGGAATTGTCACAAGAACATCATGAAACTATGGGACATAAGGAATTTTCATACAAAAATCATGAAACTATAGGACACAAGGAATTGCCACAAGAACATCATGAAACTATGGGACATAAGGAATTGTCATACAAAAATCATGAAACTATGGGACACAAGGAATTGTCACAAGAACATCATGAAACTATGGGACATAAGGAATTGTCATACAAAAATCATGAAACTATGGGACACAAGGAATTGTTAAATAAAAATCAGCAGGTCCGCATGGCCGAATGGGTGAGAACGTGTGTTCTTAAAACATCCGGTGTGCTGATGCTGAGGTAAGTGGTTCAACCCCTACACCGGACAGCTGGACTAAAATTTTGACCTGTCGTCCTTGACTTGGGGATATAAATTACAAGTACCTTTGAAGTTGGAGTGGGTTCGCCTGATGGCGAGGGACACTATTAATAGGGAAAGCTAATCCACATGCAAAATTCAGTTACTATAAATAGTTTGTATGGACTACACTTGAGTTCAAAGCGAGCGCTCCAAAAAACAATCGTTAAACTATGGGACACAAGGAATTGTTACATTAAAATCATGAAACTGTGGGACACAAGGAATTGTTACATTAAAATCATGAAACTATGGGACACAAGAAATTGTTACATTAAAATCATGAAACTGTGGGACACAAGGAATTGTTACATTAAAATCATGAAATTATGCGACACAAGGAATTGTTACATTAAAATCATGAAATTACGTTACACAAGAAATTGTTACATTAAAATCATGAAACTATGGGTGTCAAAGAGCTTCGTAAGAGCTAAGAGTTAAGAAGATCATAAATAGAGCTATAGAAGAGGAAACCAGACAGAAGGGACACAAACACTATAAATAGTTCTCTACCGGGACACACTCGTGTCAACAAGGAGGTCAACGAGTGTACGTGAGCTGGGGTTACCCAAGAGACTGGGAAACCCGCATCACGAGAAGTGACCATGCAACACTGGTGACTCTAACCAAGTGACCAGCGTGCTGGAACTCCAAGCACGCAAACTAGCGGATGCATGGAGAGCCAATCGCTCGTGGCTGAACACGCCACAGAGAGCTTGGTCAGACTTGGACTCGACGGCGTAGGCGACGGACTGTATATCCGCTGTGAATACTTTGTTGCTAAGAAGGACAGTATCAATAGTTAGGACTTAAGCTTAGCTTCAGTAGTTATTATCATCAACATCATCTCCTCATTACATCTTTATAACATACTATGATGTTTAATACCGATGTGGTATTCCGCTTGTGGAGCTCATGTACTATCAGCTCCGAATAAAATGTATCCTTTTGCACACCGTACGAGTTGTCATTCGTGTGGTGCAAAAGTAGGGAATCCTTGTATGCCTGTCGCAATTGAGTTGTTGACAGGCAGGATACCATTTGGTGTCAGAAGGTGGGGCTTGAACCACCTTCAAGCACTTTAATCTACCATTTTCCACATAAATTCGGAAATTCTACAAAATGTTATTGATGTTATTTATGTAAATTATTTTGATGGAAATGTATGAAATATAAACTGGGAGTGTGTGCAAATTGCAAACATGTATCGAAATGACATATTTAACTATCATTTGTGAAACATTGCTTGTGATACAGTCATAATGTCAACATTCATCACATTCACGTATATACTTGTGCAAAAGCAAATTCTTTTTGCACAAGAGAAATAAATTAGAGGTTAATCTAAAGTCGTACAGCGCAGCACAGTTAGAGACGATAGAAAGTGAAGACAAGATGACATTCATTTGACGATTCATCTTACAGTTCATTGACGATCATTTATACTATCATAACATTCATACCATTTACATCATTCATCATTATTTATATCACATTTGTAAGTTACCAACCGCATAAACTGTATTGTGTAAAGTGATAACAACCATGTATTGTATATTACATGCATTTTTCTAAAGTGTCGATCTCTATTAAACAGAGACATCAGTTGTACAAGCAAGTCTATCAATTGTGTGTACGAAAGACAATGGTGTAACATCCCGAGTGCCGTATTTTTCAGCAGATTAGATGAGTATATTTTCCACTAATTTTGATAACCACCGTTAACCATGCATCTTCTTTTTCAGTGAAGATTGTAAATATCTAACACATAATAACTGTAAAACTATATTGTAAAGTTATATTGATATCAGTTGTGAAACAACATAAAGCCATAAAATGTCATCATTAAATGACTGCATCCAGGCTGGCAAAGAACTAGGCCATACTGGAGAGAAATTAGAGAAATGGGCAGAACAAAGATACAGAGAAGAAACAGAAATAAAAGCTGCTCTAGAGAGAGATGAAAGAGCATTGGAAAGACAGCATCAGAAAGAGATGAGAGAGATAGAGGAAGGCACCAAACAAAAACAGTTAGAATTAGATCAAGCCACAAAACAAATGGAATTAGAAGTAAAACAGAAGCCGATAGAGATGGACGATGCCACAAAGCAAAAGCAAATAGAGGTAGAGTCACAAACGAGGTTAAAAATGAAAGAGATGGAAATTGACTCAAACATCCAGATAGCCACTACT
Organism: Cepaea nemoralis; assembly: GCA_014155875.1. Taxonomy (NCBI): domain Eukaryota; kingdom Metazoa; phylum Mollusca; class Gastropoda; order Stylommatophora; family Helicidae; genus Cepaea; species Cepaea nemoralis. The sequence goes on along the minus strand of JACEFZ010010179.1, from coordinate 23,832 downwards.
AAACAGAAGAGTCAGGAAGAGCAAAATAAATTCTCTAAATAGTAAATATAAGGGGATCATCAAGCCCTTCAGTCAAGGCGATTCGATCTCAGCATGGACTGAAAATATAGAATTCCAGCTCAAAAGTCATAAAATACCATTAGAAGATTGGGCTATGATCTATATGCGAAATCTCAGTGGGGAGCCCTTAAAAGTTATCGAGTCGATACCAACAGAACTAAGAAGTAACTATCAATACATCCATGATAGGATTATGCAGCATTTTATACTCGATGCCCCTGGATATCAGATCCAGTACTCACAAATAAAACCAAAGCCAACCGAAACGTTTTTAGACTATGTATCAAATGTCCAGAGTATATTCAATAGATGGCTTAAGGCGGCAAAGGTAGGGAAGAATTTTGATAGATTACATGACTTAATGGTGATGGATAAAGTCATATCCACAGTTCCTACTCCCTTTGGTAAGTTCCTTCAACAAGCAGACATTGAATCTCTTGAAAAACTTGAAAAACGTGGTTCAGCTTATTTTTCTTCAAACCGCGACATATTTAAAACATCTTTACATGATACTGATATTACTGCTTTTGCTAAGAACGTACCAAGCAGGCCTTACAACCAAAAAGGATATCAGAAGAAAGACAAACCTTATCAAAAGCCACCACAGTGTGGATACTGCAAATTATTCCATCCGCAGTACTCGATGTGTGATAAAAGTCCCTCGTACCCTGCGCATCTTGAAATGATGATGAAAAAGCAGGAAAACAAACGAAACTCATACAAACGTGCGGTTAAATGCTTCTTCTGTTCATCTTATGGCCACTATTCTTCCAGATGTTTGGGCAGGCAAAGAATGAAGGCTAGCAATGCTTTACTCATAGATACATCATCTGACGATGATAGTGTAGTTGATTCTGAGCTCGAAAATGTATTACCATTCAATGAGTGTGAGAGTGTGGCTGTAGTTACTGATATGTTAGACTTTAATAAATGTGACACGTGTCACCAGTTTCATGCGGACAGAAAACTCAAATGTGGTCATGTTATACCATGTTCCAACGAAGATGCTAACTCAGCTTTAGCCTCCAGAGGTAATCTAAAGTTCCACGATGCACTGGTCAACGAACAACCATGCCAATGTTTACTTGATAGCGGAAGCACTTTACTTGGGGTAAGAAGAGAGCTAGTTAACCCAGAGGATTATACTGGTGAGTTTGTCAAATGCCGCACTTTCTCTGGTAACATTGAGAAATACCCGCTGGCAAAAGTCCGCATAAACACCCCTTTCCTTTCCGGCACATTCACGTGCGGGATTTTGCAGAATTCCTGTACTGACCTAATTTTGGGTTGCTTACCATCTTTAAAACACTGTACTGATGAGGAAATATTAGCCTGGAAACAAACAAACACTGCTAATGCTGTAACTAGGTCAGAGACCCAAACACATTATACTGACCTACAAAATGAAATGCTACAGTTGTTAACACCCAGCGATGCTAGTAACAATACCACTCGACAAGAGTTTATGGAGGCACAACGCACCGATCAAACTATCGCACCTTTTTTAAATTGTTAGGTGAGCGAGCGAAAGTAACTAAAAATGCATCTTGGTATTTCAAAATGCATAATGGAATTCTCATGCGTTATTATACCACCAATAACCATGAAATTCAGCAGACGGTGTTACCTTTAAAATACCGACAAAATGTGCTAAAGATTGCGCATGATTCACCGTTTGCTGGACATTTGGCCTATGACGATATGAGAGCCAGAATTTTGTCACATTTCTATTGGCCTAAGTTTTGTAACGATATTAAATCTTTTTGTCAGTCATGTACCATTTGTCAACATTTAGTGAGAAAGGGAAAGCATGTAACAGCCGAGGTTCAACGTTCAATATTGGCCTCTAGGCCATTCGAAAGTGTAGCGGTAGATATTGTTGGACCCCTGAATCAGGTGTCGAATAAAGGAAACCGGTTTATACTAACCCTCGTGGATCTTTGTACAAGGTGGATCGAAGCGGTGCCACTAAGATACATTACCTCCAAAGATGTGGCAAATGTATTTTTACATCTATTTTGTCCATTTGGATTTCCTCGAACCATTTTATCCGACCGAGGAACTCAGTTTATTTCGGCTGCCATACAAGCCCTAACAAAATTGCTAGGAATAGAACAGCATTTCAGTAGCCCCTACTACCCTGCCAGCAACGGAATTATAGAAAAAATTAACGGGGATCTAAAGCACATGCTGGCAAAGGTAACAGCAAAGAACCCATCTGATTGGGATACTCTATTACCAGCGGTGCTATTTGCCTATCGAGAAATTCCGCACTCAAGTACGGGTTTCTCATCTTTTGAGTTAGTTTATGGGGCGAACCCTCGTGGACCCTAACAATTTACCATCAGCTAGTCACTAGCTCAGTAGAGAGTCCAACCTCAGTAACACCATACGAGATGGTAACAGATACACGCGATAAAATTATGAAGGCGTGTGTAATAGCCAAATCATCTTTGGAGAGAAAAGGCCAGATGTACCACGATTATGCAAATAAGGGTGCCAAAATCCTACACCTTGAACCCAATCAAGAGGTGCTGCTTTTACTACCAGATAAACGTAACTTATTACTAACGTCATGGCAAGGGCCATTCAAAGTTGAATGAAAGATATCAGATGTCGATTATGAAATATCGATAAACCGAAAATTAAAGATATTTCATATCAACATGCTGAAGCCTTATTTCTCACGACAAGAACTGATGACAGACGAACAGAATGCACCTACACCAAGCAACCGGACGACAGACGTACACAACACAACTACACTAGGTAGGGCGACAGAGGACGACGACATCGCAAACACACCTAGTCAGGAAACAGAACACACAGGTAGTACAACGACAGTACTTAATCAGACAGATGACGATGGAATAGAATTACCAGTCCCGACAGTAGACACGACTGGGACAATCGAAAGCATATGGTTAGAACCGAAACTCACAGACGAGCAACGACGACAAATCATAGAGCTAGTAACGGAGTACAGGGACATTTTTTTTTGACATCCCATGTAGAACGGACAGGATAGAACACTCCATTATTCTGACTGATAACACCCCTATCAAATGCCGACCTTATTCCATCCCATTAAATTACAGGGAAAGTCTCGACAAGGAACTTCTAAATCTTGAGTCGAGTGGAATAATCCAAAAATCACAGTCAGAATACTCTTTTCCTATCGCCCTTGTCAAGAAAAAGGACTCGACGATCCGCCTCTGTGTCGATTATCGCCGTTTAAATAATGTGACCAAAGTCGATGCAGAGCCTATCCCATCATGTGCAGATCTTATCCTTGATATATCAACATCACGTATCTTTTCTAAACTTGACCTGACGAAGGGATACTGGCAAGTTCTGATGCATTCATTGTCTATCCCGTTAACAGCATTCTCTACACCTCTAGGTTTGTATGAGTGGTGTTTTCTTCCTTTCGGTCTTCGTAATGCCCCAGCCACTTTTGTCCGACTCACTAGGGACCTTTTGCACGGAGTTACGAATACTTCGACTTATATTGATGACATTTGTATCCATACTGCAGACTGGACATCACACTTACAGAAACTGCGACATGTCTTCGATAGATTGCGATTATTCGGTCTTACAGTAAAACCAACCAAAGTGGAGTTGGGAATGGAAGAAATTTTTCTTGAGATTACAACTTGTGTTAACCCCACAACTTAAAAGTTTGTAACACAACACGGGAGGAAGGAGAGCCTGTCAAAGGGCTACGTAAGAGCTAAGAGTTAAGAAGATCATAAATAGAGCTAGAGAAGAGGAAACCAGACAGAAGGGACACAAACACTATAAATAGTTCTCTACCGGGACACACTCGTGTCAACAAGGAGGTCAACGAGTGTACGTGAGCTGGGGTTACCCAAGAGACTGGGAAACCCGCATCACGAGAAGTGACCATGCAACACTGGTGACTCTAACCAAGTGACCAGCGTGCTGGAACTCCAAGCACGTAAACTAGTGGATGCACGAAGAGCCAATCGCTCGTGGCTGAACACGCCACAGAGAGCTGGGTCAGACTTGGACTCGACGGCGTAGGCGACGGACTGTATATCCGCTGTGAATACTTTGTTGCTAAGAAGGACAGTATCACTAGTTAGGACTTAAGCTTAGTTTCAGTAGTTATTATCATCAACATCATCTCCTCATTACATCTTTGTAACATAATATGATGTTTAATACCGATGTGGTATTCCGCTCGCGGAGCCCATGTACTATCAGCAGCGAATAAAATGTATCCTTTTGCACACCGTACGAGTTGTCATTTTCGTGTGGTGCAAAAGTAGGGAATCCTTGTATGCCTGTCGCAATTGAGTTGTTGACAATGGGATTCAAGGAATTGTTACATTAAAATCATGAAATTATGGGACACAGGAAATTGTTACATTAAAATCATGAAATTATGGGACACAAGAAATTGTTGCATTAAAATCATGAAACTATGGGATACAAGGAATTGTTACATTAAAATCATGAAATTATGGGACACAAGGAATTGTTGCATTAAAATCATGAAATTATGGGACACAAGGAATTGTTACATTAAAATCATGAAACAATGGGACACAAGAAATTGTTACATTAAAATCATGAAACAATGGGACACAAGAAATTGTTACATTAAAATCATGAAACAATGGGACACAAGAAATTGTTACATTAAAATCAAGAAACTATGGGATACAAGGAATTGTTACATTAAAATCATGAAACAATGGGACACAAGAAATTGTTACATTAAAATCATGAAACAATAGGACACAAGGAATTGTTACATTAAAATCATGAAATTATGGGACACAAGGAAATGTATACATGATGCACCACATGTAATTTCCTATTCTACCAGACAACAAATCATGTCAACAATGAAGTCACAAAGAACAGATTGCCCAATTGATTGCCTCTCATATTTTAATGTTTGAGTCATGTAAGCACAGAGGCAAGTATGCTTACTTGCTAATTTGGTGGGTGCCATGGGTCAAAATTGTATCATGAGTTGACATTATGACTGTTTGTGGTAGGTACATTGATTGACTGTGGTTAACCCCATGTCGGGGTGTCCGATGGTACCCGTTGACATTGCCATGATACAGAAGTGCTTGATGAGTGTCGGTGGCCTAAGTCGATTGCCTATTGTCAATGGACTGACTCCTCTTGTAGTCAAGTGGTTGGTTGAGCCACGATAGTATTCTATAACCACAGCTTCATGTCATTAAGTCAGTGGCTGCTTAGACTATTATCATTGAACTCTTTCACTCTCCCATCATGTGCATGACAAAACACGACATTACACACTAAATTTAACCACTGAACCAAAACACAGAACACAATCACATCCTTTATTCTCCCCCGATGTGTCTCCACCTTGACGTGGTGGGGGAGCTTGCGTGTCCCATCGACCCCATTTGCATGCCGATGGATGAAAAACTACATATCGGACAGCTTATGGGATAGGGACCAGACTAAGAGAGACACAACCTGCTGCTCTGCAGGTATAGACTGAGGATAACAGTCAAAAGTTTAAAAGGTGCACGAAGGCAGACGTTTTTGGTCCGGACAAAACTCTTAAGGCTCCCTGTCGAGGGCTGTGGCTGAACGCCTCTAAGCCACAAACCCTCGGATCTGAGAGCCAGGCCGATACCCGTCTACCGGAAAATAGAAACATGATACTGAGCAAGCTACATGCTCAGGTCTGATACATGTTCGAAGGCTCTCAGCTGGGGGATATGAGAGATTCCCGGATGAAGGGGCCTGGCCGTTTCCCGTTCACTGCTGCACGAAGGTAAGGTGCTGAGCCGGCAGCACATGTAGCCTACCTCGTGAGCGAGTACAAAAAAGTCAGAAAAGTGCCCCAGTCGAAGGGTTACGGAAACTGTCTGTATCTAACTCATAGAGAGTGTAGACAAAAGTGGAAGAATGTCTCATCAACGCGAAATGGAACGCACGGCGAGCGAACCTATTGCGTGGTCTGAAGTCACAAGCAAAAGCTTACCGAGTGGATGTCACTCGCAGTCTGACCGCTCCTGGTGTGTGATTGAGCGATCAGTGGCAAGTGGGATGCCCAACACATGGAAGTGAGGAACTAAAGCAGCCATGAGCAGGACGTGGAAACTCCTTGGGTGAGCCCAGTCTCAGAGCAATATGTGCCGGCTCTGCAATTATGGAAGCCTCCTTGGATAGCGAGATAATGCCCATGGTCTGCCCCTGCCTTCCCTTGAGGGCAGACCACGATATCGTTGATCGTTCTATCTTGACCAGCTGAGATGTGGGTGACATTACAACAGTCTAACGTGTCTCGAAACCAGAGGAAGGCTAACCTCACTAAAAAATGCCCGCCGGAAGTCGGAAGTGTCGTCCTACGGGTGGCAAACTAAAAATTGACACTACGCATTTACGTCCGAGTGAAATGTCTCGTCCGAATGTCTCCCGTGCTAGGAACAGCTCTGACTACCTAGTTTCCGAATGCCGCTCTTGTTCGGAACAGCTCTGACTAGGTAGTTTTCCGAATGTCTGTCGTGCCTGGAACAGCTCTGACGGGCGCAACGACAAGCACATGTGCGAAAACTCGCTGAGTGAATACCTTCTGCAGACCTGTCTGGTTTGTGCGGGAACGGCCCGGGGCGAACGAAAAGCCCAATATATTGAAGTGAGGAATTAAAGCAGCCATGAGCATGACGTGACCATTCCCTCGGTGAGCCCAGTATCAGGGCGCTATGTGTCGGCCCTGCAACTATGGAAGCAACCTAGGATGGCGGAAAATGCTATGGACTGTGCCTTCCTTCTCTTGAGGGATGACCGAAGTCCTCGACTGTTCGAACTTGACCAGCTGGGATGTGGACGGTACCACAAAAGTGAGAGTCTCCCAGGATTGCTAACCTGGTCAAAAATGCACGCGAAAGCCGGATGTTTGACCTAAGGGTTTTCAACCCAAGGGTGCCTAACGCACACCGCAATCACATCTGAAAAAACACTCCGGATGAACGAAAAGAAGAAGAAGACATCCTTTATTGTGATGCAGCTATAATAAGCCCACATCTATTCTCAATTTCTTTTACATTAAACAGTTATATATCACAATATATATATATATATATATATATATATATATATATATATATATATATATATATATATATATATATATATATATATATATATATATTTATATATGGCTGTGACACCAATGTCACCATTGCCCACAGCGAACAGGTCTGACACGGTCCACTCTTTACCATGGTAATCAGCTAAATGCAGAGTTTCAGAGAGCTCTCCCTCCAGGTCATTGCCATCGTGTGCTTCTTGCCGTAAGGCCACTACATGCTTCAATGTTATCAGACCTCACAGTTCAGCTCATGACAGTCACTGCTGTCTCAAAAAAAAGTGGGTGTAATTTGTTTTTAAATCTTAGCCATTTTTTCCAAAAATTCAACTATTAATGCATACATAGTTTAAAACATGCAGTTCAGTTCATTTCAGTCGGATCCGGAACCAAGCCCCGGATCACTGGCGTGTGAAGCGGGTGTGTAACCACGCAGCACACACTGGACACAGCCAAATTATCACAACAGAATATTACAACGTCACCCATCGTAGGCTATGCTCAAGATTGCTTAATCGCCGCGACTGACGTCCATCAATCGATGTGGACCCGAACGATCAGGACTTCTCACTGGCAAGGAACACCAGGCCTCCTAAATCCAGTGAGCAATAATCAAATTGATTACTTGGTTGTTTCTGGATTTGAAATTTAAATATTGAGCACAACCCACCCAGATCCGGTCAGGGATATGCACTACTGACGAGCTCAAACGAGAGCGAAACTCGAGTCTAGTGCTTCCATATTGACGTGGATAGGCCTTAGGTTCATACCAGAATACGATCGGCGTTGCCAGTAGTGGGTTAGAGTCCTTAGAGTTAAAATCTGTTTTTCATCTAAACCCCAAAAACGTTTTCCCCCAAACTTCTTGCTTGTCTAAAAACCTCCAGTCCACACCAGCTGATGATGTCCACTTGTGGCTGGGTATCCCATACTATTGAACTTCAGTCCTGGGATCTTATTAGCCCATTACATCCACAATGCCAAGGATTTGAGTTTCAGCAAATACCATCTGACGATGCTGTTAATCAGATGAAACCAGGTGTCCAGCTCAGAGAATTTACTACCTACATTTTGCTTCATCAGTCAACAGCAACATCTTAGTAATAGTATATATTTCTTTTTCTCCATGCACTCGTCAATCATATTTCTTAAATTACATTCTCAAAAACAACCATAATGGCAATGCTTTGATTGTAATTTAAATCAGTAACATCGATGTGATTCAATGATTCCATCCATCATAGGCCATGCCGGTAAGCGTGGGCAATCATGACTAGCCATTTCACTCAGTAACCAGAGTTGTGGACAGCTCAGTGTTCTTATCTCAACCATGCCACATGGTCAAGCCATCCAGGTATTTACTTCTCTTATCAACTTAATACAATTAATAGCGTTGGTTAGTAATCAAAGTCATGCTTGAACAATCTACTTTTAAAGTCAACAGCATTAATTAATACCATTCAACATGATTGTTCAACAATTCAATTTCATAAGAACAATCAATTCAAATTTCACTTCACATGCTGTTGAACAAAACTAACTTAACAATCTGTTAGTTTCATTCTAAATAAACAAATTAAAGTTTAAATTTGGTAATTGTAACTAATTTTAATTGTAATCGCTTCATTCCGTCCAGAATGATGTCTAATTTCTTTGAGTTTCTACACACTTAGAGTCAAAACAATTTGAATAACGAAGACACAAACAATAGATTGCACGATTTATTGCCTGCAATATTTCGCTGCATATTGTCTGGTACATATTGCAGAATTCATACAACATAAAGTAAAATAACTAGATAAATCTTTCAAGCTGAAATATACACATGTTCTCACAGTAATGTCAATTGTCTACCACTGTAATTTTAAACTAACATGTATTTCTGTTTGAACAAAACTGGCCTATGAAGATTAATCATTATGGCTTCTGCAAACTTTAACAAGCGACTATTTTGTGTATTAAACAACACGTGAAATGTACTGTCTCTGTCAATCACATGACCAGTTTCCAAAACGTGCCGAGCAATTGAGGCTGCAGGAAGTTTGTGGTGTGTGGGCCTTCACAGGCTCTCATTGCCTGTGTGTAGTAGTTCAACCACCCTATTGTGTAACTGCCGCTCTGTTTTGCCGATGTAGGTAGACTGGCACCTGCATGTGAATCGGCAGAGTGAATGAGTGAGCGGGACAGTGAATGAGTGAGCGTGAGAGTGAATGAGTGAGCGTGAGAGTGAATGAGTGAGAGTGAATGAGTGAGCGGGAGAGACAGAATGAGTGAGCGGGAGAGTGAATGAGTGAGCGGGAGAGACAGAATGAGTGAGAGTGAATGAGTGAGCGGGAGAGTGAATGATTGAGCGGGAGAGTGAATGAGTGAGAGTGAATGAGTGAGGGTGAATGAGTGAGCGGGAGAGACAGAATGAGTGAGAGTGAATGAGTGAGAGTGAATGAGTGAGCGGGAGAGTGAATGAGAGAGAGTGTGTGTGTGTGTGAGTGAATGAGTGAGAGTGAGAGAGTGAGAGTGAATAAAAGAGAGAGAGTGTGTGTGTGTGTGTGTGTGTGTGTGTGTGTGTGTGTGAGCGTACGCATGCGTGTGAGTGTGTATATATGAAAGAATACAGAGAGAGAGAGAGAGAGAGAGAGAGAGAGAGAGAGAGAGAGAGAGAGCTGAACAGATGCATGTCATGTAACACGAATGTTATGTAACACGTGAATCCATATGTTTGTGTATTGCCATCTGTCATATTATCAGTTGAATACCATTTGATTTTATCATGTATAATCTAAACTTATGTTTATTACTGTAGTTTGAGTGAGAGAGTGAGTGAGTGTGAATGAGAGACAGAATGAGTGAGAGTGAATGAGTGAGCGTGAGAGTGAATGAGTGAGAGTGAATGAGTGAGCGTGAGAGTGAATGAGTGAGCGGGAGAGTGAATGATTGAGCGTGAGAGTGAATGAGTGAGCGGGAGAGTGAATGGGTGAGAGTGAATGAGTGAGCGGGAGAGTGAATGAGTGAACGTGAGAGTGAAGGAGTGAGCGTGAGGGTGAATGAGTGAGCGGGAGAGTGAATGAGTGAGCGTGAGAGTGAATGAGTGAGCGTGAGGGTGAATGAGTGAGCGGGAGAGTGAATGAGTGAGCGTGAGAGCGAATGAGTGAGCGGGAGAGTGAATGAGTGAGAGTGTGTTTGTGTGTGAGTGAATGAGTGAGAGTGAATGAGTGAGCGTGAGAGTGAATGAGTGAGCGTGAGAGTGAATGATTGAGCGGGAGAGTGAATGAGTGAGCGGGAGAGTGAATGAGTGAGCGGGAGAGTGAATGAGTGAGCGGGAGAGTGAATGAGTGAGCGTGAGAGTGAATGAGTGAGCGGGAGAGTGAATGATTGAGCAGGAGGGTGAATGAGGGAGCGTGAGAGTGAATGAGTGAGCGTGAGAGTGAATGAGTGAGCGTGAGAGTGAATGAGTGAGCGTGAGAGTGAATGAGTGAGCGTGAGAAGGAATGAGTGAGCGGGAGAAGGAATGAGTGAGAGTGAATGAGTGAGCGTGAGGGTGAATCAGTGAGCGGGAGAGTGAATGATTGAGCGTGAGAGTGAATGAGTGAGAGTGAATGAGTGAGAGTTAATGAGTGAGTGCGAGAGTGAATGAGTGAGAGTGAATGATTGAGCGTGAGAGTTAATGAGTGAGTGTGAGAGTGAATGAGTGAGTGGCAAAGTGAATGAGTGAGCGGGACAGTGAATGAGTGAGAGTGAATGTGTAAGCGGGAGAGTGAATGAGTGAGAGTGAATGAGTGAGCGGGAGAGTGAATGATTGAGCGGGAGAGACAGAATGAGTGAGAGTGAATGAGTGAGTGGGAAAGTGAATGAGTGAGCGGGAGAGTGAATGAGTGAGTGGAAGAGACAGATTGAGTGGGCGTGAGAGTGAATGAGGGAGCGTGAGAGTGAATGAGGGAGCGTGAGAGTGAATGAGGGAGCGTGAGAGTGAATGAGTTAGCGGGAGAGTGAATGAGTGAGCGGGAGAATGAATGAGTGAGAGTGTGTGTGTGTGAGTGAATGAGTGAGAGGGAATGAGAGAGAGAGAGTGTGTGTGGTGTGTGTGTGTGTGTGTGTGTGGGGGGGGGGGGGGGGGGGGGGCCACGCTGGCATCACTACTTTTAAGTCACATACTTTTTATGTACATATTTTTTTCCATGTTTAGCCTTGTTTATGTTTACAACATTCATTTCACAATGTTTATTTTTCTTCCTATGTAAATGTATAATGCTCTTGATGAACGAAAGACGAGTGATTGGAAGGGCCGAATGTAAGACGGGCCTGCGCGCCCAATTTTTGACCCTAATAAAGTTGATTTGATTTGATTTGATTTGATTTGGTAAATGCAATTGGATTTGGCTTGCAGAGGGACATTCTTTTACTGCTGGGGTGGGAATAGGGGTAGTTCTGTACCTAATAACTGGAATTGCAGTACAGAATGTTTGACCCACTGCTGTAATGAGCCCCTTGAAAGGTTAGCTGGATAAGTTTAACCTTGAGTTTAGGGACTGTAGTTTTCATCAGGTTTTGGTTTAGGCTGTTGGCAGTGGCTCTTTATAAATCCTGTGGAGTACCAATTCAGGTGTAAGACATTCTTCAGAGTTTCAGTTTCCTCCCTCAGTTTGTCCTCTTTGCATATCTTCCTAGCACAGTCAAACAGAGTCCGTACAAGACAATGGCATGGTTATTGTAATTTCTATCACACTTTTAAGGCTTTCATTTGAAGCCCCCTCATATATTAAACTGCATCTCATGTACATGCTACAGAAATAAATACGATGAAGCAAATAAATGAATCCTTTTGGCTGAAATACAACACACACGCAGATATTTACACTCAAATATAACTGACTGTCTTACAGAACATCTGCATAGGCCTACTGACTAGCATGTCTTGCGGATTACACAGTTGTGGACGGCGGTGACAGATAGCCAAAGCCTCGGCAAAATGAAGCCAGAACAGTATTTAATTTTTGTTGATTTTGTGAGTGAATTCAAGAGGTGGCACAAAATGAACGATGTAGCTTTTTTTTTTTTTTTCAACCAATCAACTACACAGAATTTTCATAATCAGAGTAACTAGATATTGGAAATAAAGAACTGGGACATCCATCAGCAATACAAAATTGTCCTAAATATTAGTCATACAAATAAAATATTATTATTATTTGTGTTTACTTTAATCCTAAATCATGTGTAATGGTTGAATACTGGCTGCTGTTACGGTAACTATAAATTACAAATTGTGAGAGTCTGTTATTGTATTTTCTTTCATCATAAGACTGCTTTAATCTACAGTTTGTGTTTTGTGCTGTTCAGAACCGTGCATTTCTGACAAACAATCCACACAAGAAAGATCAAAATGTGTTGTCATAATAAAAACTGTCTAAACTAAACTAAGTGAAACCTAATTCTTTTAATTTGTCCAGTATATTTGTATAAGTCTGAATATACACTCTAAACATTTATTATTACCAGGAATGCACAACATACTCAGTCAAGATTAAGAGGTCATTCAGATTTCTGCACACTTCTCCACGACAAGCACATACTTCTCAGCTATACTTTTTTTTTTTGTTGTTTTTTTTTCTTCACAATTCCAAGTACCTGCATGCATACTTAGCTGCTTCTGGTTGACTTCACTCATCATAAAGCCTGCTATCGTCACAATGTTCTGGAAGTATTTGGCATTTTGAAGTAATTTTCATGGTTTCTTCCATTTTACCATGAAAGTGTGCATGAATCTTCATTTTCTTCCACTTTAAAAGTTTTCAGTAGTCTTCATGCTTTTTTCCAATTTACTCTGAAAGTTTGACGGAATCCTCATACTTTCTTCCAATTTACTCCGTAGGAGCTTCTTCTTAAGAGTAATCCATTCAAAGACGCTCCATTCTTTGCTATGTTTATCCACCTCTTCTTGTACTCAGCAGTCAGTGAAATAGGCTTCAGTAGAGCTAGAAAACTGAGATACGGTAATAACACCATGTTCTTCAAATACTCTTGTTATGAGCGGTTTTGGTAAAACCACAACATTCTGCATCAAAAGAAAGTTTCTTGAGATTATACGAGGGAGCTTTAAATGGAAACCTTAAAAATATGATAGAAAGTACAGTAATCCAGCCATTGTCTTGTAACCTGTTAATATTGTTGTTAAGGGTGTCAGTGGTGTTAAGCATGTGACATCACAGTGCATATGAACAGGGTGATGCCATAAGGGCAGTAGATGGCGGCCCCACTTTTGACATGCACCAGAGAGGAGCAGCATTCTGTTATCCGTTGTTTTTATTTTAATCAGTGAAGGGATTAAACCTATAGAAATTCATTGGCGAATGACGGTCCAGTATGGTAATGAATGGCCAAACAGGCATGTTAACTATAAAACATTAAACTATACCCTAATGTATTAACTACAGGTCAGCATAGCCAAATGGGTACGAGCACTCGTTCTTAAACATCCGGTGTGCTGATGCTGAGGTAGAGGGTTCAACCCCTACACCGGACAGTTGGACTGAAATGTTGACTTCTCATCCTTGACTTGGGGACGTAACTTACAAGTACCTCTGATGTCGGAGTGGCTTTGTCCAATGGCGAGGGGAACTGGTAATAGGGAAAACTAATCCACACCCAAAATTCAGTCCAGTGCTACTAGAAGTACAGAAGAAGTACCAACGGGGAATTACACCATTAGAGAAATTACATACACCATTAGAGAAATTACATACACCATTAGAGAAATTACATACACCATTAGAGAAATTACATACACCATTAGAGAAATTACATACACCATTAGAGAAATTACATACACCATTAGAGAAATTACATACACCATTAGAGAAATTACATACACCATTAGAGAAATTACATACACCATTAGAGAAATTACATACACCATTAGAGAAATTACATACACCATTAGAGAAATTACATACACCATTAGAGAAATTACATACACCATTAGAGAAATTACATACACCATTAGAGAAATTACATACACCATTAGAGAAATTACATACACCATTAGAGAAATTACATACACCATTAGAGAAATTACATACACCATTAGAGAAATTACATACACCATTAGAGAAATTACATACACCATTAGAGAAATTACATACACCATTAGAGAAATTACATACACCATTAGAGAAATTCTATTTTGCGGATGATCAAGCTCTTATAGCAGAAGCAGAATTACAAGACCGCATAAATAAAGTAAACAAAGAGTGTCAGGAGCATAACATGAAAATTATCGTCAGTACAACAGGGGGTAATGACTATACCACCCCCCCCCCCCCCCCCCCCCCCCAAAAAAAAAAAAAAAAAAAACCAAAACAAAACAACAACACCAACAAACATTCATCGAAAAGAACACCCCCTGAAACAAGTATAAAGCTTCAAGTATTTAAGAAGCATAATATCATCAAATGGCAAATCAGAAGACGACATCGAATTTAGATGCAATAAGGCGAACCAACTCATTGGACAAATGGCACCAATACAAAAGAATAAACACATATTAATAAATACTTCCTTTTTTAAAAGCATTCTACAACACACAACACAATTACACAATCTTCCTACCAACTCTATACTACCAATACCAAACCTGGGCAATGACAGAAACAGAGGAAAGAAAAATAACAACGGAAATGAGATTCGTGAGAAGAATTTTTTAAAAGATCGCTTAAAAGTCGACAGGGTTGACTTCATTGCACCGGTTTTATCCCATATGACTCGGTCTGTTGCTCTAGCGACGACCCATAGGAGTCTTCGAAAAATTTCACTCGTGAATCGAAGGACGCGGCCCGGAATCGAACTCACAACCTTCGGAGCCCGCTGAGAAGAATATAAGAATATTCTATCTATCAAGAAGAGAGAAAATCATAAACGAAGAAATCACGACTTGATGGGGAGGAGGGGGGGGGGAGAGATTATAGCAACGTTAGATTTAATCATAGCAGAGCAAGTTAAATGGATTGGCCATGTAACAAGGCTACCAACTAACCAGGGCCGGATTTAGACTTAATATATATAATAAGGCCCTAAGCTATTTGAAATATGGGGCCCTTTATAAGTCCAGATATTCTATGTCAGTGACAAATATGATTTTCGGATACCTAGAGGGTTAAACTGAAATACAATTAAGAAGTATATTGATAGTGAAATAATAAATCTTAAACCTTAAAATCATTTTTATTCATAACAAACTTAAAAATGCAAGCTCTGGTAAAAAGAAACAAAAGTTCTTTTAAAAGGCACAATTTACAAAGGCTTATTATCTAATCTCTTGAAACATGTTATAAGAATTAAGGAATTATATTAAACTAAAATATTTTCTTTCTTGCCTTTGCCAGAGCAAAGTCACTGATGACATCATCAAATGATAAACTGCGTAGTTTGTCGCTTTCTATGCACATGAGACTGAGGGAACATAATTTATCTTGAGTCATTGTTGTTCTAAATTCATTTTTTATCCTCTTCAGCTGAGAAAAAGATCTTTCTCCAGAGCAATTTGCAACCATCATACTAAGAAACAATCTCAAAATTGCTTCTACATTAGGGAATGCTGATTGGACACGATCGTTAAATATTACCCTATACAGATCCTGATGTGTCAGACTATCTTGTTCCGCTGAACTATGGGCTTGACTATGTCTAACATATTGATGAACATGCTTGACTTCTCCTACAAGATTCATGTCCACATCTTCAGGATATGTTTGGCATAAAGCACTAACTCCTTCATGAATATCTTCTTCTGTAGCTTCTAGTTTTGTTAAGAATGAAAACTTTTTTGTAGCATCATTGTATACTGAGGCCCTCTGTGCCAGGCTTGACTAATGCAGTGGTTCTCAACCGGTGGGGAATCCCCCCCCCCCCCCCCAGGGGGGAATTTTGGGGTTTCCAGGGGGGGGGGGATGAAGATTATTTCAAGATCGCGTTAATACAAGAACCGATTACTTGATCTTGTTTTTCCTTTCATATTTACGCTTCTGTACGCATCACCCTTCTGAAATTCATTTTATAACGTAAGTAGATCCGCAAATCACATTTTATGTACATGTCTAGACTTGTTTTAGTATGTGCTATTAAATTTAGCTTCAATTATTACGTATACTGTGTAGGGGCAAGGGGGAAATTTTTAGGGAGGAAATACAAAAGCGGGGGGATGACGTTCTAAAAATATGGTAGGGGGGGGGGGATGATGTCCTAAAAATATGGTGAGGGGGGGGGGGAATGACGTCCTAAAAATATGGTGAAGCGGGGAACGGACCAAAAAAGGTTGAGAACCACTGCTCTAATGCATCCATCACAGGTATAAATGTTTTGATTCTGAACTTGTCTCTTGGCTCAAGGTTCTCTAAAGCATCATCTTCATCATCATAGATATGCCTTCTTCTATATCTTCTTTTCTTGTAATCAACATCAGGCAATTTTTTCTTTGCTTCTTCCTCAAAATGATCGAAAAGATCCATGGAACCTTTAACAAAATCCGAAAGTGAAGCATACAATTTCCTACATACACCTAGACTAATTTGGGGGTCTTGCAGTGATTGACTAGTCTTGTGAAATTCATCTAGCAAGTAACTCCACAAACATAAAAATACCATAAATTCAAACTCCTCTATTTTATTCAAAATGTTTATGGCTTGATTTCTTGTTTCGCCTTTCTCTGTAGTATCAATATGCAGCTGATGCAATGCAGAAATTATTCTATTATAACTATCAAGTATTGCACTTGTGGCCATTGAATGTGCTTCCCATCTAGTCTTTGACAAAGACTTTGGAACTTTTGAATCATCTTTGAAGAATGACAACAGTACTGCCCATCTATGTGTAGATGATGAAAAGAAATTATATATTTCTTGAACAATTCCAAAAAAGTTTACTGCCTCTAAACAACAGTCTACTGCTGCTCTACCAACAAAACAAAAAAAAGAAAGCGTGCTGACGAGGGTGAGGACGGGCAGACTTCGTGCGGAGTGACTTGCTTCGCTTCGGAGGTCACGGGTGACAAGCATCGTCTGGATCTTTTCTCCGGGGCATGCTGGTGTGCTGGGAAATGAACAGGCAGACAGATTGGCTGGCTCTGCAGAACTTGGTGGAGTATTGATACATGACAAGGCAGACGTGGTTGCGGCCTTGTGGGAGCACGTGCACACCTCGGAGGAGCAAATGGATTACCATGGTCTGGCAAGAATGAGACAACGAGAAGTGACGAAGGGATCTGGCCGACGCTCAACGCTCAAAGGAAAGGCGAGACGGACTTATAATAAGATTGCTACTGGTACTATTAGTGTTGGAACTCTTCGCTGGCTGCTGAGGATGGGGACGGAGCACTTATGGGAATGCCCCGAATGCTGTGATGTCAATTCCTAAATCAATCAATCAATCAATCAATCAACAAGATTCAGGGAATGACCAGCACATGGAATATACATAGCATACTTGTTAATCTTCAATATTATTTCTTGCATACCCTTGTATTTGCCAGACATATTGGCAGCATTATCATATGACTGGCCTCGACACTTACTAAAATCTATTTTGCACTCTTTTGTAAGGTAGTTGTGCACCATCTTAGCCATACTTTCCCCTGTGTGGCTACCAATCTCTAGGAAAGTTAGAAAACGTTCAATAAGGAGCCCATCATCTAGTGAAACATACCTCACAATAACAGTGAGCTGATCAATATGGAACCGGTCTGGAGCGGAATCTACAGATAAACTGAAGTACCCTGCAGTTCTTAAATCATCCAAGATTGAGTCTCTTACTTTATGTGCCATAATTTGGATAAATTCATCACATATTGTTTTAGACAAATAAGGTGCGACACCTGATCCTTTATTCCTAAATTTTTGTATATGGCTTGCTAGAAAAGGATCACATTGAGATATAATTTCGAGTAATCCAAGGAAATTGCCATTGTGAGGAGAACTAAATGTTTCCTTATCTCCTCTGAAAGGTAAACCACGCTCTGCCATAGTAATTATGGCTGCCACAACTCGTTCAAGAACATTTTTCCAGTACTGCCGTTTATTATTTATCTGTCCTGCTAGCTGACAGTCAATTGTTGAGCCACGTTTTCTTGTAAGATATGTTACCGAAGCTGTTCTATGGTCTACACAGTTTTAATGACTTTGAACTAAATAGGTGTTGCGCCAATCACAAAATCCATCGGATGATAATAGCGTAGAAGAATTTTAAAAGAGTTTACACACGAAACAGTATACACGACCAGTTGCTGGCGAATATACTAACCATTCTCTGTAATATTTTTCACCATTAGCCCGTTTGGGATAGAACAAGCTTTTCGAGCAATATCTGTCTTGGTTTGCATAAAGCTTCTTTGATTTTTCAAATGAACCATTTGAGTGCTGACATTCTGACGGACCTTTTTCTACCCAGTATAAAATCTCATCTTTACTTAAATCACCCCATACCCCAACATCATTCTGTTTTTTTTTTTTTTTTTTTTTTGATGCTGAATCTTCTGTGCTTGTACTACTCTCTGGTTTATTAATCTTAATATTTGTTGCTTCATTCGTTGAAGTAGATTCTATACAACTAGATGTACCAGGCTCTGTATCAGGAATAGGGTGAATATCCTGTGACTGACTCACTGTGGTAGAGGCTTTTGGTTCATCAGGCTCCTTATCTATCTTTGTTAAGAAACTATCTAATTTTGTTATCTTGCTAAGCTCTTCTTCAGCTCTCTGCTTCTTTTTCCTCTTTTGAGCTCCACTTTTATAACTTCTCGTTGACATCTTGCAAACTGTGGGTAGACAAATCAACAATGGTTCCGCCACGTCACATGAATAAAAATTATTAAATCAACAACACAAATTATCTGTAGAAATTATTTGATATTTTGTATATTATGATTCTACATCTCCATTGTTTCAATAAAAACAGACACTAGTGTGATATTATATGCTGGAATGCCGCCATTGTGAATTTTCCCGATTGTAAAGATGTAACCAGGTGGTCTCACAAAATATTATTTTTCCACACCTCTGCATAACGAATCTTGCTAGAACCTAAATGCAAAAATGGACACAGCTTTCATAAATGCACAATAAAGTATAATTCTCTTGATAAGACATTTATCAATACAAATAAAACTGCGAACAAGTCAATTAAATTTCAGCAATAGACGATGGACAAGTTTGAAAACTGACTTGACTTTCATAAATTTTAAGTCATCTAGCAATATGAACAATAAATATAAATAAACAAAATAAATATGTAATAGAATTTAAACGTATATTGATATTTTGTTTAACTTGATGATTGTAAATCTTCTTGTTTATTAAAAAAAGCAGACACCAATCCAATATGCCGCGATTCCGACATTATAAATTAATAAGAGTACACACCACGACCGTGCTCACAAAATTTTATTCTGTCTTCTGCATAACGAATATTGTTGAAGCTCAACATTTATATGTAAAATTGGATGCGTAGTGCGCAGTTCAAAAATGCAGGTTAAATTAGCTTACCTTTGACAATAAACAAGCCAAACTATAAACTTCCTTACCTTTGTCAAACAGTGGAAAATATTCTTCAAACAATTCACTTGCAATAGCTTTCAAGCATGCAGGACTGAAGAATAACTTTTTGACCCCTCGTTAAAGTTGTCATTCGCGATTTTCATAAAAACAGTTTCGTATTTATCCAATAGGAAACACGACAGGGTTATTTTCGTATACTGCACTCACGGGCCCCAGGAAACGGTCCGCGGATCCGATGACCTTGAACTTTCCGTAAAAAGGCGTCCTCCGTTAGCAACGAAATCGCTAATAATACTGCAGTATATTTAAGTATACATATATGACAACTGCTCACTCGGACAATATTTTTTGGGGCCCCCAACTGTCTTGGGGGCCCTAAGCTATAGCTTGTTTAGCTTATACGTAAATCCTGCACTGGTCCTTTGGTATTCTACCATCACCCATCCTCCTAAGATGTTCTATCCATCTAAGTCTAGGAAGACTGAGCATGGAATAAACCGTCACAAAACCTGATCTTTCCAATACTTCAGTATTTGTGATTTTGTTTTGCCACTTAATACCAAGAATTCTTCGCAGACACCGCATATGAAAGCTGTTTAAATGTTTCCCTTGGTGTGAGTAAGTTGTCCAGGTTTCACTGCCATAAAGAAGAGTACTAAGGACACAGGCTTGATAGACAAGGACTTTTGTTTTGGCAGTAAGCTTCCTGTTCTCCCAGACTCCTTTTTCTTAACCTGTTCATTGTTGTTGCTGCCTTACCAATCCGGATGTTGATTTCCTGATCTAGGGATAATTTGCTATTTACCACTGATCCTAGATATGTAAAATGGTCTACCATCTCTAGTTCGGCGTCGTCAATAAAGATTGATGGTACCCTGTGTGCACCTTGTGACTAATCTGTGTCTTCCTTTTGCTAATCGTTAAACCAAATTCAGAATAAGCATTGGAGAATGCAGATAGTAGACATTGCAATACTTCCTCCGAGTGGGTCGTAACTGCAGCATCATCTACAGAAAGCAACTCTCTGATCAGTACCCTCCTAATTTTGGTCTTAGCCTTCAATCTCTGAGCATTGTAGAGGCCGCCATCTGAGCGTGAGTGAATGTATATACCACCATCCTGATCACGAAAGGCATATTTCAGAAGTTTAACTAGTAACATCAACTTCAATGTTACAAAAGATTAATTTTTTTTTTTTTTTTTTTTTTTTTTTTAACCCAGCCATTTTTAACTCACAACTTGAGTATTAAATTAATACTAAAGAAAATCACACGGGCTCCGTGTAAGCAGTGTATGAAAACCCCTGATATGAACTTAAGAGTTGTCCCCCGATAGGTTGGGACACGCCCATTTCACAGGAAGATGAACCTGGCCGTGCTCATGTGGACGTGGAGTGGCGATATTAGTAACGTGTGTGTGGTGGAACACCGGGGGGTGTGTGGTGGAACACCGGGGGGTGTGTGGTGGAACACCGGGGGGTGTGTGGTGGAACACCGGGGGATGTGCAGCTTCTGGTTTGCTGACACCTGGTGGGTGCCACTACTGCACCCACAGTTGTCTCTGGTGTGAAAATATACCGATGATTATAAACGGGTATGTAAATACAAGGGGTCGCCGCAGCTGGTGTCATCCCTCTGCTGGTGTGCGACACTGACAATGTGGGTGTCGGGGAGACGGGCTGGCAGAGTTCACCTGTGGGGAGTCATCACAAGCTGTAGGCGAGCTCAGATCATCGGCCGTCTTCACAGTGTCGGTCGACTACACTAGATCCCAAGAAAGTCTGGGCTTCGGTGGTCTAGAGGTAGAATGTCCGCCTACCACGTGAGAGATCAAGGTTCGATTCTCGGTCAATACAAGTGAACTGTGGACTGTGTCGTTTAAAGTAAGAATGGAGACTCGGGGGTGTCACGGCTGGAGCTAGGGAGTTCGTGCATTGTGCAATGCTCACGGCAAGCGCGTTGCCGTTTTGTAGAGAGAGAGAGAGAGAGAGAGAGAGAGAGAGAGAGAGAGAGAGAGAGAGCCAGATTAAGTAGACCTCAGTGCATTGAAATCGACCCTCTCGACTTTAGGACTTGTAGACTTTAGTACTTGATGACTTTAGTGGAGAATGTAGACTGAACAATGCTCTTTCCTGGCCATCTTCTGCGTACTCATGACTCACAACTGCACACTGGTTTCGTGTATTGCACTTTGCGTCCCACTCAACACTTCTATACAAAGACGTAGAGAAGGATAAGTCTACACAGTTTTTTTTTAATGTTTCTTAACTGATTTAGTGACAAAGCAAAAAGACGGTGTGGATCAAACATGGTGCAGAATCAAATGAACAACTATTATAATGTAAATGTCCGCTCACCGAGCATTGAAATTGCAGAAGAAACCACGAAACAACAAAAATAACAGGATGATCACATTCGGTGATATATTATCCTTCGTCACTGAATCAGTTAAATACACAAGACTATGCCAGCATGGGGATGACTCCAACCAAGGCGAATATGTAGGGATCCTTGACAAAGTCACGCAGTCCAACGCGAGAACTTGGATACGGCTTGCCGGCAAAGCTAAACTAGTTCTTGGGCCGCTTAAGATGTTTAGACGGGTGTGCAGGGGGCAGTAAACAACGGCTTGTTGCATGGCGACACATCCCTGGATGAGCTGTCTCTAGTTGGGGTGTTTGTGGTGGACACTCTAGTGTCTTAACATCACATCTTTCTCTATATTCCTCTGTCGCATCTTTCTCTATGTTCCTCTGTCACATCTCTCTCTCTCTCTATCTTGTTATGCCATATAGTTCTCTACGTTCCTGTCACATCTTTCTCTGTCTTGTTGTGAGACATCTTTCTATATGTTTCTCCGTCACATGTTCCTCTATGTTCCTCTGTCGCACCTTTCTCTATGTTCCTATGTCACATCTCTCTATATCTTCCTGTACTAAATCTTTCTGTATCTTTCTCAGTCACATCGTTCTATATCTTCCTCTTTGACATTTTTCTCTATCTTCCACTGTTATATCAATCTATATTTTCCTCTACCATACCTTTCTCTATTCTACTCTACCACATCTTTCAACATCTTCCTTTAACACATCAATCTATATCTTCCTCTGTCACATCCGTAACATCACGACAGCAATACCTTGATGGGTCGCACCGTCGTATCCCTCTACTTCTATGCGTGTACATAGAGGATGCTGACACCAAACCGTCCTCCTTGCTTATGTAAACAAGATGCACACACGAATGAATGATAACATGGCAGTGATGTCAGCCGCAATACAAACATCTCAAGCATAACATCTATCAAAGGCTTATTTTCGGTTTAATTCACGGAAAATTGACTTCATATGCATAATTGAAAAGTTAGTTCTGTATAAATAGAAAGTCCTCTCACGGTCAGTGGTTAAGACCCCCACAGCAAGACAAGCCAAAAATAGTTAACAGTAAACATACAGCGGGTTGTTTCTTGTTCAAATCTAGGGAGTCTGCGTCTGCGCGTCCAGGATACAGGAACAGTCAGAAAAATAATACTCGGCCATCGTGTATTTGTGGTAAACTATTTTGATTTGACTTTGATTAATTGTAAGGCCATTTCGTAATCTGATGTCAGGTCTTAGTCAGATTTGACTGGCTACTATATGAGAGTAGACGGTACAACCGGCCTTCTGTTAGTGCTGAATGTTGGGCGGCGCTTACTAAACCCGACACCCCACATTATGCCAACGGCTTCGGGCGGAGAAGCGCAATTGAGAGGGTACAAGCTTTATCCTAGTGCAAGGAAATGCAACCTAGAGACAAAAGGTCATGGCAGGGCACACCAGGCCTTAAGCCTTGGTTGGCAACTGGTCTAGGATCGAAGCTCCGACAGGCGGACTGTTAGAGCATTGCTTTACTGATCTGGCAGCGTCTGCAGCTTGTCTTGTTCCAGGCGTATTTCTGTTGCCTTTCCTCTGGAGTAAACTAGACAGGCCAAGAGAGGGATCATGCTGCATCGACAACACATGGTCTCTAAATTCAGCCCAGGCTTTGTGTTATGGAGAGGTATAACTCCAGGTTACAAACTATCATCTGTCAAACGGTAAGGTTCCAGTCCGTCAATAATTTAAAATCATTACAGAGAAAA
>JACEFZ010010178.1:82500-92606 GCA_014155875.1 Cepaea nemoralis | reverse complement strand
GAGGCGTCTCTCATGCCCCGGCACCCTTTACTTTCCATTACATGTGAGATATTCAATACCTCAGTACATTATAATATAAAGACCCCGGGCCCTTTCCCCCTTTGTTAGGGGAAGTTAAATCTAACACATCTGTACCATGTTTCCAGTTCAACTTCATGCCCCTCATTATAGCCCAAACGGGTATAACCCCCCAAATTTGTATTTGCCTCCTCTTACTGATGTACAGTCCACCTGGAACAGCCCTGGTTACCCCAGGCCATTCAATCTACTGTTATCTTCAACCTCCCCATGCTACTATAATAATGCATTATAATATATATATCCTGCACACCTAATCTGGCCACCTCTACAAAAATACCACCCAAATAGAATTAATCATAACCTAATATTTATGCAACAGTGCCCCTATTTTCCTCTAAACAGCCCCAATCATTATTTCATTATTTCCTCATATTTTATGCTAGTGCACTGTATTTTCCTCTTGTCAGAACACAGACTTTACAGAACAATACATCCTCCTCTACTCTGGACTATGATACTACATATTTTGCCTACTGTATTGAATTCTGGACCTATCAAATTCTATAGAACTACCAAACACAGTACAGTATCGATATTTGATTACTTCCAATCCGTACTGCACTGTCTGCTACCTTAAATCTAAAAACCTACAAATATACACACCGTCGTATGAGAACATCCTTTGTCCTGGATCTTCACAACTACCTCTGGTATTAGTTTTCTTACTACATCCCTGCCAATCTGCAGAGTAGCACTTTACAGTTACTAATTGGGCGAACCCATGTTGTTATCATTCTGCCGATCATCGCCATTTTACTTGAGAAAATAAATACTAATTTTTATTCACTCAGGAACAGAAGAGTTCCTCAGACTAGGTAAAACTATAAACCGAACTATAACCAACTTGTACCTCAAACCTGTGGATGTTAAGTTTGGAGCTTCCAGTTGGGGACTAGCAAAGGCACCACTATCCTATCTTTAATTAAGCTATCTAAATAAATTTAACTCTCCAAGAGTGGGCTTACAAATTGCCAGTCATTTTGATGGATTTCCTCGGTCCTCGTGTGTGGGCCACACAAGCCAGTCTTGGTTAAATCTAAAGGCATTTGTGACTCCCTGCTCTGGTCCAGTGACTGGGGAGGGCCGGTTAAAGCCTCCCTATTCTATACAACAGCGATCTACATAATCGCTCCTTCGGCCACGGTTGTCTGGTTTGGAGAGACTGGGAAACTGACACGCGCCTCTATTTATCCTCGCTTCCAGAGCGGCTTCCCATCGTACCCCAGGGCACTGCAAGGGATGCTGGTACTGGTAACATTATCATCATCATGTATCGCGCCAGACGATTACACATCCATCCATCCATCCATCCATCCATCCATCCATCCATCCATCTATCCATCTATCTATCTATCTATCTATCTATCTATCCATCCATCCATCCTTCCATCCATCCATCCATCTATCTATCTATCTATCTATCTATCCATCTATCCATCCATCCATCCATCCATCCATCCATCCATCTATCTATCTATCTATCTATCTATCTATCTATGTTCGGCCCGTTCCCGTTAAAAATATAGATAGAATAGAAGAATAGATAGATTGATAGTAGAAAATATGATTGGAAGAGATCTATCTCAAGTAAACTTACCAAGATATCACGAACAGCCAATAAATGGTGGGCGGTGGGTTGACTGCAGAGTACTGTAAACGATATGCAACTCTCACAAAATATTACTTTTGTTTTTAAAGGAACGAAAATCGCAGGCCCGTCCTACATTCTGCGATTCTTCTCTATTTCCTCTCATACATTCTTTCATTCAACATCTCTTATGAAGCAATTCTTTGACAACAAAAAATACCCAATGTGGGTGTAACGCGCCGTACATATGAGAATGTTAAAAAAAAAATTAACATGCTGTTGAAGAAAAATAAAAAGATGAGTTAGAAAATTTTCACTATTTAAATAGATGCATTATTTTTATGAAAACTATGAAAATGCCTTAAAGATTATATCATTATTTATTATAACTTATATGCCTGTAAATAACTATAGACAAAGAGTTTATAAATCTTTGAAAACAAGGCAACAATCTATATATAAAATAATAGCAATGTTATTAAAAGTTATGCCCCTTGAAATAACTTTTCTTATGTTAAGTCCCCTTGCTATATAGAAATGATAATGTAAATTTAAATTATTAAAGTTTAGTAAGTTAATAGCTTTTAGTAAGTACAAAACTATGACAGTCGGTTGCATGGGAATGAAACGAAGACGTGTAGAAAATTTCATCTCAATCGGATGGACCGTTCGCGAACGCATAAAGAACGGACCCACATACATACATACACTGTGTTTTATAGATATAGATTGTTGTATTGTTTTCACAGATTTATAAACTCTTTGATTACAGTTATTTACAAGCATATGAGTTATAATAAATAATGATATAATCTTTAAGGCATTTTCAAAGTTTTCATAAAAATAATGCATCTATTTAAATAGTGAAAATTTTCTAACTCATCTTTTTATGTTTAAAGAAGTTATCTACAGTCATGTAGGTGATTAAACCACAGTTGTCATTAAAATTAATGGATGGTGTGTGGAAGGACATTCTTAAGTTATTTTCTTTTTGTTATATGAATTTAATGAGACGATAGTTAGTTAGTTAGTTAGTTAGTCGACAGATCATCCTCATTGCACGTCGAACCATTCAGTCCATAAGTGCTCGGATCCCCTCCTCAGCAAATCCCGCAACGTGTAGCGGCTAACGACGCCAGTTCTGTGTTGCTTTATCAATCTTCTTTGGCTTCCTGCGTAGTGTTCTTGTTTGGCCACCCCTCTTTTAATTTGCTGCTCTCGCAGTTTGGCCATTGTTGTAGATTCACAGTCATCACTTGGTTCTCGCAAAAGTCTTACTTATCGTAGAGCATTCAGAATGTCGGCCTGGTCCATGGCGCGTCCGCCCTCCACAGTAGCCTCACCTGCGAGCTTGTCAGCCCGCTCATTTCCTTGTACTCCCGCATGCCCTGGCACGAAGATGAAACTAATCTTTGCCAGTCGAGACCGCTCCAGAGGCAGCAACCATTCTCTTCGGATCGACCCCTCCTCTATCCTCTTGATCATGTTCATTGAGTCGCTGAGGAAACAAGCCCTAGTGAATGTCTGTGTCTCGAGCCATGTTATTGCTTTACTTACTGCCATGACTTCCATGGTCAGGCTACTTGTGGTTTCAGTGAAAGCACCAGAGTCCTCCTTCACAATTCTCCCTCCGGCCCGAGCTGTAAAGGCCCATGAGCTTCTCACATGTCGGACGACCGACCCATCTGTGTAGATGACCGCGTCACCGTCTAGCGAATTCTCGAAAATCAACGCTTGTACTTCAGCCTCAACAGCAGCCGGATTTTCTTGTCTGCATTTTCTATCTAGTTGGATGCAAACTGAAAAGGATGTGCAGAAGTCTGTTGGCACTTGCACCCACTCCTCGCCAGGTTCTAAGTCCTCAAGTGAACACACCTGTTGAAGAATGTCTTCGGCTTGACCCATCCACGACCTTCCTCTTTTTAACCTGCTGCCCTTCACCTTCCTAATTTCACTATGCAGTGGATGTTGTGTGTTTGCGTTAATTCTGAGGTAGGCGCGTGCCCTGCAACCTTGTATTCTCTCTTCAATGGTTGGAAAATCAAGAAGGTAGCGCATCGCCCCGCATGCTGTATCTCTTGTACATCCAAGAATAATGCGCATAGCTTCATTCTGTATAATTTCCATCCTTTCTATCTGCTTATGGCTGAGAGTCAGGATTGCCATTGCATACTCCAAAACAGACATGACCAGCCCCTCGTACAGAAGACATAGATGGCGCTGCTCACAGTTTGCTGCCGCCATCACCCGCATCGCTGCCAAACCCCGCTTGGCCTTTGTTATCACCTGGTCTATGTGCACATTATAAGCAAGGCTTCGATCAAACCGTATTCCCAGGTAATTCATTGCCTGCGTTCTTTCCACCGTCTCTGAACACAGCATTACAGATGGTGTTGGAGTGTTGACAATATGATTATTCAACGAGAACCAAGTCACTGTTGCCTTTGTTGGGTTGACCATTGCCCCAGCTTCATCACACCAAGTACTTATGCGATTGAGTTCGGTTTGTAGTTCCACAGCAACCTCCTCTCTATCCTTACCCTGACGATACACTAAAACATCATCGGCATATGACAATGTCCTGCCAGGTCCAGTGATCTGCTCACTGGTGATTCTCACTGTGTAGGCGTTGAACAGTACCGGAGATAATGGTGATCCCTGTGGTAGGCCAGGATATATTGTTGTTGGTTCCGAAGTCCAACTGCCACATCTAAAAACTACTTTCCGTTGGAAGAGGGCTGCAGCGATCCAACTAAGGAGGAATGGACTTACGTTTAGTTCGAGAAGCTGAAACATTAAAAAATCCAGTGCTACTCTGTTGTATGCGTCCTCAAGATCAATCGCTGCAGCAACGGTTTCATTGCTGCTAATGAGACGATACCCGCCAGGAGCTGGGCGAAGCCGCGCCGGGTCAGATAGATAGACAGACAGTCGGGAACGGAAGCTTATATGACTACTTACATGAATTAAATGAGATGCTCCCCACCAGAGGCTGGGCTAAGCCGGGTCGGGTCAGACAGACAGACAGACAGACAGACAGACAGTCGAAAAGGGAAGCTTATATGACTACTTATACGAATGAATTAAATGAGATGCTCGCCACCAGGTCCTGGGCGAAGTCGGGCCGGATCGGACAGACATATAGACAGACAGATAGACAGACAGACAGATAGTCGGGAACTTGAGCTTATATGACTACTTATGTGAATTAAATTAGATGCTCCCCACCAGGGACTGGGTGAAGCCGGGCCGGGTCAGAGAGACAGACAGAGAGACAGACAGACAGACAGACAGACAGACAGACAGACAGACAGATAGATAGATAGATAGATATATATATAGATAGATAGATAGATAGATAGATAGATAGATAGATAGATAGATAGATAGATAGATAGATAGATAGATAGATAGATAGATAGATAGATAGATAGATAGATAGATAGTCGGGAACTGGAGCTTATATGACTACTTATATGAATTAAATGAGATGCTCCCCACCAGGAGCTGGGCGAAGCCGGGCCGGTCAGACATTCAGACAGACAGACAGACAGACAGACAGACAGACAGACAGACAGACAGACAGACCAGACAGACAGACAGACAGACAGACAGACAGACAGACAGACAGACAGACAGACAGACAGATAGATAGATAGATAGATAGATAGATAGATAGATAGATAGATAGATAGATAGATAGATAGATAGATAGATAGATAGATAGATAGATAGATAGATAGATAGATAGATAGATAGATAGATAGATATTAGAAAGTGTTAATTCCGGACTTCCCATTACCATATCTGTTTTCTATTCCTCAAGGATCTTTCGACAGATGCCCCGGACATGTAAAGATTGTCGGACAGGGGTCATCATGCCTGCCAGAGATCTCTGATAATCAACCAACCATCGCAGATCCCTTCAAGAGCTCATTGACACCCTCCTTCTAACGTGCTACATTTGAATTGGTGATTGCATCGGGCTTAAGAACATCTTTCAAGGATTTACTAACCCCCCCCCCCCTCCTCCCCCGCTCCCTGCTCTGCATCCCCCATGGGGTACGCCGATGTCTTTCGCGGCGCTATGTCCATTTATGTTGTTATGGAAACGAAGACGCTGAAGTATGCGAGCGGGAGATATAACCGGCAGAGCGGGAGATATTACCGGAAGAGCGGAAGAATTGACCAGATCCCATTCAACAAGTGTCTATTTTCCCCGTTTATGCCGATTGATGGGAAATCCCGCGATATTTTCCCCTAGGAATTTGGCTGCAACAGCACCCAAGCGGATATTATCAATATACGAGGAATCGGCGAACCAACTTCTACCTCGTAAACATATTGACAGCAATTTCATCTGCGAGGGCCGACTTGCCATTGTCGTTCAGGATTCGAATGAGATTTACTTAACAATCTTCTCTCCTGGAGTAAGTAAATGTAGAATTTAACTGGGTTTTCCTTCAGGGACGACAATTTCCAGTGAGAATTTAAAACAGGCCTGGAGTCAGTGGACGGTGATTTCTTTTATAAACAAATAGTTGCCTGGGAACAGATAGCCAGTGTTTGTTGTTTGTATAGACGAGTGCTTGAAACTTTCATGCACAAGTCCTGGTAAGGTATGGCTACGCGTTTCACTCTTAAATTTGCGAGTTTTTGGCTCTTACATTTACAAATCTTTGACTCTTACATTTAAGATTGTTTGGCTTTAAAAGTTTGTGGTTCTTTCATTTAAGAGTGTTTAACTTTAGGGAGAGTGTGGCTCTTACATTTACGAGATTTTGTTATCTTACATTTTCAAAACTTTGATTCTTAAATTTACCAGCGGTTTATATTAACAAAACCTGACGAGCGTTTAACTTTAAACTTTACGAGCCATTGATTCTTATACTTACGAGTCTTTGGCTCTTACATTTATGCGTTAGTTAATCATACATTTACGAGCGTGTGATTCTTACAGTTACGAGCGTTTCACTCTTACATTTAAGAGTGTTAAATTCTTACATTTACAAGTGATCAACGCTTACATTTACGAGTGTTCAACTCCACATTTACAAAAGTTTAACTCTTACATATGCAAACTATATAACAGAATTATGGTGTATAAAAGTTAAATCTCGAGAGATTATAGGTGACAAAACGGATATAATAATGCTTTGGATAGAATCTGTCTAATAGAAACAAATATAAGGAAGAGTATGTCGTATTTCATGGAAATAAAAATAATCAAATACAGTTTCTAGAAAAACAGAATTAACAGAAAGTTGATGAAAAAACAGCAAGTTAAAAGACATAACATTCATAAAAATCACTCTGAAGGTTACGGTTGAAGGCAAGCCAGCAAGAGGTAGACAAAGATACAAATGGGAAGATATCATGAGATGGAAGAACAGCAGTTTGACAGTTTGTACAATCAAAGCGAGAGACAGTGTTGGAGATCCACTGTAGCCAACTTCATTGTGGACACGGCACCTGATTGATTGAAAGGAACGAACGAACGTTTATTTTCAAAGGGTTAAGATTTGGTCACGCAGGCCCGTCTGACATTCGCAAACGGTACACAAATATATGCCAAAGTCGGACACTGACCTGTCAGGTGCATGACTACGTATGGCGCATGTCCCTCGAAAGAGAGGCCAAGAAGAAGAAGAAAGGATGGGCTGAATACTTAGACAGCGTGAGAAGATTCTTCACGGTTTTGTGTCATGGCACGAAAGTGAGTCAACACACGAATTGATCCATGAAGTCGGAGATCCCAATTTGTGGAGAGGCATAACCGCCCCGCCAGCCGGCAGGGCACTTGAAGATGATGATGGAAACATAGAAGACATTCTGTGGCAACGGGTGTCTTTCTTTCCGTTGTCCTTCACTGCTCTCTGCCGTTAAGCGTCGCAGGCTTGTTTGATGATTGGTTGACGAATTAGGGCTCGCTCGGTCGCTTGCTATGCTGAGATGTGGGTTTTAAAGCTGTTGTTGATCCCGTCGATCCATCTTTTCTGTGGTCTTTCCCTGCCTCTTGATATTTCCATTTTCATGTTGTATGCTCTTGCTGCTAGCGACATTGGGTTCATTCTCACTAGGTGGCCGAACCAGTTAAGTCTTTGTTTTGAATTTAACAAATGGTGTTGCTCCAACTGTTTTATTGATCATGTTTCTAATATGGCCCTTTCTTGATTTGTTCACTGCTTCTCTCAGGCATCTATCTCATTTCACAAGTACTGACTTATATTTCTTATTCTTTAGTTAGTCCCCATGTTTGGCACTGCTAGCGCATTGGTGGTAAAAAACTTGCATTTATAATGTTCTTCTTAATTTCCATGGGGATGGCTGGATGTTTCAGGATGGGTGTAATTTGATATTAACATTATTGGCTTGTTTAGTTCTTTTCTTCATCTCTCTATCTAATTTGTCATCTGATGTAAAGATGCTCCAAAGATACGGAGGTAGTTGAGTTGAGTTGAGCTAAAAACGGACATCACTGCACTCAGGACATTCCCATACGGGCTCCGTCCCCTCGTTCAACAGCCACCGAAGAGCCACGCTACTAATCGTTTCCACCGCTATCTGATTGAAAGCTCTTCTGGTCTTTCCTCTCAGTTTTAAGATAGAACCCTTGCCGATCCCCCGCAATGACATTCATTCCACGTACGGGTTCTCAATCTGCCTCCTCTTCCCCCCCCCCCCCCCCCCCCCCCCCCCCCCCCATCTTCTCCAACTGGTTCCACAGGCGCACGACCACCTTTCTCATATCTACGCAGGTAATAAACGGAAACTGTATAATACTCATGACGACCCAAACATATTAAATGCTGAGGTAGAAACAGTTATAAAGGATAGAAAGATTTATTTTGTAAATCAAGGTGAGGAAAGGAGTTCTTAAGAAATATATTAAGACAATCCTGATGTAGGGAAGCGAAGCATGGACACTTAGCAGACAAGGAATTATGTGGAAGCTACAGAAATGTAGTTGTATAGAAAAATTAGAACAGCGGGAACATGTAGAAAGAGTAATGAGGATATCCAGAAAAACTCATCTCATCTCATCTCATCTCATCTCATCATGTTCCTCTTGTACCTTGCGGTGTCGAGGTGAAGTATAAACAGCGGGAGAGTGCCCGCTTATGGGCCTCATGTATCGATACTCCCATGGACTCTGTTATTCCCTGTGTCCATCGTTTACGTGGTCTGTCTCTTCATCTGCTTCCCTCTGGTCTGTACATCATTGCTTGTTGTGGTATACTGTTAGTTGGTAAATTACTTGCATGGCCAAATCATTTGATTTGCTGCCTTCTAATAACATCTAGTGCAGCTTAACCCACACTTTAGTCCTGATTTCTTCATTTCTGATCTTATCTCTTCTTCATACATTGAGTATTCTTCTCAGGAATCTCATTTCTGTTGTGGTGATTTTTCTATTATCTTTTTCTGTCATTGTCCAGGTTTGGCATTGGTAACATAGAGTTGGTAGGAAGATTGTGTTGTAAAGTGCTTTCTTAGTAATTATTGATACATGTTTGTTCTTTGGTTTTGGTGCCATAGAAAGATTTGGAAAATAAAATCGCTTAAAAGTCGACAAGATCGACTTCATTGCACAAAGTGTTATCCCATATGGCTCGGTCTTTTTCCGCAGCCGAAATCGTCGCACAAAGCACGAAATCCGTAGCTCCAGTGACGATCCCCAGGAGTCTCCGAAAAAAAAATATATTAGTGAGAGGAGCGGCTGGCCTAGAGGCTAGAATGTCGGATTCTCCTTCGGGAGACACGAGTTCAAATCCTCGGTAAGGTGTTGAGTATTTTTTTATTTTTGTCGGGGGCAAAAAGAAAAACGATAACCTGCACAGTTCGCGGCGACTGCATTAGCCAGGCGGCCTTAATTCCTCATGCTCAGGCTATTCATTACAAAAACGTTAGTTCCATGTCCTTTACAGTACCTTGCAATCAACCCCAGCATTGACTGACTGTTTGTGATTTACTAGTCAATGTTAGTTCAGTTGTTTATCATGGCTTTCTAGACGGCCGACGCCTCATACAACTGACATCAACTCAAGGCGGTCTCCTTCCAAATTTCCCCGAGCTGATGTCCAATCCTCGAATCGATGTGACGGTGAATTATAGAACTGCGCGTCTTATTATCACGTAAGTCATGGAGCCCGTTTTGACATTGATACTATCGCACACAAGTTTAATGAGTATATGTGTCGTGTAAATGTGTCGTGTAATTAGTGTAAATGTGTCGTGTAAATGTGTCATGCAAATGTGTCGTGTAAATGTGTCATGCAAATGTGTCGTGTAAATGTGTCGTGTAAATGTGTCGTGTAATTAGTGTAAAAGTGTGGTGTAACCGTGTCGTGTAATTGTGTCGTGTAAATGTGTCGTGTAAATGTGTTGTGTATTTAGTGCAAATGTGTCGTGTAATTAGTGTAAATGTGTTGTGTAA
>JACEFZ010010178.1:30000-77500 GCA_014155875.1 Cepaea nemoralis | reverse complement strand
GGAAAGATACCGAGCCATATGGGATAGAACCCGGTGCAATGAAGTCGAACCTGTCGAATTTTAAGCGACTTTTTAAAGCATGTTTATAATAGCTCGCCTTATGACATCTTCGTCAAAGCTGTCTACAATAATCTTTCTACCTACCGTTTAGTTATTGCGTGGTGGTTTAATTGCAGATTCTTGCACCCATCGACGAAATGACCGTTTACTCAAACCCAATGCATGCATTTTTTCGGAATTTGTAATAGTATAAAACAGTTTCCTGTGATCAGCTTCTTGACAAAAATATGTGTACAACTTCATAGTGATTCTTTGAAGTGTATAATTTCGCATTCAATCCCATTGAAAAATATTAATACATTTCAATGTTAGCGATAAGTGGTAAGATTTTTTTTTTTTAAACATATTAATCAGGTTTCATGAAATAACCCACATTTTGAGACACCTCTGAACAGTCCTGGTTTAAACAACGCGGCATAAGGCCAATCCCGTGAAAAAAACGTACAATATTCAACATTGAGCGCTGATTGTCTGGCTACGCTGTAATACATTTAAAATTATGAATTTCATCTCAGACCCGTAAATTATATACCGCATATAAACAAACTTTGAAATCTGCTGTAAAATCTCCAGAACAAAAATGTTTTTGTTGGGTGGACATAATGATAAGGTTATATACTAATTCTCATAATTTTCCCTCAGTTGATTACTGAGATATGGATGGTTATATTGAGGCAAACAAATGTGAATGCACTATAGTTGCAGAAAGAACAGCATAAGTAGTAAGAGAAGTAATAATAGCAGTGCTAGTATAGCCAATGCAAACTACTGAGTGTAATCTTGCCAAGAAATCAACAATCAGCTGAAAGATGCTGATG
Source organism: Cepaea nemoralis (assembly GCA_014155875.1). NCBI lineage: Eukaryota > Metazoa > Mollusca > Gastropoda > Stylommatophora > Helicidae > Cepaea > Cepaea nemoralis. The sequence continues at coordinate 76,622 of JACEFZ010010178.1, read as the reverse complement.
TTGACAGCAATGTCCTGTAAAGGATATGCAAACAACAACAACAACAAAATGTTTAGCCAGTCGCAGGAATAATAGTAACAGCAGTAGTATTTATTCCGGCGAAGCAGAAGTAGGCCAATATCAGCCTATTAAGAGAGGTGTTAGACAGGGATGTGTAATGTCTCCAGATCTTTTTTTCCCTGTACAGTGAAAATATTTTCAGAAATATAGAAGATATGGAAGGAATCAACATTGTGGGAGCGATGCATCTATAACATTAGATATGCAGACGATACAGTCTTGATTGCAGACAATGAACAGGACCTGCAACATTTTAGTAGATGTGGTTGTTACACACAGTGAACAACTAGGGTTAGAATTAAATTTTAAAACGACACAGATTATGGTCGTCCCTAGGAAGATCAAAATACCACAATGTAATATACAAGTAAATGGGAATATTCTTCAACAAGTGAATAGGTATAATTATCTCGGAACAGTAATAACATCTGATGGGAGATGCCTTGAAGAGATTAGATCAAGAATCGCCATGGCAAAAGTAGCCTTTAGCAAGATTAAAAACATACTGACCAATAAAAAGATGTCAATCGAAACGAGAAAAAGAGTGTTGAGGTGCTACACAGAGCCTGTACTGTTGTATGGATGTGAAGCTTGGACAATGAGCAGTCAAGCTGAAAAACATCTGATGGCTGTGAAAATGTGGTTTCTGAGGAAAATGCAAAGAATACCATGGACAGCCAGAAAGACCAATGAACAAGTCCTTCAAGAAACAAATGAAGATCGTAAACTGATTAGAGACATTAGACGTAGACAGTAACAAATTTTGGGCATGTTAAGAGAAGAAATGAATTGGAGAACTTGGTGACAACTGGCAAGATCGAGGGGAACAGACCAAAGGGAAGACCGAGAAGCAAATACCTGAATGGCTTTGCCTCGTGGCAAGGTCGAGACAGAAACACGGAGCAGATCCACGAATCTGGTGATCGAGTGAGATGGCAAAACATGACCGCCCACCCTTACCGGCATGGCACATGATGGATGGATGGAAGCAACTCAACAACGGCAGTAGCCGCAGTAGTAGTTGCAGCACTACTGCTGTTTACATGACCTAGCCTATCCCTACACTGAAGAAACAAATATTTCCCGTTTATAATTAATTCTCTCATATTATTGCACCTCCAGCTATAATTTGTTCCATTTATTTTTGATCCATTCTCCTGTTTTCCCCCGATGTATGATGTCCCCAAGCTATACATTTTTCCTCGCTATAATTGTCGTAAGCTTTGGGATTTTTCTTCCAAATAGCCATGATTGAGACTGACTGCCTAAGTGGGTGGGTGAGTAGTTGGGTGAGTAGGTGGATGAGAGTGCCTGAGTTTGTGAGTGGGTGAGTGTGTCAGTGGGTGAGTGAGTGAGTGGGTTGGTCAGTGGGTGGGTGGAAGAGTGGATCAGTGATGGATGGGTGGGAGAGAGTTAGTGGGTGACTGAGTGAGTCAGTCAGTGGGTGAGTGAATGAATGGGTGAGTAAATGGGTGAGTAAATGAGTGAGTGAGTGTAGGTGGGTGGTTGGGTGGGTGAGAGAGTGGGTGGGTGAGTCTGAGTGTGGGTGAGTGAGTGAGTGGGTGGTGGGTCAGTGGGGTAGTCAATCGGCGAGAGAGTTAATGTGTTGGTAGGTGAGTGGGTGAGAGCGTGGGTGGGTCAGTGGGCGTGTGAGTGAATGGGTGGTTTGGTGAATGAGTGATTGAGTGATGAGTGAGAGTGTTGAGTAAGTGAGTGAGTTATCGAGTGAGTGCGAGTGAGAGTGGTTGGATGGATGAGTGAGTGGATGAGAGAGTGAGAGGGTGGGTGAGTTTGTGGGTGGTGGATGAGTAGGTGTGTGGATGTGAGTGAGTGAGTGAGTGAGTCAGTCAGTCAGTCAGTGACTGAGTGAGTGTTGAGTGTGAGTGAGTGTTTAGTGAGTGTTTAGTGAGTGAGTGTTGAGTGAGTGAGATTTGATTGAGTGAGTTTGGCATGCGTTAGTTTTTAATGAGTGAGTGAGTGAGTTTCCAGTCAGTGGGTGAGTTATTGAGCGAAGGGAGTGAGTCCGTTCGTGAGTAAGTGAGAGAATGGTTGGGTGAAAGCGTGGGTGACAGTGAGAGTGTGTTTACAGAGAGTGAGTGAGTGAGTGGATGGCTGGGTGAAAGAGTGGGTGACAGTGAGAATGTGTTTACAGAGAGTGAGTGAGTGAATTTTAAGTGAGTGAGCTATACGTGAGTGAATTATCAGGTGAGGGTGAGTGAGGGAGAGGGAGAGTGGCAGTGAGTGAGAGAGAGAGAGAGAGAGAGAGAGAGAGAGAGAGAGAGAGAGAGAGAGAGAGAGAGAGAAAGAGAGAGAGTGAGAGTGACATGAGAGAGTATTGAGTGACAGCGAGAGAGTGAGTGAGGCGAGTGAGTGAGAGAGTGAGTGAGGGTGAGTGAGTGGGTGAGTTAGTGAGTCAGTAAATGGATGGGTGGGTGAGTGAGAGTAAACAAGTAAACGAATGGGTGAGAGTGAGTTAGTGAGTGATGAATAAATGAATGAATGAATGAGTGAGTGGATGGGTGGGTGGGCGGGTGAGTCAGTGGGAAAGAGGAACTTCATTGATTTGATGGGTGGGTGAGAGTGAGTGGATGGTTGGGTGAGTGGGTGAGTGAGTGAGCGGGTTAGTGGTGGGTAAGTAGGTGGGTGAGTAGGTGGGTGGATGGTTAGAGTGAGTGGAAGGGTGAGTGAGTGAGTGGGTGGGTGCGTGAGTGGGTGGGTGCGTGAATTGGTGGGTAAGTTAGTGGGTTGGTCGGTGAGAGTAAAGGAGTGAATGGGTGAGTGAATGAGACAGAGAGTGAGCGAGATAGTGAGTAATGAATGAATGAGTGAGTGTATGGGTGGGTGGGTGAGTCAGTGGGTGAGTGAGTGGGTGAGTAAATCAGTGGGAAAGTGTAAGTTTGCTGATTTGATTGGTGAGTGAGAGTGGGTTTGTGGTTGGTTAAGTGGGTGGGTGTGTAGGTGAGTGAGTGAGTGTTAAGTGAATGAGTGATAAGTTAGAGTGTTGAGTGAGGGAGGGCATGTGAATGAGTGAAGGTGAATGAGTGAGTGAGGGTGAGTTAGTGATTAATTGATTGAGTGCTGGTGAGAGATCGAGTTATGGTGGGTGATCGAGTGAGTGAGTGAATGAGTAGGTGGGTAAATGGATGCGTGTGTGTGTGTATGCGTGTTAGTGAGTGCGTGGGTGAGTAAGTGAGTGAGTGAGTGAATGGGTGGGTGGGTGGGTGGGTGTGTAGGTGAGTTAGGGAGTGAGTGAATTAGTGAATGAGTGAGTGAGTGAGTGGGTTGGTGGGTGGGTTAGTGAGTGGGTTAGTGAGTGAGTGAGTTGGTGACTGAGTAAGTGGGTGATTGATTGAGTGAATGACAGTGAGTTCGAATGAGTGAGTGAGTAAGTAAACAAGCGAGTGAACGAGAAACAGAGTAAAAGAGATTGTTAGATTGAATGACCATGTTTAGGGAGACTAAACATTTACTCACCTTGCCCGCGGCTAGTGGAGGACGCAAGTCCCTTTCCACTCTTTGGATTGAGGACACCCGCTTCCCCTCCGTGTGGTCCATGAACAAACAAAACCTACCTGTACGTATCTGGAATATTTCAGATGATAAAGAAAGCAGCGTTGTAATGATTATGATTTGTTGGTAGGATCGAGTCATTCATAATTTTGCCAGTGGCGGCACGAACGGCTTTATCATTAGTAACTTCTCGCAGAAATGACGTTTATAACATGTTTTTCGAACCGGCCTATATTTGTTGTTTCCTACTTAAACTTGTTTCCTTCGTTTCTTTGTATCGGCCTAAATAGGTTGTTTCCTTTATGAAAACTTCTGTCCCGCGTTTCCTTAAATTAACCTATATCTGTTGTTTCCTACATGAAAACATGAATTTCATTCTTTCTTTTTGTTTTAAATCTGTCTGTCTGTCTGTCTGTCTGTCTGTCTGTCTGACTGTCTGTCTGTCTGTCTGTCTGCCTGCCTGCCTGCCTGCCTGCCTGTCTGCCTGTCTGTCTGTCTGTCTGTCTGTCTGTCTGTCTGTCTGTCTGTCTGTCTGTCTGTATCTTTGTTTCCTACATGAACAGATGAACTTCTGTCCTTCGTTTCTTTCAATCGGCCTATATCTGTTGTTTCCTATATGAAATATTGAACCTATTTCCTTCCTTTCTTTGAATCGACCTACATCTGTTGTTAACTACATGAAAACTTTCCTTCGTTTCTTTGAATCACTCTACATCTACAATTGTGTTTCCGATGTTTACTGTATGTTCTACAGATCTGGCGGGTTTCTGTTAATAATAACATGCAGGGATATTTCACCCTCCATAGAACAGACCTTGCCTAGCTGGACCCGGTACAGTGTTGCAGTATATTCTCCATTCTGTGCGCTGCTAGCCCATATGTCATCATCATCATATGCCACGTTGATAAGCTTGGTGGGGTCAAGGGTCACCAGGCATGGATTAGGTCTGTGGTCTTGCCATGTGAATTTATCTTCACTGCCTTTCCTTTGCTCTTTTCCCTTCCAAGTTTGTCAGTTGTCACTAAGTTTTCTACCTCTGTGCTTTCTGAACGAGAAGTCAACGCTGAAGACCAGCTGACCGTTGTAGGTAATGAGCCCGCTACCCCGCCGTCATATCACTGGAAGTGTGATCATATTAAACCCCGCATCCACGCATACCTCTAATGACCCTCTACTTGCCACATATAGTTCTTTCTAGGTTGGATAACTCTCCACTTTTAGCCTTCATTGCGTGAAAAAGGTCTAGGGCTTTTGCCAGGATAATGCCAGTGCGAACAGGAATAATGTGCCTGATTGGTCTTGAATCCACACATTTAAAACCCACATTGGCAATTAGGCTGGCCCGACTTATTTTGTGTTTGGTATGCATGGAGCCAGTTTTCTTATTAATTCCATCGAACGTGTTAAGAAATAAAATAACTGATGAGCGAGGTATGCCAACTTTGCGGACAAAAATCTACGTAGGAAATGTTTGTTAACCCATCATGGGTGGTGCAGGACGGCGAATGCAATCAAGATATAATTTGCGCTCGCTAGCTTTGAACTCAAGTGTAGTCCATACACATTACTTCTACTAGCACTGGACTGAATTTTGCGTGTGGCTTAGCTTTCCCTATTAAAAGTGTCCTTCGCCATCAGGTGAACCCATTCCGACTTCAGAGGTACTTGTAACACTTACACCCCAGAGTCAAGGAACTAGAAGTAGAGATTTTAGTCCAACTACTCGGTCTATGGGCTGAACCACTTAACTTAGAATTAGCACACATGATGTTTAAGAACCTCGTGTTCCTATCCATTCGGCCATGCTGTTAGTATAGCCATAATATTTGATTTGCCACTTTCCCACAGCTTCCATTAACGTTCCTTTCCTTTCCAGCTTCTTTACAGCTTCTATATTTATTTGACCAATAAAAAGGTGTCAATAGGAACGAGTCACAAAAACTGACTGTTAAGATAGGGCGCCGGAACATTACAAATCAGTCACAAAGTACAATCTTCGTTTGAAATAAGATATAACAAACATTTTAGCGGGTAACAAAACTGGCAGTGTCAAGTCATAGCGCCAGAACATTAGAACATTGTCACAAAGTAACAGTAACCTTGGTTAGAAATAAGATAAACAGTTGAACAAATCACAAAATTAACAACGGCAAGACACAGCGCTAGAACGTTAAAACATTGTCACAAAGTAACTACAATCTTGGTTATAAATACGATAAACAGTTCAAGAAATCACAAAACTGACATTGTCAAGAGAGAACTATAACATTGAAACTTCCTCAGAGAGAGAGAGAGAGAGAGAGAGAGAGAGAGAGAGAGAGAGAGAGAGAGAGAGAGAGAGAGAGAGAGAGAGAGAGAGAGAGAGAGAGAGTTGAGCGCACGCATGCCATGTAACATGCTATTCCATATTTTTTATGTATTCTAATCTTTCATATTACGAGGTACCATTTTCTATGCCACTTGATTGTCCTGTAACATGCCATTCCATATTTTTTTTGGTGTATTTTCATCCTTCATATTATCATTTTGTGATTTTATTATGTATAATGTAACATTACTGTGATGTGAGTGAGTTAGTGAGTGAGAGAGAGAGAGAGAGAGAGAGAGAGAGAGAGAGAGAGAGAGAGAGAGAGAGAGAGAGAGAGAGAGAGAGAGAGAATGAGAGAGAAAAGAGAGAGAGTTAAATTGCATCATTAATTTTTACGCTACACAATGTATATGTACAATGTTTTCTCCACTTCTTACAATTTTTGCGAGAGTGCTCACGACAACCGTCAGTGTCTCAACTGTGTGTAAAGTGTGGGAGTTTGTTCTTATTAGTTTCAGTGATCATGTGAGGCATCGTGTATGTGTCTAGATGTGAGGATGTGTGTGTGGGTGTGTATGAGAAGGATGTGTGTGTGGGAGTGTGGGAATGTATGTGTGGAGGGGTTGTGTGTGGGGGTGTGTATGGATTGATGGGTGATGTGTGGATGGGTGACGGTATGTGTAGTCGGTGGGGGATGTACGTGTGTGGGGGATGTGTGTGTGTGGGGGGGGGGGGGTATTTGGGAGAATGGTTGGAAGTATGTGGGTGTTGGTGGGTTGGGGGTGTGGGTAGTGAATGTGTATTTGGGTGGGTGAATGGGTGTATAGGAGATTGTACGGGTTCGGGGATGGGTGTGTAATGGGTGTGGAGATGAGTGTGTGGGGGAGGGTGTCTGAATGGGATATGTCTGTGTGGGTGGGAGTGTGTGAGTGTGGATGGGGTAAATGTGAGTGGGTGGAGGATGCATGTGTGGGTGGTGAGGATGTTTGTAGGTGGGGGTGTGTGTGAGGGTGGGGAGATGTGTGTGTGTGGGTGAGAGATGTGTGGGCGGGGATGTGTATGGAGAATGCATGTGGGGGATTGTGTGTGTGTGGGTGTGTGGGGTTGATGTGTTCATGGGTTTAGTTTTGTGTGGGAGGAGAAATGTGTGAGAGGTGTGGGATGTGCAAGTGGATGATGGATGTATGCGTGTTTGGCTGGGTGGTTGGGGTGTGTGTGGGTGGGAGGATAGATGAGAGATGCATGTGTTGATGGGTGGGTGGGTGATGTGTGGGTGTGAGTGGTTGATGGATGAGTACATGAGTGGGTGGATGTGTGTGAGAGATGAGTGTATGGGGGGGATGTGTGTGTTTGTGGGAAGATGTGTATGAGCGGCGGATGTGTGTGGTGGGGTATATGTGGGTGGTGGGGTGTGTGTGGGTGGGAGGTGTGTGTTTTTGTTTGTTTATGGGTGGGGGATATGTGTGGGCAGGTGGGGAGATATGTTTGTGGGCGGTGATGTGTGTATAGATGGGGGATGTGTAGTTGAGAGGTGGCGGATATTAGGTGGGTGAGTGGGTGTAGGTTGGCTGATGTGTGTGTGTGGGTGGGTGGGGAAAATTGTGAGGGTGCGGGATGTTTGTGTGGATAGGTTCGGGATGTGTGGATTGGCGGGGGTATGTGTGTGTGGTTTTGTGATGTGTGTTTTGCTGGGTGGTTGCGGGTGTGTGGGTGGGTGGTAGAGAATATGTGGGTGGGTGTGTGCGTGTCGGTTATGGGTTGGGTGGGGGATGTGTGTGTGGGTGGAGAATGTATGTGGGTGGGGGATCAGTGGATGTATGGCGGCATGTATGTTTGCCTGGGTCTGTGTGAGTGCGTGGAGGTATGTGTGGGTGGGTCGGGGAGGTGTTGTGGGTGGGGGATGTGAGGGTGGCTGCGGGATGTGTGGGTGGCTGCGGTATGTGAGGGTGGATGGGGGATGTGTCTCACAACATTGCAATATGCACTGTTTATGTTAACAACTTTCATTTGACAATGTTTTTTTCTTTTTCTTGTGAATGCATCATACGTAATATGCATTGTTTATGCTTACAAAATCCATTTGACAATGTGTTTTTTTCCCTATGTAAATGTAACATGCACATTTGATGAATGAAAGATGAGTGATTGAAAGTGCCGAATGTAAGACGGGCTTGCGTGCCCAATTTGTTACCCTTTTAAAATAAAGTTCGTTCGTTCGTTCGTTCGTTCTATCGTTCGCTTGAAATGTCTATAACTGCAATGTTGTCTCTTGTATGAATTTAGCTGTCTTTTTTAGTTCACTCAGCGGTCCATAGAGTTTATCTTCCACTGTCTCTCTAGACCAAAAAGTTTGCCTAGATATGTTGTATTTTGGGCAGTTTTGGAGTAGGTGCTCTGCTGTCTGCAACGCCAATTCACGGTGTGCACATGGCTGATTCACCAATCTTGAATTTAGTATACATGTGGTTGCATAGTCTATTGTGTCCTGTTCTGAGGCGCAGAATAATGACTTGTTCTGATCTGTTCATAAGGTGGTGGTCATCTTGAGCAGGTTTTGGTGGCTTTCTGATTGATTTGATCATTCTTTTCTTTTGGTGGTATGTAACGGGCACATCAGGCTGTTCTTCTTTTGCTCCTTCCTTAACCAATCGATCAGCTCTGTCGTTTCCGGGTATTCCACAGTGGGATGGTATCCACTGTATGGTAGCCTTATGCTGACTGCTAAGTTCAGAAAGTAGTGGCAATTTCCCAGACAGGAGCGCCTTGAGTACTGATTTTGCATCTGTTAATAGCACCACAAGTTGCGTACCATGGCTGGTATTTAGTAATTTAGAAACATCCTCATAAAGTAATTACAGCTGGTTAGAAATAAGAAAACAGACGGTTCAACAAATCACAACATAGACAGTGTCAAGTCACAGCGCTAGAAGATTAGAACATTGTTACAAAGTAACTACGATCTTGGTTAGAAATAAGATAAACAATTCAACAAATCATAAAAATCACAGCGGCAAGAAAAAGCGCTAGAGAGAGCATGAAAATATCACATAGTAACTAAAATGTTGGTTAGAAATACGATAAATAATTCAACAAATAACAAAATTGACATTGGCAAAGTGCTAGAACATTAAAACATTCTCATAAAGTAATTACATTCTTGGTTTGAGATAAGAAAACGGGTGGTTCAACAAATCACAAAATTGACAGTGTCAAGACACAACGCTAGAACATTCAGACTGCAGCCTAGCAACTATTATCCTGCTATTTATCACCATCAGATTTCTCAGCCCCAAGATTGGTGTGTAAGTCGTCCGATTATGACACTCCATTGTCTCCTAGTGTCATTAACACTCTCCAGCTCAGCCTAAGACTGAGTCCCAACCTTTCTCTGCTTCTGCGATGCCGTGATTTCTTTTAAGTCTTCTTTTGTTTTCCTTCTCTGGATCTTACCTTCTTGGTTCGTCAGTAACAAATCTCTGTCTCTCACATCGTGACCAACCCAAGACAACCTTTTTTGTATGTTGTTCAATAGTAGTAAATTTCCCCTATTTGCTTTTAATAACTCCTTCATTTGATCTATTTCTGTAATGTTTATTGTTTGCAGCGTGCGATACTCCACTTGTCAAAAGCTGCCAGGCACTTTTTTCTTTTGTTTAGAGTTAATGTTTCATAGCCATATAGTGTTACAGGCCAGATGAGTAGTATATGGCGTGCACTTGCCACATGATTGGAGGGTAAACTGGTAGGGTAATTTGGTTTTATGAAGGAAATACGGGGAAAATGTCGACTAGGTGAAATTTTTTTTTTCGGCGTGCCTCGTGGGAACGAAATTTTTGGCGCTGCCTGGTGGGTGTGATTGACGGGTGTCTGTAAAAGTAATTAAGGTAAAATGTTCTGGAAAGCGAGGTTGTGAGATGAGTGGTAGTACTTAAAGAGAGGGCATGGATGAGGGAGGGGTGTTATATATGGTGGTGGAAATTTTAGGGGGAACGTACGTATAGTGCAATGGTGGTGGGTAGAGTGAAGAACAATCAATAGTAGTGATAATACTACTATGAATAGTAGCGACAAACACAAAGACAACCAAGTACATACTTGATAAAGGGTGGTATATTCACTACCATCATTACAAAGGAAAGCGTATAAAGTTATAATAGGTGTCATTTGATGGGTCGTGGTTTCTACTCATGGGTTGGATATATGGTGGTGGTGTAGATATAATGTGTGCGTGGTGATGAACAAGGGTGTGATGGGTCGTTGTACTCATGGGTATATGGTGGTGGTGTAGATATAATGTGTGCGTGGTGATGAACAAGGGTGTGATGGGTCGTGGTTTCTACTCATGGGTATATGGTGGTGGTGTAGATATAATGTGTGCGTAGTGATGAACAAGGGTGTGATGGGTCATGGTTTCTACTCATGGGTATATGGTGGTGGTGTAGATATAATGTGTGCATAGTGATGAACAAGGGTGTGATGGGTCATGGTTTCTACTCATGGGTATATGGTGGTGGTGTAGATATAATGTGTGCGTGGTGTCGTGATGGGTCGTTCTACTCATGGGTATATGGTGGTGGCGTAGACATAATGTGTATGGTGATACACACGGGTGTGATGGGTCGTGGTTATACTCGATGAAGTAAGAGATGGTTACTATCATCTGAACAGTGTGATAGTAGTGAAGGTAAAGGGTGGTATATTCACCGATTACAAAGGAAAGCGTATAAAGTTATAATAGGTGTCATTTGATGGTAAGGGGTGGGTATTAGTGATCAAGTAGAAGTGATATAGGGGGGTGGTCATAAATATAATAAGAAGTGCTTGCAATTACACACTGGTCAACCAGTGGTCAAGTGGTCAAGTAAGGGTCAAGTAGTCAAGTAAGGAAATTTTAGGGAAAAGTGATTGTAATGATATGGTGATGAGTAAAGAGTGGTAAATTAGTGGTCAATCAGTGGTCAAGCAGTGGTCAAGCGGTCAAGTGAGGAATATTTTAGGGAAAAGTGATTGTAATGAGATGGTGATGATTAAAGAGTGGTAAATTAATGGTCAAGCAGTGGTCAAGCAGTGGTCAAGCGGTCAAGTGAATAAATTTTAGGGAAAAATTGGTCGTAGTGACATGGTAATGTTTAAATTAGTGGTAAATTAGTGATCAAGTAGTGGTCAAGTAGTGGTCAAGCAGTGGTCAAGCGGTGTGTAAGTGAGGAAAATTTTAGGGAAATTTTAGGGAAAAGTGATTGTAATGAGATGGTGATGATTAAAGAGTGGTAAATTAGTGGTCAAGCAATGGTCAAGCAGTGGTCAAGTGGTCAAGTGAATAAATTTTAGCGGAAAAGTAGTTGTAGCGACATGGTGATGCTTAAAAGGTGGTAAATTAGTGGTCAAGTAGTGGTCAAGTAGTGGTCAAGTAGTGGTCAAGTGGTCGAGTGACTACTTAAATTGTAGAGGACGATGTGCCTAAGATTATGGTAGTGATTAAAGTGATCGATGACGTGGTCAAGCAGTGGTCAAGCAGTGGTCAAGTAGTCGAGTGACCACTTAAATTGTAGGGGAAAGTACGTATAGTGCAATGGTGGTGGGTAGAGTGAAGAAGAATCAATAGTAGTGATAATACTACTACCAATATTAGCGACAAGCACAAAGACAACCAAGTACATACGTGATACACATAAATACAAAGGCAACCATACACAGACAACCCATACCATTACTACTGTCATCACAACTATACACACACGTGTACACACATACAAGCACAAAGTCAACCACACACATACAAACACAAAGACAACCATACACAGACAACCCATACCATTACTACTGTCACTATCAACAGCTATACACACGTGCAGAGACAGCACAGACACACCCATACCATTACTACTGTCAGCACAAGTATACTCAAGTACACACACAAATACACACCTACTGCAAACTCAAAGACAGACACAGACATTCCATACTATTACTACTGTCATCACAAGTATACACAAGAACACTCAAACACAAAGACACAGACACACTTGTACATACACACCTACAAGCGTACAAAGACACTCCATACTATTACTACTGTCATCACAACTATACACGCTTGATACACTTGTACATACAGACCTACAAGCACACAAAAACACACCCATAACATTACTACTGTCATCACAACAACCACACACCCATAAACAAATACACAAGAACACACACAGACATACACACATGAACACAAATAGAATCAGACATATAGATAGACACACAGACAGATAGATGGACACTCAGTCATAGACACCAGTATATCCACATAGAGAAACCCATAAACAAATACACAAGAACAATCAAAGACAAACACACAGACAACCATACACAGACAACCCATACCATTACTACTGTCACTATCAATAGATATACACACGTGCAGACACACTCACCCATACACAAGAACACTCAAAGACAAATACAAAGACACAGACACACTTGTACGTACAGATTCAGAAGTACAGACAATCCATACTATTACTACTGTCATCACAACTATACACACATACAGACACGAGTACACACTCACCCATACTCAAAGACACACACCCATACCATTACTACTGTCATCACAACTATACACGCTTGATACACTTGTACATACAGACCTACAAGCACACAAAAACACACCCATAACATTACTACTGTCATCACAACAACCACACACCCATAAACAAATACACAAGAACACACACAGACATACACACATGAACACAAATAGAATCAAACATATAGATAGACACACAGACAGATAGATGGACACTCAGTCATAGACACCAGTATATCCACATAGAGAAACCCATAAACAAATACACAAGAACAATCAAAGACAAACACAAAGACAACCATACACAGACAATCCATACCATTACTACTGTCACTATCAATAGATATACACACGTGCAGACACACTCACCCATACACAAGAACACTCAAAGACAAATACAAAGACACAGACACACTTGTACGTACAGATTCAGAAGTACAGACAATCCATACTATTACTACTGTCATCACAACTATACACACATACAGACACGAGTACACACTCACCCATACTCAAAGACACACACCCATACCATTACTACTGGTACCACAACCATACACACATACAGACACCTATATACAAATACATAAACAAAACGTGTCCCTACAAGAATATCACATACCCCCTTTTGGTAAAGAACGCGGATGTCCGAGACAGCCCCTACGTCATCACCGCCATGTGCAAAAGTCATTAAGTGGTAGCATGAGTCAGCGGTTTGTGGGAAGCAGGCGGGCGGCGTGAGAATAGCTTGTCTACAAAACTGCCACGTCAGCTAGGTCGTGTGCAGAACCAGTGTATAAAATAGAAGGCGTTTCTTGTGAGCACAGTACCAGTTCACGGGCTGACTTGGGTATCTACAGAGGTGCTTCAGGGTGGTGTGAGCAGTGTAGTAAGCAGATATTGTTCACGTACTGACTTGGCTAGCTACAGCGGTGAAACTTGGTGTGAGCATTGTGTAGTAACCAGCTATTTTTCACGTAGTGACTTGACTACAGCAGTGAAACTTGGTGTGAACCTTATTCGTTTCGTCGGCATCTGATAAAACATTGAAACATTGTATACACCAGAACTTTTTCGCTGTTGTAAAAATCGAAAGTGTGACTTATGACCAGTTTATCAATATGACCACCAGATCTACTTTCACGTGTTCAGTGTGCGACAAAGCCTATTGTTATAAGTATAACCTTAATCGTCACATTCGGACCATTCACGGTACGAAACCACACTTATGTCATATCTGTGGACAACTTTTCAACAGAAAACGCAATCTACAAAGACACATACGAACACACCATCAACCACGTATGAATACATCAAACACTACAACAGCAGAGACGACAGCACCACGTGTATATTTACACCATCATCGTAGTCTAAGTCAAGTACCAGACTACCACCACTGTGACTTCAATGATAACCTTACCCGCTACAATGGGAACATTCACAATGATTATCCCTGTCAGGTACGTGACAATCTATACAATTCGAACCTACAACGTTACTTACATCACCAGACACCACGAGAAACGATGACACCCTTAGACACCCTGGCAACAAGTCCACTCATAGTAGCAGAGGATATCCAATCAAATGATAGAGACAGCTTGGCAGCCCTTAAGGCGTACTGCAAGGACCTCTCGATTATGCTACCCAATCAACTGGTAGTATTAGAAAAAAGTGTCGACCACCGCTATCGGGTGGTTTTGGTATGATAAAAAGAAGTATTCAGATATCTTGTATGATATCTCATACATGTCTTTATTCTGGATCCGAAACAAATAAGGTATGTGTGATGACTTCGACAACAACAGTGTTTTTGATAGTCAACCACCAGAGCCCAGAAGAATGAAGATCACTAATCCAGAACTTTTTGGTGTTTCACTAATCATCTATGTCATTGATTGTTTCTTATATCTCTAAACTGTTTTTCACTAATCATGTATGTCATTGATTTTTTCTTATGATATATCACTAAACTGTTTTTCACTACTCATGTACGTCATTGATTTTTTCTTATATCACTAAACTGTTTTTCACTACTCATGTATGTCATTGATTTTTTCTTATATCACTAAAGTGTTTTGATGAATATGTGTGAACACACATATTTTGGTGATAAAAAATATTGAAACCAAGTTTTTTGTTGTTTTTCTTTATTGGTTTGTTTTCATGCCGTTGTCTTGTCGGCTCAGAGCTTACATTACCAGACATGAACAAAGTCTTAGAAGAAGTTATGGCAAATACAGAAATATATGAAAATAATCAAGTATGAAAAACATCGTCCAAAGACAGAAATATTTCAACTAAACTTATAAATAAGTCACCAAAAGGGGAAAAGGTCAAGTACAGAAATAGCTATGGAAAAAGTAAGTCCACAAAAATAAGAAAGAAATGTAACTTCTGTAGTCAAATGTGTCTTATCTGAAAAGACGCTGTCAATATCACCCCTTTCCTTGTTTTACTTTACCAAAGACCTTCACCGTATCTGGTACAGAAACCCTTATACACCACGCATCTCTCCACAGTCTTGGTTGCTTTCTAATACAAAGTGGTTACATCACCAAGAACTTCAAACCTCCACTGTACACGTGCTCCATTGAAACACCCATGACAGTTAACAACATGTATGGCCATGTAATCTATGAGTCCATCGGGGATAGTTCATCCGAGTATTCCAAAAGATCCATTTCCCATGGCTGACAGCTTCAACTTGCTATAAAACAACTTATTCTAATAGACACTTTACATGAAATTTCCCAAATTTGGGCTCTATTAAAGATTACGTAATGAGATACACAAAGACAACAAGAACATATCAGACAAAACAACTCACAAACCAGACTTAGAACTAAAACTTAAACCATATCAGATGAACCACCCAACAAGTACCACACAAACATATAATAAGGAAACACATGACACACAGAGCTTACAGACAAATCAATTGGACTCAAACAAATTTTGCTTCTTGTACTGTAGAATACATCATTTAACCCTAACCTAACCCCTAACCCTAACGATTCACCAAACACAACAAGCTCTTTCTGTAAGAGACATAGACACAAACCACGGTTAGAAACCGGAAAAGTTAAATTTTAATTATCACTTAAAAATAATAAATCGCAATTTTATTTCGCTTCACTTAATATACAGATATAGACTAAGTATAGGTATAGGTATAGGTTATGTATAGGACTATATCGAGCTTACATTTTGTGCAATAAAATTACGATTTATTATTTTTAAGTGATAATTAAAATTTAACTTTTCCGGTTTCTAACCGTGGTTTGTGTCTATGTCTCTTACAGAAAGAGCTTGTTGTGTTTGGTGAATCGTTAGGGTTAGGGGTTAGGTTAGGGTTAAATGATGTATTCTACAGTACAAGAAGCAAAATTTGTTTGAGTCCAATTGATTTGTCTGTAAGCTCTGTGTGTCATGTGTTTCCTTATTATATGTTTGTGTGGTACTTGTTGGGTGGTTCATCTGATATGGTTTAAGTTTTAGTTCTAAGTCTGGTTTGTGAGTTGTTTTGTCTGATATGTTCTTGTTGTCTTTGTGTATCTCATTACGTAATCTTTAATAGAGCCCAAATTTGGGAAATTTCATGTAAAGTGTCTATTAGAATAAGTTGTTTTATAGCAAGTTGAAGCTGTCAGCCATGGAAATGGATCTTTTGGAATACTCGGATGAACTATCCCCGATGGACTCATAGATTACATGGCCATACATGTTGTTAACTGTCATGGGTGTTTCAATGGAGCACGTGTACAGTGGAGGTTTGAAGTTCTTGGTGATGTAACCACTTTGTATTAGAAAGCAACCAAGACTGTGGAGAGATGCGTGGTGTATAAGGGTTTCTGTACCAGATACGGTGAAGGTCTTTGGTAAGTAAAACAAGGAAAGGGGTGATATTGACAGCGTCTTTTCAGATAAGACACATTTGACTACAGAAGTTACATTTCTTTCTTATTTTTGTGGACTTACTTTTTCCATAGCTATTTCTGTACTTGACCTTTTCCCCTTTTGGTGACTTATTTATAAGTTTAGTTGAAATATTTCTGTCTTTGGACGATGTTTTTCATACTTGATTATTTTTCATATATTTCTGTATTTGCCATAACTTCTTCTAAGACTTTGTTCATGTCTGGTAATGTAAGCTCTGAGCCGACAAGACAACGGCATGAAAACAAACCAATAAAGAAAAACAACAAAAAACTTGGTTTCAATATTTTTTATCACCAAAATATGTGTGTTCACAACATATTCATCAAAACACTTTAGTGATATAAGAAAAAATCAATGACATACATGAGTAGTGAAAAACAGTTTAGTGATATAAGAAAAAATCAATGACGTACATGAGTAGTGAAAAACAGTTTAGTGATATATCATAAGAAAAAATCAATGACATACATGATTAGTGAAAAACAGTTTAGAGATATAAGAAACAATCAATGACATAGATGATTAGTGAAACACCAAAAAGTTCTGGATTAGTGATCTTCATTCTTCTGGGCTCTGGTGGTTGACTATCAAAAACACTGTTGTTGTCGAAGTCATCACACATACCTTATTTGTTTCGGATCCAGAATAAAGACATGTATGAGATATCATACAAGATATCTGAATACTTCTTTTTATCATACCAAAACCACCCGATAGCGGTGGTCGACACTTTTTTCTAATACTACCAGTTGATTGGGTAGCATAATCGAGAGGTCCTTGCAGTACGCCTTAAGGGCTGCCAAGCTGTCTCTATCATTTGATTGGATATCCTCTGCTACTATGAGTGGACTTGTTGCCAGGGTGTCTAAGGGTGTCATCGTTTCTCGTGGTGTCTGGTGATGTAAGTAACGTTGTAGGTTCGAATTGTATAGATTGTCACGTACCTGACAGGGATAATCATTGTGAATGTTCCCATTGTAGCGGGTAAGGTTATCATTGAAGTCACAGTGGTGGTAGTCTGGTACTTGACTTAGACTACGATGATGGTGTAAATATACACGTGGTGCTGTCGTCTCTGCTGTTGTAGTGTTTGATGTATTCATACGTGGTTGATGGTGTGTTCGTATGTGTCTTTGTAGATTGCGTTTTCTGTTGAAAAGTTGTCCACAGATATGACATAAGTGTGGTTTCGTACCGTGAATGGTCCGAATGTGACGATTAAGGTTATACTTATAACAATAGGCTTTGTCGCACACTGAACACGTGAAAGTAGATCTGGTGGTCATATTGATAAACTGGTCATAAGTCACACTTTCGATTTTTACAACAGCGAAAAAGTTCTGGTGTATACAATGTTTCAATGTTTTATCAGATGCCGACGAAACGAATAAGGTTCACACCAAGTTTCACTGCTGTAGTCAAGTCACTACGTGAAAAATAGCTGGTTACTACACAATGCTCACACCAAGTTTCACCGCTGTAGCTAGCCAAGTCAGTACGTGAACAATATCTGCTTACTACACTGCTCACACCACCCTGAAGCACCTCTGTAGATACCCAAGTCAGCCCGTGAACTGGTACTGTGCTCACAAGAAACGCCTTCTATTTTATACACTGGTTCTGCACACGACCTAGCTGACGTGGCAGTTTTGTAGACAAGCTATTCTCACGCCGCCCGCCTGCTTCCCACAAACCGCTGACTCATGCTACCACTTAATGACTTTTGCACATGGCGGTGATGACGTAGGGGCTGTCTCGGACATCCGCGTTCTTTACCAAAAGGGGGTATGTGATATTCTTGTAGGGACACGTTTTGTTTATGTATTTGTATATAGGTGTCTGTATGTGTGTATGGTTGTGGTACCAGTAGTAATGGTATGGGTGTGTGTCTTTGAGTATGGGTGAGTGTGTACTCGTGTCTGTATGTGTGTATAGTTGTGATGACAGTAGTAATAGTATGGATTGTCTGTACTTCTGAATCTGTACGTACAAGTGTGTCTGTGTCTTTGTATTTGTCTTTGAGTGTTCTTGTGTATGGGTGAGTGTGTCTGCACGTGTGTATATCTATTGATAGTGACAGTAGTAATGGTATGGATTGTCTGTGTATGGTTGTCTTTGTGTTTGTCTTTGATTGTTCTTGTGTATTTGTTTATGGGTTTCTCTATGTGGATATACTGGTGTCTATGACTGAGTGTCCATCTATCTGTCTGTGTGTCTATCTATATGTCTGATTCTATTTGTGTTCATGTGTGTATGTCTGTGTGTGTTCTTGTGTATTTGTTTATGGGTGTGTGGTTGTTGTGATGACAGTAGTAATGTTATGGGTGTGTTTTTGTGTGCTTGTAGGTCTGTATGTACAAGTGTATCAAGCGTGTATAGTTGTGATGACAGTAGTAATGGTATGGGTGTGTGTCTTTGAGTATGGGTGAGTGTGTACTCGTGTCTGTATGTGTGTATAGTTGTGATGACAGTAGTAATAGTATGGATTGTCTGTACTTCTGAATCTGTACGTACAAGTGTGTCTGTGTCTTTGTATTTGTCTTTGAGTGTTCTTGTGTATGGGTGAGTGTGTCTGCACGTGTGTATATCTATTGATAGTGACAGTAGTAATGGTATGGGTTGTCTGTGTATGGTTGTCTTTGTGTTTGTCTTTGATTGTTCTTGTGTATTTGTTTATGGGTTTCTCTATGTGGATATACTGGTGTCTATGACTGAGTGTCCATCTATCTGTCTGTGTGTCTATCTATATGTCTGATTCTATTTGTGTTCATGTGTGTATGTCTGTGTGTGTTCTTGTGTATTTGTTTATGGGTGTGTGGTTGTTGTGATGACAGTAGTAATGTTATGGGTGTGTTTTTGTGTGCTTGTAGGTCTGTATGTACAAGTGTATCAAGCGTGTATAGTTGTGATGACAGTAGTAATAGTATGGAGTGTCTTTGTACGCTTGTAGGTGTGTATGTACAAGTGTGTCTGTGTCTTTGTGTTTGAGTGTTCTTGTGTATACTTGTGATGACAGTAGTAATAGTATGGAATGTCTGTGTCTGTCTTTGAGTTTGCAGTAGGTGTGTATTTGTGTGTGTACTTGAGTATACTTGTGCTGACAGTAGTAATGGTATGGGTGTGTCTGTGCTGTCTCTGCACGTGTGTATAGCTGTTGATAGTGACAGTAGTAATGGTATGGGTTGTCTGTGTATGGTTGTCTTTGTGTTTGTATGTGTGTGGTTGACTTTGTGCTTGTATGTGTGTACACGTGTGTGTATAGTTGTGATGACAGTAGTAATGGTATGGGTTGTCTGTGTATGGTTGCCTTTGTATTTATGTGTATCACGTATGTACTTGGTTGTCTTTGTGCTTGTCGCTAATATTGGTAGTAGTATTATCACTACTATTGATTCTTCTTCACTCTACCCACCACCATTGCACTATACGTACTTTCCCCTACAATTTAAGTGGTCACTCGACTACTTGACCACTGCTTGACCACTGCTTGACCACGTCATCGATCACTTTAATCACTACCATAATCTTAGGCACATCGTCCTCTACAATTTAAGTAGTCACTCGACCACTTGACCACTACTTGACCACTACTTGACCACTACTTGACCACTAATTTACCACCTTTTAAGCATCACCATGTCGCTACAACTACTTTTCCGCTAAAATTTATTCACTTGACCACTTGACCACTGCTTGACCATTGCTTGACCACTAATTTACCACTCTTTAATCATCACCATCTCATTACAATCACTTTTCCCTAAAATTTCCCTAAAATTTTCCTCACTTACACACCGCTTGACCACTGCTTGACCACTACTTGACCACTACTTGATCACTAATTTACCACTAATTTAAACATTACCATGTCACTACGACCAATTTTTCCCTAAAATTTATTCACTTGACCGCTTGACCACTGCTTGACCACTGCTTGACCATTAATTTACCACTCTTTAATCATCACCATCTCATTACAATCACTTTTCCCTAAAATATTCCTCACTTGACCGCTTGACCACTGCTTGACCACTGATTGACCACTAATTTACCACTCTTTACTCATCACCATATCATTACAATCACTTTTCCCTAAAATTTCCTTACTTGACTACTTGACCCTTACTTGACCACTTGACCACTGGTTGACCAGTGTGTAATTGCAAGCACCTTCTTATTATATTTATGACCACCCCCCTATATCACTTCTACTTGATCACTAATACCCACCCCTTACCATCAAATGACACCTATTATAACTTTATACGCTTTCCTTTGTAATCGGTGAATATACCACCCTTTACCTTCACTACTATCACACTGTTCAGATGATAGTAACCATCTCTTACTTCATCGAGTATAACCACGACCCATCACACCCGTGTGTATCACCATACACATTATGTCTACGCCACCACCATATACCCATGAGTAGAACGACCCATCACGACACCACGCACACATTATATCTACACCACCACCATATACCCATGAGTAGAAAACCATGACCCATCACACCCTTGTTCATCACTATGCACACATTATATCTACACCACCACCATATACCCATGAGTAGAAACCATGACCCATCACACCCTTGTTCATCACTACGCACACATTATATCTACACCACCACCATATACCCATGAGTAGAAACCACGACCCATCACACCCTTGTTCATCACCACGCACACATTATATCTACACCACCACCATATACCCATGAGTACAACGACCCATCACACCCTTGTTCATCACCACGCACACATTATATCTACACCACCACCATATATCCAACCCATGAGTAGAAACCACGACCCATCAAATGACACCTATTATAACTTTATACGCTTTCCTTTGTAATGATGGTAGTGAATATACCACCCTTTATCAAGTATGTACTTGGTTGTCTTTGTGTTTGTCGCTACTATTCATAGTAGTATTATCACTACTATTGATTGTTCTTCACTCTACCCACCACCATTGCACTATACGTACGTTCCCCCTAAAATTTCCACCACCATATATAACACCCCTCCCTCATCCATGCCCTCTCTTTAAGTACTACCACTCATCTCACAACCTCGCTTTCCAGAACATTTTACCTTAATTACTTTTACAGACACCCGTCAATCACACCCACCAGGCAGCGCCAAAAATTTCGTTCCCACGAGGCACGCCGAAAAAAAAAATTTCACCTAGTCGACATTTTCCCCGTATTTCCTTCATAAAACCAAATTACCCTACCAGTTTACCCTCCAATCATGTGGCAAGTGCACGCCATATACTACTCAGATGTAAGTAAGCAAATAGTATGTAGGTATGTAAGTAAGTATGGAGGTATGTAAGTAAGTATGTAGGTATGTAAGTAAGTATGGAGGTATGAATATTAGGTAAGTAAATATGTTAAGTAAGTATATCGGTAACTAAGTATGTAGATGAGTAAGTATATAGATAAGTATGTAGGTAAGTAAGTACATAAATATACAAGTCAGTAGATAAGTACAGTATAGGTAAGTATGCAAGTATGTTGGTAAATATGCACGTTAAGTAAGTATGTATGCAAGTAAGTATTTATGTATACGAATAATTAATTATTATGCGAATAAGTAAGTATGTATGCAAATAAGTAAGTATTATGAAAATAGGTATTATACAAGTCAGTCAGTCAGTAAGTTCGTAGGTAAATCAGTCAGTCAGTAAATACGTCAGTCAGTCAGCCACTAAGTAAGTCAGTCAAACAGTCAGGAAGTTAGTCAGCAAGTAAGTTAGCAAGTCAGTTAGTCAGCTAATCAGTCAGCAAATCAGTCGGTCAGTAAGCCAGTAAGTGATGCCAGCCAGTCAGTAAGTCAGTGTCAGCAAGTCAGCAAGTCAGCAAGTAAATTATTCAACAATGCAATCAGTCAGTAAGTAACTCAGTCAATAAGTAAGTCAGTAAGTCAATAAGTACGTAAGTCAGTCAATCAGTAAGTAAGTCAGTCAATAAGCACGTAAGTCAGTCAGTCAATAATTAAGTCAGTAAGCCAGTCAATAAGTACGCAAGTAAGACAGTCAGTCAATGAGTAAGTAAGTCAGTCAATAAGTACGCAAGTCAGTCAGTCAATAATTAAGTACGTCAATCAGTCAATAAGTACGCAAGTCAGTCAGTCAATAATTAAGTCAGTAAGCCAGTCAATAAGTACGTAAGTCAGTCAATAAGTAAGTCAGTCAGTCAATAAGTACGCAAGTCAGTCAGTCAATAATTAAGTCAGTAAGCCAGTCAATAAGTACGTAAGTCAGTCAATAAGTAAGTCAGTCAGTCAATAAGTACGTAAGTCAGTCAGTCAATAATTAAGTCAGTAAGACAGTCAATAAGTACGCAAGTAAGACAGTCAGTAAATGAGTAAGTCAGTCAGTCAATAAGTACGCAAGTCAGTCAGTCAATAATTAAGTAAAGTCAGTCAGTCAATAAGTAAGACAGTCAGTCAATAAGTACGTAAGTCAGTCAGTCAATAATTATGTCAGTAAGCCAGTCAATAAGTACGCAAGTAAGACAGTCAGTAAATGAGTAAGTAAGTCAGTCAATAAGTACGCAAGTCAGTCAGTCAATAATTAAGTAAAGTCAGTCAGTCAATAAGTAAGCCAGTAGGTAAGTTAGTCATCTAGACAATAAGTAGTCAGTAAGTCAGTCAGCCATCTACTCAATAAGTAAGTCATTGAGTCATTCAATAAGTAAGTCATTGAGTCATTCAATAAGTAAGTCATTGAGTCATTCAATAAGTAAGTCATTGAGTCATTCAATAAGTAAGTCATTGAGTCATTCAATAAGTAAGTCATTGAGTCATTCAATAAGTAAGTCATTGAGTCATTCAATAAGTAAGTCATTGAGTCATTCAATAAGTAAGTCAGTCAGTAAGTCAGTCATCTAGTCAATAAATCAGTCAATCATTCAATAAGTAAGTCAGTAAGTAACTCAGTCATCTAGTAAATAAGTCAGTCAGACAGTCATTCAGTTAGTCAGTACGTTACATCAACCCTAGCTAATTTGCTAATTAAAACTGCCATGTGGACAATCAGCTTTAGTGAGTCATGTATTTTTGATTGCACATTTTGTGTTTAATGCATATGTTTCTATTGCTGAGGTCGTCTAATATTATCTTCATAAGTGATGTATGAATGAAATGATATATGAGGGCAGAGCGATCAGAAGGGACACAATGTCATACGGACCTATGCGTCGAATTCTTCACCCTTTAAAAATAAAGTTCGTTCGCTAGTTCGCTGTATGGGCCTATTCGGTGTGCGGTGTGAGCAGACAGGCCAGATACGCACATTGATAAGTCGTGGGCTCTCGGTGGGGTAGTGGGTTCATGCACACAACTGGTCACTTGGACTTAAAACGGTTTCTCGCTCGTAAAGCAATGGCAAGCTACTAGATGTAAAATTTCCTCGAAAATCAGTCTGGGCTTGATCGCAATGTCCCGCAGAGGACATGCAACATTACCGGAACTAGTGCTATATGTCGATTGCGTGCTTGTGTTAGAAGTGTATCCACCCACAGTGTGAAGTATGTAGATAACCTCACCACACTTTCTGATCTACTACGATGAGAGTGAGCATTTCGGCTCGCACCTCGAGTATCGCGACAATATTTATGTTAGCGAATAACCAATTATAGATATATAAACAAATCTATAAATCTGACTACTGTTACTACTACTTTTGTGAACCCATTGTTTTCTTTTATCTACTCGCTCGCTTTGATCTCACGTATAGTCCGTACGCGTGCTACTACTTCTATTGCACTTCACTGAACTTTGCGTGTCGGTTAACTTCCCCTATTACCAGTGTACCCTCGCCATCAGGCGAACCCACTCCGACTTCTGAGGTACTTGTAATTTACGTCCCAAAGTCAAGGACGAGACGTCAACATCTTAGTTCAACTGACCAGGTGTAGGGGTTGAACCGGCCATCCTCGGCGAACATCACATAATATTAAATATAGCAGCACAGGGTGAACACCAGATAACGGTACATGATGGGGAATGTGATTTTATCAATATTACAGTACTAACATCTTGGAATGTTTCAGAAAGGACAGAGATGTGTTATAATCAATGAAGAGTACTAAACACTGACAAGAAATAATATTGACTTTTAAGAAAGAAACCGGTCAAAAAATATGTGATGTGGTTTACAGTCAAGAAACCACTTGGCGCTTTGTCTTGATATATGTCATACCCAGTTTTCACTTCTGGCGGCACTTTTTACCTGGCACATTCGTCAACATGAGACCAGCGAAGATTGGCCAGTTAAGCGTGATCGATAATCGACCGCAGCCAATTGATCGATCAGATTCTCTGAGTGCCGGCGCTCCGGTGATACCGACCGCGCAGCGCGCCTGGTTTTGTGGTCACAACAGTAATCTTAGTGTTGGTGATGTCTGCGATGGTGATGGCGCTTGTAAAGGTCACGATGGCGCAGTGATCGCGGCTACATTTCAAGCGGAGCAGGTTTCAAGTTGCGGCAGTTCGTCAACAATTACCGCCGACATCACAGCGCCGAGTCCAATGATCATACAAGGAGTTAGAACTTTAGCAAATTTATCTTCGGATTCGGATAATTTTGCTCGGGAAGATGATTCAAACGATAATCGGATACAGTTAGATTCTCGTTTATCCGGTTTTGATTTGGAGATTGAAGAGAAGACGCATCTTGATAATGGCAAGAGTTTCCCGTGTGAAGAGCAGTGTAAATCTGATGTTATCGGAAGTGAAGCAAAAAGTAATCTGCACGCTACTAAGTAATCCTAACGTGGATGAATCTTATTCGGATAATAGCACTGGTCGTGCAATAAACGGTTATGAAAGCCGTGATGTTCTTCAATCGATTAGTGGTGACTTCAATGTTCCAAGGAGAGAATATAATGAGAGAAATATACAAGATTCTAAACTCCTGATTGAGAGTGATAAACTGTCTCTTGTAAATTGTAGAAAAAGTTCGTTTCCCTGGAGATATACAAACTCAAATGTACGTGTAAGTACGAAATCACGTGTCGACACGAAGAGATCTTCTTCAGTTGAAGATTGCGAGATCGAGATGAACTTGAAGGAATCCATTCATTCTTTTCTATACACCAACTTTTTCAATGGTGATAGCTCAAGCTCTTCTGTAGACACCCATCAACCGAAGGAGTGTTTTAGTATTGACAATATAAATGGGCAAAAAGTAATGTTCGACACCGGAGCTAGTAATCAAAACAGATTATCTCATCAGTATTTAAACAGCTCGGTGACGGGGCAGAACTGTCCTACCGGATTTCTGAACACCAGGGACGGTTTTCGGTATTTGCATGAAGATACCCAACTCGTGACCTGCAATGATTGCACTCTTCAACCAAATGTGACGTTCACAGCAGCACTGCCGAAAGAGGTGAATCTGAACGGCCAAGGATTCAACTTCCAACAACTTACCTCGCCTCCAGCCGAGTTTCATCACTACTACAACAAGAGCCTGGCTTTTCCAGCCTGTGACAACTGATCCAAACTCTCCAGTCAACACCAGAAATAACCACAACTACACCATCACCAAGCAAGAACGTCTTCATCAACAAAGACAACAGTTGCCAAGGAGGCACGCCACACCAGGACCTTGACATGGCATTGTTCCAGACAGCGCCCCAGAATCACTGTCCAACGCAGAGATCCCCGGTGATGTTGCCTCACCACTATCTCCACAACACCCAGCAGTACCACCACCAAGACCACGAGCAACAGCATCTTCTCAATCACTGCCAGCTTCGCCACCAAGATCGGCAATACCTTCAGCATCATCACTACCGCCACTACAGCATCAGCAGTGTGAGCTCATTAATCCACCACTTCAGATGCTGTCGTCGCTGGGTCCACATATCACCTGTGTCTTTACTCTGGACTTTCCTGTCCGTCCTGGTTCGCTGGCACATCCCTTCTCAGCTTCCTAACTCCATACTGGACAGTCCACCCGGATCACGTCCACTCATTTGGCCTGTTCAACCTCTGCATTAGAGATCTACGCTTTTCTCCCATCCCCGGCCACTTTGTATGAACTTCGGGACACCAACCTCACTACTTTAGTAGCCGCATCTTCATAACCTCGCCCAGCAATAACACCATCAATGAAGATGTCGCTCTGGACTCTGGGGCAGTCGACATCGCTAGGATACCATCAGGAGCCTGGCAAGCTGCCTGCCTGCTGTTCGGCGTTGGGGTGTTTGTCCAGATCCTCGGAGCCGTCGTGTCGCTGGTGGTGCTGGTGCTTCGCGAACCCTGGCACCATAGAGTGGCGCTCATAAACGGATACATGCAGACTGTTGGTGGTGAGTAACCAGTCTTCATGCCGTGCCTGTCTTCATCTTGTCTATTCTTATGGATATATTATAAAATATTATGTAATCGTACTTCTTTTTAAGTAGCACAATAGCAACAATAACAACACCAACTATGTCTATCACTACTATTACTACCACAATAACCATTACTACTACTAATACAACCACCATCAATGCTACTATCACCACCAAAACTACTACCACTACACCCCACCACAACAGCTACTACTACATTCACTACTACTACTATTATCACTAACTATTACTAATAACACAATTACACCACTGCTTCTACCACCACTACCACTACTATGACCACCACAACAACAACAACAACTACTGCTACTAAGACAACTACAACTACCGCGACTGCCACTACTACTACTTCTACTACTGCTGCTGCTGTTGCTACTATTACTACTACTACTACTACTACTACTACTACTACTACTATTGCTGCTGCCGCTGTTGCTGCTGCTGCTGCTGCTACTACTACTACTACTACTACTACTACTACTACTACTACTACTACTACTACTACTACTACTACTATTGCTGCTGCTGCTGCTACTGCTGCTACTACTACTACTAGTATCATCTTCTTAAAAACTAACATTTTTTGCGCTCGCTCGATTTCAACTCAAGCGTAGTACATACACACTACGTTTAGTAGCACTGGACTGAATTTTGCATGTGGATTAGTTAGTTAGTTAGTCGACAGATCATCCTCATTGGACATCGAACCATACAGTCCATAAGTGCTCGGATCCCCTCCTCAGCAAATCCCGCAGCGTGTAGCGGCTAACGACACCAGTTCTGTGTTGGTTTATCAATCTTCTTTGGCTTCCTGCGTAGTGTTCTTGTTTGGCCACACCTCTTTTAATTTGCTGTTCTTCGCAGTCATTGCTTGGTTCTCGCAAAATTCTTACTTTTCGTAGAGCAGTGGTTCTCAACGTTTATTGGCCCGTGTCCACCCTTCACCATATTTTCAGGACGTCATCCCCACCCCCTTTCGTATTTCCTATCTAAAAATTTGGCCCGTGCCACCCCTCCCCCTTTACCATATTTTCAGAACGTCATTCCCCCCCCCGCCCCTCGTATTTCCTACCTAATCCCCCCTCCCACCTCCACCCTACACAGTATACATAATAATGGAAGCTAAATTTAATAGCACATACTAAAACAAGTCTACACGTCCATATAAAACGTGATTTTTTAGTCTACTTACTTTATAAAATGTATTTTAGAAGGGTGAGACATACAGAACCGTAACGTATGGAGGGAAAAACAATATCAAGTAATCGGTTCTTGTATTAACGCGATCTTGAAATAATCTTAATTCCCCCCCCCCTTCCTGGAAACACTAAAATTCCCATCTGGGGGTGGGGGGGGGGAATTCCCCACCGGTTGAGAACCACTGTCGTAGAGCATTCAGAATGTCAGCCAGGTCCATGGCGCGTCCACCCTCCACATTAGCCTTACCTGCGAGCTTGTTAGCCCGCTCATTTCCTTGTACTCCCGCATGCCCTGGCACGAAGATGAGACTAATCTATGTCAGCCGAGACCGCTCCAGAGACAGCAACCACTCTCTTCGGATCCACCCAGTCTCTATCCTCTTGAGCATGCTCATTGAGTCGCTAAGGAAACATGCCCTATTGAATGTCTGTGTCTCGAGCCATGTTATTGCTTTACTTACTGCCATGACTTCCATAGTCAGGCTACTTGTGGTCTTAACAAAAGCACCAGAGTCCTCCTACACAATTCTCCCTCTGGCCCGCGCCGTAAAGGCCCATGAACTTCTCACATGTCGGACGACCGGCCCACTTGTGTAAATGACAGCATCACTGTCTAACGAATTCTCGAAAATCAACGCTTGTACTTCAGCCTCACAGCAGCCGGATTTTCTTGACTCCATTTTCTGTCTAGTTGGATGCAAACTGAAAAGGACGTACAGAAGTCTCGCCAGGTTCTAATTCCTCAGGTGACCACATCTGTTGAAGAATGTCTTCGGCCTTGACCCATCCACGACCTTCCTCCTTTTTAACCTGCTGCCCTTCACCTTCCTAATTTCACAATGCAGTGGATGTTGTGTGTTTGCGTTAACTCTGAGGTAGGCACGTGCTCTGCAGATTTGTAGTCTGTCTTCAATGGTTTGAAAATCAAGAAGGTAGCGCATCGCCCTGAATGCTGTATCTCTAGTCACACAAGAATAATGCGCATAGCTTCGTTTTGTATCCTTTCTATCCTTTCTATCTGCTTACGACTGAGAGTCAGTATCGCCATCATATGCTCAAAAACAGACATGACCAGCCCCTCATTTAGGAGGCATAGATGGCGCTGCTCACAGTTTGCTGCCGCATCATCCGCATCGCAGCGTGTGGATTAGCTTTACCTATTACCAATGTCCCTCGCCACTTGTAGTGAAATACTGAAGAGTTAACGATTCCCAGATGGACGACTGCATACACCGACTACCCAGGTAGGAGAAGGGTTAACAAAGGAGAGACAAGGCGCATGTGTTTCTAGGTCAAGACCCAGAAGGAGGCTAACCGCGCAGGTAAAACTGTCGAGTGGAAAGATTGGTTTGGGAAAAAGGCCGACAGTATTATGGGACAAGCATATTGCAGTATGGATGGGAAACGGTCCCGAGCGGTAATTTTCCACTAATCAATGATAATGCAGTCTGGATGTGAGATGTCCAGCAATGTCAAGGACTATGCGGCAAAGATGACCGATATAAAGAGTGGCAATTCTTTGTGTAAGGAGTGTGTGTTCCAAACTGACCTGAAGGAGATATGTTCTTGAGTGGGAATAGAAATACACGTCCCTAATGATGGAAAGAGGGGATAATAGTGTGTTATTCGCTAAGTGTTATTTCGATTCCAGGAACATAGATGCCTAAATAAGGTATAAAGATATTAGATATAGTTTAGGATATGAATATAGATGTGCGTGAAGTGCATTTAACATTACTTTCTATTAGTAGGAATAGTATAGACGATTAGGTGAATCTTCTATCCTATGTCAGAGTGGGTTTTTTCGGAAGCCTTTTCATTTCGGCTGGAGGAAAAGACACTCACATAGGAGAGAAGAGGAAGCAGACACAGATCTCATTATTAAATGTATATCACACAGGTTTCCATCCCAGTGCGGGACTTATCAACTAAGAGATTACACAGATGGCTGTGGTCAAGATCACCCAGTGTTGATAATCCACAAGAAAGCACTTTAAAGTAATAAAGCACGACACTTGTGCATAAGAAAGGAAGGAAAAGAAGTGGCATCTTAATAAGTCAGGAGGACAGAGAATGGAAAATAGAGATCATACAAACTAAAGAAAAAAGACTCAAATTACTCAGTATCAAAGAGTTGCAAGGTGCATACAAAGTGCCTATATCAATTAAGTGTAGAACTTTTACAGGACAAAAATAGAGAACACTAGAAACTCGATGTGTTTTTCCAGGATGGAATTAAGAACGCTATAAGATAATAAAGACCATACAGTTTACGCTGACAGCATATGGTGATCGGATTAAATACATTCATACAGTGGTGAACATTTTTTTCATTACAAAAAACGGATATATCTACTGACTCAAGCAGACGGAGCTGTCAGGGTGAGACCGTTCTGTTATATCTATGTCATGTCCTGTACTCTAGCTGAGAGAAGAGACGAGAGAAACCACGGAGACTATCTATCAACATCTTATCTGGCAGCCACACTAGAAGAACATACCAACTACATAGACAATATCCATACATACACCAGACATAGTTTTTTATTAATAAATCTTTTATCTTATCGTTGAAAGGAACTGTTGTCGGAGTATGTGTTGAGGGAATAATAGAGAGAGTGAAAGAAATAGATATATGGAAGGGAAGACAGAAGAGAGGAGTGTAGACCAAAGTCAGTCAATAATCCCAACAGATAATAAGTTTAAAGATGTGCTTGTTGAGTCCCGTCTCCTCTCTGGAATTTAACAGGACACCACTATTTATTACAACTACTATATATACTACCACAATCATCTACTGTTGGTGATACTTGTCCTGTCAATGCTTTTTCTACAGGTTCTTCTGTTGCTTAATTTTGTTACTTCTACTTCTACAGGGGATACTACTGGTTTGATGCTGATATCTACTGCCACCACTATTACTACCACCACCACCACAAATATTACTAATACAACCACCACCACCACTACTACCACCACTACTACAACCACCACCACAAATATTACTAATACAACCATCACCACTACCACCACCACTACTACTACAAACACCACAAATATTACTAATACAACCACCACCACTACTACTACCACCACCACCACAAATATTAATAATACTACCACCACTGCTACTGCAACACTACTACTACCACCACTACTACTACCACCACCACTACTACCACCACCATCTCTACTACCACAACCAATACCACCATCAGTATCACCACCACAACCACAACTATCACCACTACCATCACTGCTAGTACCAACACTACTACTATCACTATCACCACTATCACCACCACGACTACCACCACGACTGCTAACACTACTACTATCACTACCACCACTATCACTACCACCACTATCACTACCACCACTATCACCACCACCACTATCACCATCACCACTATCACCACCACCACTACTGCCACTACCACTGTCACTACTACAAACATTACTACTATCGCTGCTCTACGTGGTATTCATGTGTTCTAAATATTCCACATGTGGAAGCCACATTACATGGTAAATATCCCGCGTCCGACCGTGCTCATGACAGTACAAGCGCAGCCTGTTATCAACTTCGATGGCGCGTCCGTTGTGCAGACTCATACTTGTCTTCAACAAGTCCCGAAGTAGCAACATGCTGTGGTTCTGTGATGTGATGGGGCCTCACATTTGTTTAGACCTGAATGCACGGAGGAGTCGATGATATTTTCCTCTGTTAGCGGGCGGCGAACGCAGGAGTCGAACACTCGTCCGACGGCGCTCATGATATAAGTGTTGAGTTGAGCTGAGTCAAGAACCGACTTCATTGCACTCGAGGCATTCCCATAAGCGCTCAGTATTCATCTTCAACAGCCAGCGTAGAGTTCCAATTACTGGCATAATGCCCGTTGCAATCTGATTCTATGTCCGCCTTGCTTTACCTCTAAGTGACGACTGTTGACCAGATCCCCTCACCGCTACATTCTCTCTAGACCATGATAGTCTTTCTGTTCTTCTGCAATATTCTCATGCTCTCAGAGGGCCTTCACCACATCTGCCTTATCATGCATCAAATCACCCCTTAATGATGTGGCACCAGCCAATCTGTCTGCCTGTTCACCTCCAACAACACCACTGTGTACTGGAGAAAAGATACAGCGAATGCTCACAACCAGCGACCTCTGACTATGACATAAGTGTCAACAACCTGAATTTACACAGGCATGCTGGTCACTTCATTCATACCTCACGATCACAAACACGTTTCGTACGAATGGTATATAATCAATCAGGATTTATTCTACATAATATACAGCTCGTTTCTCGAGCATACATAAATGGCATTCAATACTCAAATACATTCTTTACACTCGCTACGTATAACTGCGCCCTTTCTAAACTACGCAGATGGCGAGAGTAAACACACAGGTCTTGTCGCTCTAACTGTCGGGTCCGGTCTGCCTGAATTCACAGGTCTGGTTCAGCTACTGGTCCTCAGTTCTCGTGCGGTCAGCCGCACGGCGTGCTGAGTCACTTGTCACGCAGTCCAGTGGTCCAGTCCTCGTTAACCTTCAGCTGTACTATTGTTCAGTCTGTTTACGGGTAGTCCCCGTGGTTAACGTACTCTGTCCTATCCCGGGAGTTAATCCCGTTATGTCCTAGTTATGTCCTAGCTATGACACGTGCGTGTCCTGTCTAGGTCCTGTCTTAGAATTGTTTGGAGTTATATCTCCTTATACTGTCTTTCTCTATCTATTCTCTTGTAAAGGTCCTTCTCTGTGTCCTGTCTCTGTCCTTTCCTTTCATCCGTCTTTGTCCTACTTCTCTCTATACATATCCAGCTCCTTGACACTCCAGCTCCAATCTGTCTGCCTGTTCACCTCCAACAATACCAGTGTGTACCGGAGAAAAGATCCAGCGAATGCTCACAACCAGCGACCTCTGAATATGACATAAGTATAGTTCCCAAAAATATAATAGTGCCCGCTATAGAGTCCCTACCGCAAACGAGATCAGACTGCAGCGCCATCTGAGTTCACATAACTTGTCGTGGAGATAATCTTGTCCCGCATGGTCAAATCGTTTGACTCGGGCTCCGAAGGTTGTGGGTTCGATTCCGGGCCGCGTACTTCGGTTCACGAGTGAAATTTTTCGGAGACTCCTGTGGGTCGTCGCTAGAGCTGCGGAGTTCGTGCTTTGTGTGACGCTTTCCGCGCTGCGGAAAGAGACCAAGCCATATGGGATAAAACCCGGTGCAATGAAGTCGACCCTGTCGACTTTTAAGCGACTTTCTTTATTATATCAGAAACGCACGAACATTTGACGTGAGATTCTGGGTAAGAAATATCAATATTCTTTGGTGTCGTACAATTATAGTTCAAGCACATGTAGCATTTCGTAAGATTGAGAATATTATCCGCAATTTATCTGTGACAGTCAGCTGAGAACACGAGTTCTCAACTAGAGGACAAGAGTTCTCAACTAGAGGACAAGAGTTCTTAACTGGAGGACTACGAGTTCTTAACTGGAGGACAAGAGTTCATAACTGGAGGACAGGAGTTCTTAACTGGAGGACAGGAGTTCTTAACTGGAGGACAATAATTCTTAACTGGAGGACAAGAGTTCTCATCTAGAGGACAAGAGTTCTCAACTGGAGGACTAAGATTTCTTAACTAGAGGACAATAGTTCTTAACTAGAGGACAAGAGTTCTTAACTGGAGGACAGGAGTTCTTAACTGGAGGACAGGAGTTCTTAACTGGAGGACAATAATTCTTAACTGGAGGACAAGAGTTCTCATCTAGAGGACAAGAGTTCTCATCGGGAGGACAAGAGTTCTCAACGGGAGGACAAGAGTTCTCAACGGGAGGACAAGAGTTCTCAACTGGAGGACAAACTTTCTCAATTGGAGGATAAGAGTTCTTAAATGGAGGAAAAGAGTTATCAGCTAGAGGACAAGTGTTCCTACTGGAGGACACGAGTTCTCAACTGAAGGACACGAGTTCTCAACTGGAGTTCAAGAGTTCTCAACTGGGGGACAAGAGTTCTATACTGGAGCACTAAGCGTTCTAAACTGGAGGACAACAGTTATTAAATGGAGGACAAGAGTTCTCAATTGGAGGACAAGAGTTTTCAACTCGAGTACGAGGGTTCTCATCTGGAGAAAGAAAGAAAGAAAGAAAGAAAGAAAGAAAGAAAAACAGACAGAAAGAAAGAAAAACAGACAGAAAGAAAAACAGGCAAAAGAGAAACAGACAGAAAGAAAGGCATATCGCATGGGTAATAAAAAGAACGACACGATTCTGTGGCCAAACGTCACGATTATCATCCAGCGCCATAAATTATAAGCAGCAGCACAGGGGCTGCCGACAAACGTGACGACTCAGCTCACGCAACAACAACTATAAAAATACACATATGTGCAACTACTAACAATCCACATTTCGATGACAGCAACAATTGTGGAATTACCTGTAAAATTACCAGTTTGTGTTACAACACACATTGATTGTCGTGACTTCCAAGGCTTGTTTATTTACTAACTGAAAACACGGCACGACTTCCGCATTGATTTCAACGACGACATTATTGTCGTGATCTGCACAGACAAGGTCTTTTAACTGACGAAGGTTCATGGGATGATTGATCGTCTTAAGCGACTTCCCACATCTACCATGGGCTTATATACAGTAGTTTTCTTATGTAACCCCCTTTGATTTGATATATAATACAACAGTTCTGCTATCAAATTAACCTATTATTCATAACTGCCCAAAATACGACAAATCATGGCAATCCTTCTGGCCTAGAGAAACAACAGTGGAGCTATATAGACCACTGGAGTCCACTAAAAAAGACAGTTACATTTATACACAAGAGACAACATTGCAGTATTAGACACATTTCAAGCGAAGGAACGAAGAAGAAGAAGCACAACTGTGACACACCCCTACTTCCCATTTTCCACCATCCATTTTTGTTTGCTCCAAATCTTCTTTCTGATTGGCATTGAATCTGTTAATGATGGACTACAACAATTCAACATCAAGCTGCATGAATACAAACAAACAATGAACACACAACAACACATCAACACAACAACAAGTCCCTTTGCAGGGATCTGCCGTTGGTATGTGAAGTGTTTCTCTTAATCCTCTTCTTCGTTCGTCGGAAATGGTTGTTTTGAATGAAATAACATTGCGCCTGTTTACAGCAGAGCTGCGATATTTGTACCTCTCTGCCGACCTTTGGGGATGTTTCTCTAATTCCATATGAAGATTTATCTGATTCTATATGCAAGCTTTCCTATTCTACTTGAATGTTTGATGATTCTATATAAATTAACGAAACTATTCTTTTAAACTTGTTTTAATGTTCGCTCTCTTTGAACACAAGCCGCTCGCTTTGAACTCAAGCGTAGTCCATACACACATGCTACTACTTCTGGTTCACTGGACCGATTTGTTTGCGTGTGGATTAGTTTTCCCTATTACCAATGTCCCTTGCCATCAGGCGAATCCACTCCGACTTCTGAGGTACGTGATCGTGTGAAATGGCGAAACATGACAGGCCACGCTAATTGGCATAGCACAGGATGATACGAAGTGTTCTACTCCCGCTGTTGTTGATTCACTCCCTAGTGGTGGCCACTATTGGTGGTAGTAGCACGTCTGTGGACATGCCTGAGTTCAAAGTCAACACAAGAAAATAAGTCCCATATTGTAGGTCAGTAAATAAATCACCTTTAGTAGGTCAGTAAATAAGTCACCTATAGTAGGTCACTAAATAAGTCACCTATAGTAGGTCAGTATATAAGTCACCTATAATAGGTCAGTATATAAATCACCTATAGTAGGTCAGTAAATAAACCACATATAGTAGGTCAGTAAATAAATCACCTATAGTAGGTCAATAAAATAAGTCACCTATAGTAGGTCAGTTGAAAAATGTTACCTATAGTATGTCAGTAAATAAGTCACCTATAGTAGGTCAGTAAATAAGTCACCTATAGTAGGTCAGTAAATAAGTCATCTATAATAGGTCAGTAAATAAATCACCTATAGTAGGTCAGTAAATAAGTCACCTATAGTATGTCAGTAAATAAATCACCTATAGTAGGTCAATAAAATAAGTCACCTATAGTAGGTGAGTTAAAAAATGTTACCTATAGTAGGTCAGTAAATAAGTCACCTATAGTAGGTCAGTAAATAAGTCACCTATAGTAGGTCAGTAAATAAGTCACCTATAGTAGGTCAGTAAATAAGTCATCTATAATAGGTCAGTAAATAAATCACCTATAGTAGGTCAGTAAATAAGTCGCCTATAGTAGGTCAGTAAATAAATCACCTATAGTAGGTCAGTAAATAAATCACCTATAGTATGCCAGTAAATAAATCACCTATAGTAGGTCAGTAAATAAGCCACCTGTAGTAGGTCAGTTAATAAGTCACCTGTAGTAGGTCAGGTAATAAGTCACCTATAGTAGGTCAGTAAATAAATCACCTAAAGTAGGTCAGTAAATAAATCACCTTTAGTAGGTCAGTAAATAAATCACCTAAAGTAGGTCAGTAAATAAGTCACCTATAGTAGGTCAGTAAATAAATCACCTAAGTAGGTCAGTAAAGAACCCAGTTCCGCACGTTGAAGCGTACTGTGTATATATTGCTAGCCCCATATTTGTTTCTATCATTAAGCACTTGATGGGTCATATGATGTTTATCCATCAAGAATGATGATGACCATTCATTTCATCCAGTGGGGTTGACAGTTTGAAGCCAAGAGTTCTAAGATGGCTGGTAAGGCCTATCTTGTCTTGACACCGCGTTGCGTTGTTGGTTTTTTTTTACGAAATGGTAGGGGAGTCGGTAGTTCAGAAAGCAATGGCAAACTACTGAACGTAAACTTACCAAGAGATTACAACAGCAAAATATGCTGCTGTTGATTGCAACGTCCTCTAAAAGATATGTTACTAACTTATTTTCACAGCTCTTGCAGTCCCGTTTGCTTCACAAGTGACTGCACCCTTGCGTACCAGTGTGTGTGCGTGCAGGCCACGAATGTCGGTCTTTGGCAGCTGTCTCCAAAATGTCGTGATGAATTCCAAAAGCAGTGGGTGATTTACTAATTAGCACACCAGTCGCCTTCAGTTCCGTGAACATATGCTTTAAACGAGTCCACCCAGCAGTTCAGGTTCATCGCCAATGTTACGAACGTCGTCATGAAACAACAAATTGCATCAAACGCTCCATACAGACCGACATTAAGACAGTCTGCAGCAAAACAACTTTTCAAACATATAGAGAGAAAGAGAGGTTTGTGTGTGCGTGTGTGCGTGTGTGTGTGTGTGTGTCCGTGCGTGCGTGCGTGTGTGTGTGTGTGCGTGTGTGTGCGTGTGTGTGTGTGCGTGTGTGTGCGTGTGTGTGTGTGTGCGTGTGTGTGTGTGTGTGTGTGTGAGCGTGGTCGAGTGTGTAAGAGAACTCGATCTTAAACTTCCGGTGTGCTGATGCCGAGGTAGCGGGTTGACTAAACTACTGACTTTTCGTGCTTGACTTGAGGGCGTCACTTACAAGTACCTCTGAAGTCTGAGTGGGTTCGCCTGATGGCGAGGGATATTGGTAATAGGAAAGCTAATCCACACGCAAAAGGCAGTCTAGTGCACTAGAAGTAGTAGGACGTGTATGGACTACGCTTGAGTTGAAGGTGAGAAGTCCAACTGACCGGTTAAACCCGTTACTTCGGTATTAGCGCACCAGAAGTTTTGACACCGACAGCTTTTATCCATTCAGCCAAACTGACCTAGAGAGGAGTGAGTGAGTGAGTGAGTGAGTGAGTGAGTGAGTGAGGAGTGAGTAAGTTAGTGTATATATTTAAGATTACTGTGTTCAACCTTTAATAAGGTTATAATTGAGGCGGTGCGTTAGTTGCTGGTCCTTGGTGTATGTCCAGGTACTGCACCTGAAACCCAAGCCAGACGGGACACTACCCCCACCCCAAGTCCGTTAAATACGTCGTCTTTCACACAGGAGGGTAATAATTGCGAAGATATTTTTCCTATTCTCCCAGAAAGGAACCAACTCTCAGCAACAACGACGTGCCACCACAACCTCCTCTTAGCCACCAACCAGAGGCTCTGGTTGGTAGTCATTACATACCCATGAGACATCATCAGTACCCATTTCATTGTAACCCAGAATGGTTGCACCTCACACGGTATAGCCCAGCTACACTTCTTCGTCAAGCACTTATAATGTCGCTATACCATCAACCAACACAACCTGGTATTTACTAGCAACTTACCACAAAGCTACACCGGATCTCAGTACAAGAAAGAGCCTCTCCTATAACGTTTATCTGCATGACCCGGATGATGCTCTGGAATTCTGGATGAAAACCTTTATTGATGTTTTTGATAGACATGTGCCAATCAAGGAATTTCGAGTTAAACACCACGTCAAGCCACCTTGGATCACCCAGGAAATACTTGAAATTATGAGAGACAGAGATAAAGCACATAAAAAGCGGGATCTCAGCGCATACCGTACTCTTAGAAACAAAGTTCAATATACCATACGACGGGAAAAGAAAAATTACTTTAAGAACTCAGTAATGGATAAACAAATAGTAGGATATATGGAAGGCAATTAACACCTTGACAAACAAGTATAACTTCCGAAATTCTTTACCATCAAATCATATTACATGCGACCAATTCAGTAATTTTTTTCAAACTGACATAGACCAGTCGAAGGCTTCAATACCTAATTCTCCTTGCAACTTATCTTTACTGTCATCGTTTTGCGAGAATAGATGCTCCCGCGATATTCTTTCCGACATACCGCTAATGACAATCACTGAAGTATTCACTTACCTCAGTAACCTAAAAAACACAACCCCATCTGGGTTAGATGGAATCAGCAACCGGATTCTCCGTTGTGCTGCGCCAGTGATCTGTATATCACTAACCTATGTATTTAATCAGTGTCTCACCAAAGGCCACTTTCCATCAGCTCTTAAAATTGCTAAAGTATACCCTCTTCTTAAATCTGGTTCATTGGACAATGGTCTCCCGAACAATTACAGACCCATTTCCTTACTATCATCACTATATAAGCCACTAGAAAAACACATCCATAAAGTAACATTACAGTATTTAGTTCGCAACAAGCTTATTGTTGACAGCTAATCAGAATTTCGACCAAAATATTCTTGCCACACGGCCCTAACAAACATGATAGAAAATTGGCACCAGAATATAAACAACAACAGTCTATGTGGAACTGTGTTTATTGATTTCAAGAAAGCATTTGATATGATAAACCATGTTATTTTAATTTAAAAACTTGAGACAGTGAACACTGGCCCTAATGTAGTCACTCTAATATCATCTTTTCTATCAAACAGAAAGCAAGTAGTATCACATAATAAATCTCTGTCTCAAACCACTACCTTCAATATTGGAGTACCGCAAGGCTCTATTCTTGGCCCTCTATTATTTGCCATATATATTAACGATCTACCTTTGCATCTTTCGTCGTCCTGCGATCTATTTTCAGACGACTGTACAGTGTACACAAACGCTGAAAACTGTATCTTACTGGAGTCGTCTTTACAACAAGAATTAAATAATGTAGTTAGGTGGAGCTATTCAAACCGTATGCAAATTAACATCACTAAAACAAAATCAATGTTATTAACAACCAGACAAAGACTTCAAACTCTAAGCTCACATACATCACTTCAACTTCACATCGATAACATGTCAGTAGAAAGTGTAATTGAGCACAAAACATTAGGCCTAATCATTGATAGAAACCTAACCTTTAATTCCCACGTTCAAGCGCTCATTAAACAAACAGCGAAGAAAGTCTACCAACTCGCCAAAATTAAAAACTTCCTTGATGAGGACACCAGGAAACTATTCTATACTTCTCATATACAGACACACTTTGACTACTGCTCTACAATCTGGGACGGTTGTTCTAATTCAAACACCAAGTGACTTTACTCACTCCAGAAACGGGCCATGAGTCTAATTTATAGCAAACATTTATCTGACAATCCTAGCCTGTATAAACGCCTTCAGTTACTACCACCCCGCAAAACGCCTGCTTTTCAATAAAGCTAAACTAATTCACAAAATCCTGCATCGGAATGCCCCAAATTACCTTTGGCCATTGTTTAAATATAATGCTAGACACAGTAAACGTTTAAATATATTACACATTCAGAAGCCTAGGATTGACTTTTACAAAAGAAGCTTAACGTACTCCGCAGCTCAGCTGTGGAACAATCTTCCACAAGAAATCAAAGAGATCACCAATCCCTATTCATATAATCGCAAATTATTCGAACACTATCTCAGTACGGATTACCTTCCCCCTTAATAATAGAGATAATAATAATAAGAGAACCCTAGTATAACAGCCAGTCCCCTTTTGGTAGGCCAGTATATTCCACATGGCTAATAACAAGTGTCAGATAATTATCTAATATTACTGAGTCGTGTAGTTTTGATGTTCGCATTTTGCCCATGCCTTTATAATGAATATCTTTTATATTGTTGCTGTTCTCTGTTAGCCTTGAATGATGTGTGAATGAAATAATGTATGAAAGAGAGTGATAGAAGGGCAGAATGTTAGACGGGCCTGCGTGCCCAATTCTTAACCCTTTGAAAATAAAGTTTGTTCGTTCGTTCGTTCGTTCGTCCCTTTGCTGGTATTTCTTTCGTTCTGATTTCTCGTCCTCTGTTCGCGTGACGGTCCTCATAAGGACTGTTCTTTAGGAGGCCCATCTCCTGCTTGTTGTTGTTCGTATAACAAACTTGTGTTGTATGAATATAGTGTTTCACAAACCGTCGTGTATCTTGATCACTGCCTATGTGCAGTAAAACACACACACACACACAGACACAAACACACACACACACACACACACACACACACACACACACGTGTGTGGTGATTAGCGTTCATAGAAGTAGTAGACAGAAGTGGGGATTCGAAGACGTAACTAAACAACCTTAAATTGAAAGCTGTATTTACAACATGTAGTAGTTCTGTTCTCATTTTTTTTTTCGCGGGGGGGGGGGGGGTAATTATCTCCAGGGAAAACAGCATCACCAGTAAATGATCAGAAATGGGCCGGAGCCACTAGCGATCTACGTCACGTCAATATATCAAAACAAACTTAATCTAGCAGACGTGCCATACAGACGAATTTAAGGCAGTCTAAGTCTGCAGTAAAACAACCTTTTAATATATATATATATATATATATATATATATATATATATATATATATATATATATATATATATATATAGAGAGAGAGAGAGAGAGAGACGAGAGAGAGAGAGAGAGAGAGAGAGAGAGAGAGAGAGAGAGAGAGTGAGAGAGAGAGAGAGAGAGAGAGAGAGAGAGGAGAGAGAGAGAGAGAGAAAGTGTGCGTATGTGTGCGCGAGTGTGTGTGTGTGAGAGAGAGAGAGAAAGAGCGTAAGAAGAAAGAGCGTGAGAGAGTGTGTGCGTGCGTGCGTGCATTTGTGAGTGAGTGAGTGAGTGAGTGAGTGGGTGGGTGGGTGGGTGAGTGAGTGAGTGAGTGAGTGAAAAAGTGAGAAAGTTAGAGAGATAGAGAGAGAAAGAGAGAAAGAGAGAGAGAGAGAGAGAGAGAGAGGAGAGAGAGAGAGAGAGAGAGAGAGAGAGAGAGAGAGAGAGAGAGAGACTCCTGTCTAACGAATATAGCACCAGTAGAGGATCATAAATTGACCTGAGCGACCTACCCCACGTCAATCTATCAACAATGTTTGCCGGCCCGCCAGTTCACAGATGAAACTGCTACACGGTCTCACAATCTCATCAGTCACACCAAGAAACTAACGACAGGTCTTGCACTTATTGCACAAACCGACATTCTCTGTCGATGCCAGATCCATCAGAGCTGACGTCAAACACCAGTGTGGGTTCCGCTTGTGAAACATTTGGCAGCGAGGACAGTTTTGCATTAGTCTAGTCGATGTTTGTGTACTACATTGGCGAGTTCAAAACAACGTTTTCTCGTAGAGAATTTTAATAAAAACAAACAATAAATATGCCAAATGTTTTGCCTTTTGCTGCATTTCGTCAGGTGCATAAAGCAGAATTCACGCAACAATACGTATCAATAAGATAATTATTCAAGCTGAATGAGTATAATAAAGGCATAACATGGGACCAATACGTATCAAATGAGTATAACAACGGCATCGTGACATGGGACCTATACTATCAACTGTTGAATATAACAAAGGCATCTAACATAAGGTCTATACTAACAATTTCTTTAGTATAACAACGGCAACATAACATGGGACCTATATGTATCAATAATTTAGAATAATTGCATCATAATATGGAACCAATACGTATCAACTATAGAGTATAACAAAGGCATAACATGGGACTATACGTATCAATTGAGTTTAATAACCGCATCATGACATGGGACCAATACGTATCAATTGAGTATAAAAACGGCATCATAATATGGGGCTATACGTATCAATTGAGTATAATAACGGCATCATGACATGGGACCTATACGTATGTCCTGTTATTTTCCCGAGAGGAAGTTGGAATCAACAAGCACATCTTCAAACTTATTATCTGTTGGGATTATTGACTGACTTTGGTCTACACTCCTCCCTTCTGTCTTCCTTTCCATATATCTATTTCTTTCACTCTCTCTGTTATTCCCTCAACACATACTCCGACAACAGTTCCTTTCAACGATAAACAAAAGATTTATTAATAAAAACTATGTCTGGTGTATATATGGATTTTGTAAGCGTAGTTGATAGTGTATTCTATTGTTGGTGCTAGAAAGAACTCTGAATGTCTATCAGCGGTGTTGCTTCTCGCCCATTCATTCTTCAAGATCACAGGACAGCACATCAAACAGGACAGAGCTCACCCTGGATGATCCGTATGCTTGAATCTGATGGTAAATCCGTTATTGAATGAAACAAAACTGCTCACCACTGATTC
This sequence comes from Cepaea nemoralis, assembly GCA_014155875.1. NCBI lineage: Eukaryota > Metazoa > Mollusca > Gastropoda > Stylommatophora > Helicidae > Cepaea > Cepaea nemoralis. Next base: position 33,629 of record JACEFZ010010178.1, on the reverse strand, counting down.
ACTGTACCGTAATAAAAGTCCCGTAAGTTTATGACTGCGCCCGAATCTGTTTCATGACGGTAAATATCCAACATCGAAAAAAACACCACATCGTCACAGTTCTTCCTATTGTATTTTATTACTAGCAATGTTTTTACTTGTCTATTCTTTCTTCCCTATGCATACAAGACATATGTAGTTGTAAGTATCCCTGCTTGCCACAGGTTACCATCTTTTCCTTTTAAGTGTTTTAGTGGTATATTCGTTTGAGCATACAGTGTTCTGTATTTTACTTTAATTTACCACTTCTTCATCTTAAAACATGTCTATGTTCTTTTTGGTTCTAAGTAAGTACTTTATTTGTTCAAGTGTAGTACTCTTCATCTCTTCTCTGCTTTCACTAGAAGATTGGAACCTGTGGAGAAGTATAACAGATCCAGTGATAAGCGTCCGCCCCTTACTACTACCTATGCAAGTGTCCTTCTCCAGCCATAATGACAAGGCTTCCGAAGTAAACACCCGCATAAGACATATGAATTCACCAAAGTCTAAACTATCCACTAATAAAAAGCAATGGTAAATGCTATTCACACACATCTATATTCCTATGCTAAAACTATACTCTAATATATTAATACCTTATAATTATCCTTGTCTGAATTGGGGGTACTAATGCACAATAGATACACAAACGTTTCTCCGAACGCAGCACCACCCTTTTCATAATCCCTTGTCTCATGGAACCCCAGAATCACACTAAACTTCCACAAAGAAGTTGCCACTCTTTATAGGTCATATTTGCCGCATAGTCCTTGACCTTGCTTGACACCTCAAGTCACTACTTCATTATCCCCGTTAGTGGAAAATTACTGATCTGAAACTTTTCCGTTATTTTATAAAACCCTCATTGTTTTGTTCCTTCCCTCTGAGTCATATATAGACCGCAATATGCTGTGGACATTTTCCTCAGTAACCCATCTCTCCTCCTCCTTCTCAGCCCCAACTCTCTCTCCACACACACCTGACATTATCTGGGTTTTTCAATCCTGTCTTTATCACCTGACCGCGATCCTGTCCAATAGTGCTGTCTGCCTGTGTCGCAAACCTATTTGTCCACGCGAAGGTTACCTGTGCTGTCGGTGGGCACTTCCGTGTCTTGACCTATAAACACATGCGCCTGGTCACTCAACCCGACATTTCGTGATGTTTTTAACCCGTGAATTAACCTCGTCATCCTACACTCTCATTGACCTGTGCCGCTGTAATTTCTACGTTAACACTTCAACCCGTCAACATTAGGGGTCATTGACTCCGGTCACACCGTTGTTGGTTATCCTTACTGTTTTGTTTGTTAACCCTTCTCCTACCTGGTTAGTCGGTGTATAAAGTCGTCTATCTGGGAATCATTAACTCTCAGTATTCCACGACAACGTATCAACTGAGTATAAAAACGGGATCATAACATGGGACATACGTATCAATTGTTGAGTATAACCAAGACATCATAACATGAGACTTATACGTATCAACTGAGTATAACAAATGCATAAAAACATGAGATTTATACGTATCAACTGAGTATAACAACAGCATCATGACATGGGTCTCATACGAATCAATTGAGTACAACAACGGCATCATGGCATGGGACCTATACGTATCAACTGAGCAAAACGGCTTCATAATATGGGGCCTATACGCATCAACCAGGGATCCTGGTTGGTGGACATAATATAAATAACTAACATTATGCTGATAATACCATCTTGATAGTAACAAGTCAGAAGGATCTATGGAAAATGATACAGTGGTTGTAGAAAGTGAAAATATGGGTCTTAGTTTGAATAATAGAAAGACATATGTCATTGTGATATCAAAGAAACAAATTGTGCCTAAATGACGTTATCTTCGGCAAGTGCAGCAATTCAGGCAATGAATACCCTAAAAAAATAAATCACCAGGGAAGGGTGGAATCACAAATTAAATGCTAATAGGACTGGGTACTAAAGCAGAAAAAAAAATTAAACAAAACTACCAGCAGTCCTAAAAACACCACTGCGGTGAGAGTCGAACGTCCTACGAAACACATAAGAAGGTAACACAGTCAACAAATGCCTGAAGAAGTCGGATGTGTCGGTCAAAAGGTGCAAATATCGCAGCTCTGCTTTAAACAGGCACAACGCAATTACGTCTAAAACAACATTCCGAACGAACGCAGAAGAGGAAGACGTAAACTTGTACTTACGTGAGTGGGGTAGAAATGCCAGAAACTCACAGCTAAAAATCCAGTGAGCAATAATCAAATTGATTATTTGGGAGGCCTGGTGTTCCTTACCAGTGAGAAGTCCTGATCGTCCGGGTCCACATCGATTGACGGACGTCAGTCGTGGCGACTGGGCAATCTTGAGCATAGCCTACGATGGGTAACGTTGTAATATTCTGTTATGATAATTTGGCGTGTCCAGCGTGTGTCGCGTGGTTACACACCCGCTTCACACGCCAGTGATCCGGGGCTTGTTTCCGGATTCGGTCAGGGATATGCACTACTGACGAGCTCAAATGAGAGCGAAACTCGAGTATAGTGCTTCCATATTGACGTGGATAGGCCTTAGGTTTATATCAGAATACGATCAACGTTGCCAGTAGTGGGTTGTGCTCAATATTTAAATCCTGGTGTATCCTAAAGCTCGGAGCTATGGCTGCAGAAGGATATAGTTTGAAAGTGGAGAACGTTGAAGAGCCGACATCCTGGGGTATCATAAGGCTGGGAGCAATGAATGTCTTCATAAGGATACAGTTTGAGCTATGATTTTCTATTTCGTTCTCTAGCTTTGAACTCAAGCTAATTCTGGTCCACTGGACCGATTCATTTTAGTGTGGATTAGCTTTTCATATTACCAGTGTCCCTCACCATCAGACGAAAACCCACTCAGACTTCTGAGGTACTTGTAATTTACGTCTTCAATTCAAGAACGATAAGTCAATATTTTACTCCAACTGACCGATGTAGGGACTGAACCTGCTACTTCGGCATCAACACAGCGGATGTTTAAAAACGAGGGATCTTATCTATTCGTCCATGCCGACCTCCAATTTATCTATTGAAACTAGATTGTCTCTGGCATATCCTGCTGGAAACGGAAAAATACCTCCATTGTACGCCTTCGGATGTGAAAGTGAATCAGTCCAAAGAGAACAGCAATTAACTGGAGGTTGTTGATGCCTCCATACAGTATGTCTTCAAATGGCGGTCAGTATGTTAGACAAACGCATATAAAGCAACCGGCGCTGTGGTTTAGGTTGTAGTAAAACTTGGTTTTATAATTCTCCAACATACCTAGTCGAGGGTTCAAAATTTCCTGCAGGCGATGTGGAAGCAGATCGCTTTGCGTTGATTTCGACGATGTAAGATGTCGCCGTTCAGAAAGCAATCGTATCTCATCTCATCTTGTTCCTCTTGTACCTTGCGGTGTCGTGGTAAAGCATAAACAGCGGGAGAGTGCCCGTTTATGGGCTTCATGTATCGAGATTCCCATGGACTCTGCTATTCCCTCTGTCCATGGTATGAACAACTTTAATCGATAACGTAAAATGAAGCCTTTTTCTTAAGAATTTCGGATGTCCCAGCTTTGATGTTTTGGCTTCTGCTG
>JACEFZ010010178.1:0-27500 GCA_014155875.1 Cepaea nemoralis | reverse complement strand
GGGCAACACGTGATCTCTAAATTCAGCCCAGGCTGTGTGCTGTGGAGATATTATTATGCCACAGTGTAATAAACTAGCAAGACACTCACTTCTCCTGACAATCAGAAATGACTGTCAAAGGCTGAGGTAACAAACCTCCATGTGGATGTGGAAGATAAGGGAAAATCACCACATTATCCTCCCAAGACTTCATGACAAAACACATTTCAATTACCGAGATGTGTGGAGAGTCATGAACGCCTACGCCAGCCGGCATAGCAATTGATGATGATGTAACAAACTACCGTCTGTCAAGACGGCAAGTTACCAGCAGTGTTCAGTAACGACAAGTTACACTTTTAGAAAACAATAGGCGCCAAGATTTCACAACATGTAACACTCATTGTACAGGTAGAGGACCCATTCTCACGCCTAAACACACATCGGGTAGACCCAATGCTGGACCCACATTTGTATAGTCCAGTCAGCGCTCATTGGGTCATGAGGTCAGCGTCACGCAGGTCGCTTTTACTTCCCGAGACAATGAGTACATATTTTAGGCTGGGTCGATCTGGGAGCCCAGTTTAATTTTGACAAATGCGAATTTGCCCAGCTGCGGATCGAACCCTTGACCTTCTGGTCGGCAGGCGAGTATCTAGCCACTGCACCACAGAGGCTCTCGGTGTGAAACCATACTGGGGAGGGGGGTGGCAGACAGGTGGGCAAGAGGTAAGAATACAGAAGTGGAGATATAGCGTCAAGAGATGGACACACAACAAATTGTCAAAGTGTACCGAGGGAGGAATGAAGTGAGAGAACGAAAAAAACTATATTCAAAGAGTTAAGAATTGATCACGCATGCCCGACTAACATGCTGCCTTTCTGTCACTCTTTCATACATTATGTCATCCATACATCACTTGAGGCTAACCGATAACAACAACAACAACAACAACAACAACAACAACAACAACAACAACAACAACAATAAAACAAATAATTCACTCTATATGAAGTTGATAATATAGAAAGTCCATTTACTGGAACCCAGGGCTAACGAGACAGAGGCAGATCTAAAACACACAGAGAAGAAATTAGAAACAGATACATATGCACATGACTTGTTGCGAGCTTTAGGAGAAAGGTTGGTTAAGAGACCCCAATGGGGCGATACAGGCAAGTGAAAGATAAAGGCTCAGCTGCCATAAATACGTGTTGAGGAATCCTTTGAGATCACTAAGACAGTTCATAAATAAATACATAGTATTTTTGGCGCTCATAAAAGGAAACATAAGAAGCAGAGACTAGAGGACGCACTAGACAACATAACAATTATGTTATCTCAATGGTTATATACGAATTCTGTCATAGGTAAAAGTTATTATGCCCTTTTAAAGCACAAACTATCGTCTGTCAAGACGGCAAGGTGCCAATAAATATACGAATTCTGTCAGTATTCCTTAGTTGGGGTTCATGTGTATGATAGACCTGGCTAGTTGGGGTTCATGTGTATGATAGACCTGGCTAGTTGGGGTTCATGTGTATGATAGACCTGGCTAGTTGGGGTTCATGTGTATGATAGACCTGGCTAGTTGGGGTTCATGTGTATGATAGACCTGGCTAGTTGGGGTTCATGTGTATGATAGACCTGGCTAGTTGGGGTTCATGTGTATGATAGACCTGGCTAGTTGGGGTTCATGTGTATGATAGACCTGGCTAGTTGGGGTTCATGTGTATGATAGACCTGGCTAGTTGGGGTTCATGTGTATGATAGACCTGGCTAGTTCTGAGTCCATGTGTATGATAGACCTGGCTAGTTGGGGTTCATGTGTATGATAGACCTGGCTAGTTGGGGTTCATGTGTATGATAGACCTGGCTAGTTGGGGTTCATGTGTATGATAGACCTGGCTAGTTGGGGTTCATGTGTATGATAGACCTGGCTAGTTGGGGTTCATGTGTATGATAGACCTGGCTAGTTGGGGTTCATGTGTATGATAGACCTGGCTAGTTGGGGTTCATGTGTATGATAGACCTGGCTAGTTGGGGTTCATGTGTATGATAGACCTGGCTAGTTGGGGTTCATGTGTATGATAGACCTGGCTAGTTGGGGTTCATGTGTATGATAGACCTGGCTAGTTGGGGTTCATGTGTATGATAGACCTGGCTAGTTGGGGTTCATGTGTATGATAGACCTGGCTAGTTGGGGTTCATGTGTATGATAGACCTGGCTAGTTGGGGTTCATGTGTATGATAGACCTGGCTAGTTGGGGTTCATGTGTATGATAGACCTGGCTAGTTGGGGTTCATGTGTATGATAGACCTGGCTAGTTGGGGTTCATGTGTATGATAGACCTGGCTAGTTGGGGTTCATGTGTATGATAGACCTGGCTAGTTGGGGTTCATGTGTATGATAGACCTGGCTAGTTGGGGTTCATGTGTATGATAGACCTGGCTAGTTGGGGTTCATGTGTATGATAGACCTGGCTAGTTGGGGTTCATGTGTATGATAGACCTGGCTAGTTGGGGTCATGTGTATGATAGACCTGGCTAGTTGGGGTTCATGTGTATGATAGACCTGGCTAGTTGGGGTTCATGTGTATGATAGACCTGGCTAGTTGGGGTTCATGTGTATGATAGACCTGGCTAGTTGGGGTTCATGTGTATGATAGACCTGGCTAGTTGGGGTTCATGTGTATGATAGACCTGGCTAGTTGGGGTTCATGTGTATGATAGACCTGGCTAGTTGGGGTTCATGTGTATGATAGACCTGGCTAGTTGGGGTTCATGTGTATGATAGACCTGGCTAGTTGGGGTTCATGTGTATGATAGACCTGGCTAGTTGGGTTCATGTGTATGATAGACCTGGCTAGTTGGGGTTCATGTGTATGATAGACCTGGCTAGTTGGGTTCATGTGTATGATAGACCTGGCTAGTTGGGGTTCATGTGTATGATAGACCTGGCTAGTTGGGGTTCATGTGTATGATAGACCTGGCTAGTTGGGGTTCATGTGTATGATAGACCTGGCTAGTTGGGGTTCATGTGTATGATAGACCTGGCTAGTTGGGGTTCATGTGTATGATAGACCTGGCTAGTTGGGGTTCATGTGTATGATAGACCTGGCTAGTTGGGGTTCATGTGTATGATAGACCTGGCTAGTTGGGGTGTTCATGTGTATGATAGACCTGGCTAGTTGGGGTTCATGTGTATGATAGACCTGGCTAGTTGGGGTTCATGTGTATGATAGACCTGGCTAGTTGGGGTTCATGTGTATGATAGACCTGGCTAGTTGTGATTCCATGTGTATGATAGACCTGGCTAGTTGGGGTTCATGTGTATGATAGACCTGGCTAGTTGTGAGTCCATGTGTATGATAGACCTGGCTAGTTGGGGTTCATGTGTATGATAGACCTGGCTAGTTGGGGTTCATGTGTATGATAGACCTGGCTAGTTTGGGGTTCATGTGTATGATAGACCTGGCTAGTTGTGAGTTCATGTGTATGATAGACCTGGCTAGTTGGGGTTCATGTGTATGATAGACCTGGCTAGTTGTGAGTCCATGTGTATGATAGACCTGGCTAGTTGTGAGTTCATGTGTATGATAGACCTGGCTAGTTGTGAGTTCATGTGTATGATAGACCTGGCTAGTTGGGGTTCATGTGTATGATAGACCTGGCTAGTTGGGGTGTCTAGTTGGGCATGCGTCGAAACTCACTTGTTACTGCAACGAGGCGCCGCCGTCATTTGGGAGGTGACAGGTTCAAATCCTGGTCGGTAACTATAATTTTCAATTTTTATGTTGTCAAATGCGTCCACTAATCCCTGCTTCTTTCCTTAACTTCTATGAGCGCTTGTCGCGGAATCACTGTGAATTAACGATCAGATGATACAAATAACAGCGTCAGTCTGATTCACAGCTGCAAGTTGTTTGTTACTGGCGGCGGTGAGATCAAACGGTACAGCCGTCCTTGAGAGTTTCCCCACAAGACAGAAAATTGTCGGCATGTTGAATTGCCCAACTCGCGAGATGAAGGGACAGACGGTTGCTTTGGTTGTAGAAAGGGGAGATGGAAATTCTTGTGATGTAAGGGAAACGGATTGTCTGCCCCTGAGCACACCTGTTGTTGACAGGAGAATGACGTCACTCGGACAATCTCTGACTGCAGAAAACCTAACTTGTTGCAGCGATTGTAAACAAGAGAGTTGCCTAGACGGACGGTGTTTCGCTAGCTCTGTATGAATTTGGAAAACATCTACCGTGTTCGGGATTAATTAAATTTAATATACACGTGCCTGTCATGGCAAAATGTAGATGTGATTCAGGAGTAAAGCAGTGTTACATAAGGTACTCCATAGATTGTATTTAGGTATAATTAATGTATGATAGACTGATAGTTAGAGTTTAGGACTTCAACGTAGTTTGTTGCGTTGTGGTTAGGCAGTAAAAGAGTGTAGGCGACTGTAGACAGCTGCATTGTAAAAACTAGCTAGTGAGGTGATAATTGGCTCTGCTAGTGAGAATAGTGTAGTGGGGTGATATTTGGAGAGATTGAGGATGGGTTGGGAGATAGGGGAAATGTCCAATGGTGGGATCTTCCAGTGGGGTGCCTACTGGGGTTCTGCACTCTGTCTATTGGTTTTTCCTTGTCTTATCCTAATTCGGACCAAGGTGATGAGCTCCTCTGCTCCATGACAGAGTTTAGTTCGCTGATAAATATCTGAGCGAGGCCGTAGGCCTACACTCAGCTGGTAAGGTCAGTGACTAGTGCTCTCACCAGGTGTGTTATTTCTCTAACAGGTTCCCCGCCAGTTACGAGGAAGCTCTACACTGGTTTTGATGAAGTTCTACTCCGGGTAGGAAGAACACGAGATGAACAGTCAATGTTTTAATAAGATGAATAACTTCAGAGAAGAAAGTTTATACAATAGTGTTTATGCTGGGCCCATGATCAGGAGGGTCCACCAGAACATGGCTCAGTTGAGCAAAACCATATAAACGATTCCTGTGTGATAGAGTTCACCTAGGATGGGTGATGTTCGTTTTTACACCACATATCAAATGAACATTAGAGATTAAAAAGGAACACTAAACGTAGCATTCACATGGCGTTGTAGATTCCAGTGGAATATTATAAGGGGCATTGTGTTTGGTGATAATCTAGACAATAGATAGAATCAAGTGTGTTACCAATAACAGTGATACCTATTTTCACAGTACAGGGATTGGTACATTTAAGAACTATAGGGACTTATAGTATACAGTGTGTAACCGATCCATGATCAGTGTTAAACTATGGACTGTATCTATTTCGGATGATCATGTATATGGATTACCAAGTAGCTACCAGAGAAAGTCAGCGACTGGCAGGAGAGACACATCGCTCGGTGAGGTCTTTGTGTGCCGACCTAACGTGCTGTGGTGTAACCTTGCTAGGATGATCTGACTTGGCTCCTAATCTGCTGGTCCGATTCTACACACATTATAGTATACGACACACATTCTTCGCATACACTTCTCACATACATTACACTTTTCTTTTAATAAATTAATTGTTATTAATTTTTAGAAGCTAGAGTTGTTGAGTATGTTGTGTTGGGGAAGAATGAGAGGGGGCATGATCCAGTGATGATAGAGAGAGAGAGAGAGAGAGAGAGAGAGAGAGAGAGAGAGAGAGAGAGAGAGAGAGAGAGAGAGAGAGAGAGAGAGAGAGAGAGAGAGAGAGAGAGAGAGAGAGAGAGAGAACGAACGAACGAACGAACGAACAGACTTTATTTTTAAAGGGTAACAAATTGGGCACGCAGGCCCGTCTTACATTCGGCCCTTCCAATCACTCATCTTTCTTTCATCAACAGTGCATAGGAAAAAAACATTGTCACATGAATTTTGTAAACATAAACAATGCATATTACTATGTTATGAGACACATCCACCACCCACCCACACATCCCCCATTCACTCCAACTCCCCCACCCACCCAACCACACACACATACATACATTCCCCCACCCATCCACCACATCCCTACACCTACACATCTCCCCACCCATACACACCTCTAACCCACACACATCCCATCCACCCACACCCCAAGCACACATACATTCAATAACCCACACATCCCCCACCTACACACATCTCCCCACCCACTCACATATCCTCTACCCGTCCCATTACCCACCAACAATCACTCACCCAATATCCTCCTCCACCCACACACCTCCAACCACCCAGCCAAACACACATTCCTCAGCCACACACACATCTCCCCGTCAACTCACATATTCCGCACCTACCCACACACAAATTCCGCACTCACTCACATAATCTCCCATCTCCCCCAGCCCACTCACAGATCCCGAGCCCACACCTACAAACATCCCCCACCATCTCCTAACCTGCACACACTCACCCACCCACATATCCTCTACCCACCCACACATCGTCTACCCACCCATCCCCCAACCAAACATCCCTTAACCACACACCCTTACTCATAAACAATCACCCACCCACACATCCTCTACCCAACCACACATCCTCCATCCACCCATTTCCCCAGCCACACATCCCTTAACCACACACCCCTACCCATATACACACACATCCCCACCCACGCACAATCTCCCCACCCATACAAACATCCCTCACACACATCCCCACCCACCAACACATTCCCCATTCACAAACACACACCTCCCATCCACGCACACACAACCCACACAAACATCCCCAACCCCTACATTCATCCCCTCACACATCCCTAGACACACGTACTTATCCCTCAACCACTAACACCCACATATCCCTTACCCACTCATCAACACATACATCTCCTATCTACCCACCCACACACACACACACATCCCATCCACCCACACCCCAAGCACACATACGTTCAATAACCCACACATCCCCCACCTACACACATCTCCCCACCCACTCACATATCCTCTACCCGTCCCATTTCCCACCAACAATCACTCACCCAATATCCTCCTCAACCTCCTGAGAGAGAGAGAGAGAGAGAGAGAGAGAGAGAGAGAGAGAGAGAGAGAGAGAGAGAGAGAGAGAGAGAGAGAGAGAGAGAGAGAGAGAGAGAGAAGAGGTGTCCATAAACTGAGGGAGTGTGGTGGACGGAATCTAGTGGATTCTCCAAGATAATGATAAGGGGTTAAAATATAATGTGGGTGTTGATTCCCCTCACTCCAGGGACGACACTAAAGGTAATCCACGACAGCGCTAAACAATTTGTGTGTTTAGGAACTGTCGTAAATACGGTGATCAACGTTGATAGTTTAGACGTTCATTCTATGACACTCCGCGTATTCTTTTCTACTCATACATGTCAATCAATCAATCAATCAATCAATCAATCAATCAGGTGCCATCTTCACAGTGAATGTTGGCTGCAGTGGATCTCCAACACTGTCTGTCTCTGCCTTGACTGCACATTCTGTCAGATTTATGTTCGTCCATCTCCTGATGTTATCTTCCCACTTGTATCGGTGTCTACCACATTGCTCGCTTGTCTTCAACCTTAACCTCCAGTATGGTTTTTATAATAGTGTTATGTCTTTTAACGTGGCTGACATATTTCACTTGCCTCTTTTTTTTTTTTCTTCTTTTTTTCATCAACTGTCTTTTCATTCCCAGTTTTTCTATGTTTGACTGTTTCTGTTTCCATGAAATACGACATAATCTTCTGTATATCTACATTTCCAGGTCATCTAAGCGACGTTCTGGTTGCTTGTTCAATGCCCAGGCTTCCGCGCCATCTGGTAGTGTTGAATAAACGTATTTGGCAATTCTAATGTTTAACTCATACATGTACAATTTGCTATCTCCAACAGCGAGTATTAGTTTGTGTTCTGACTCCCCTCCGTACCACTAGTCTGTAAAGAAACGTCGCTGTGCCTTCCTCTATCTCTTTCTACGAGTAAATCTTTCCAGCTCTCACAATGTCAAAAAGTTATGATTGTCTCATTCTGATGTTTGTGATAAGCTGTCTTTGTGCCTCTTTGACGTTTAGATCTCAGTTTGATTATCCAATGAATTCTGAAAATTCTTCTATAAATCACATCTATGGATCTTCCAGAGATTTCTCTGCTTGTACACTAAACACTATTCAGAATTCACTGGCATCTGTTAGAATTGGTTTTGTGTAACATGCCGAAAATCATTCTAACCAATGACAGTGGTTTGTTACATAAGATGATCTTCATTGTGTAATATGCAGTATTTGTTTGTCCTGTTCTGTTAGTTTCTTTATCTTTGTTGTACATCTTCCATTTAATGTTATTATCTATCTAGATTGTTGGATTTCTGCACTTGCTCCAACATAATACCAATTACGTTAATTGTACCAAAGACCCGAGTTCTGTGGAAGGATTTGAACGCCTACTTCCAGCTGGCAAGGCACATGATGATGATCACATTAATTGTACATTTAAGCACGATCTGTTGTATGTTATTATTTATGTCTGTCACTGAGATCCAAAAGATCGTTGGCTTGAAGCCTGCCACTGTGCCCTAATGACTACACCTTTCTCATCATACTTTGTGAGTCCGTTATAATCACGATATACGTGTGCTGTTTGTCTCATTTGTTGTCATCAAGACATTACAAATACATGGTATTAATAACATAACGTACCTTGTTCATACTAGTTATATCCTTATCCCTATCACTTGTCTTGAATTCCATACAGGAATATTTGGGTGACAGACAACAACAAAACAGAAACATACTTGTGATGGCTGAGCTAGGTGTCAGTCACCTTCTGGTATACATTTCTCTCTGAAGCGAGTTTACAGAAACCCGGTTATTCCCACCCCCCCCCCCCCATTTTTCCCCCTCCCCCCCCCCCCCCCCCCACCCCTCCCAATCCCTACCTGGTCAAGATGCATTCACGCTTGTTATAGTAGCGATTCTCGAACAGTTTTTCCACCGAGGCCACCGAATTAAGAATGGACGCTCTTTGATGCCACACACATTTGGAGCTGTCGCTGTAATTAGAAGCGATTGGCCGAGGCATTTGAACGCTTATCCTAATAGTAGGTAATGATGTTCTAATCTCAGATACGTTATGGAATTATTATGAGTTTGAGGTAGAATTATCATCGTTATCATGAAAGCGGAATCAGAATACACAATTCTAAGGTTTAACATCGCGTGGCCACTGCTCTGGCTCATAGTGTTGCAAATCTTTTGCATAACGTCGCTCTCGTGACAACCGGCCTGAAATATCATCGATCCTTCAGCAGTTCCCAAGCCATATGTACGTATATGCCCACTATGTTTTCAATGCCCTATGTCATGTTGGCCAACACATTCCTCTTCGTCCATGAACCATGCACTACTGCTGGTACCATTAGTACTGAGACTCTTCGCTGGCTGTTGAAGATGAGGACCGTGCATGTATGGGAATGTCCCGAATGCTAGTTCTCGGTTTTTGACTCCACTCAACTCGTCGACTCAACTCAACTCGACTTAACTCAACTCAACTCAACTCCACTCAACTCCACTCAGCTCAGCTCAACTCCATTCAGCTCAGCTCAACTCATCTCAACTCGACTCGACTCAACTCCACTAATCTCAACTCAACTCCACTCAACTCACTCCACTCAACTCAACTCAACTCAACTCCACTCAACTCAACGCCACTCAATTCAACTCAACTCAACTCAACTCCACCCAACTCAACACAACTCATTTACACTCCACTCAACTCAAATCAACTCCACTCAACTCAACTCAACTTCACTCAACTCAACTCAACTCGTCTCCATTCAACTCCACTCAACTCCACTTTACTCCATTCAACTCAACTCAACTCAACTCCACTCATCTCAACTCAACTCCACTCAACTCCATTCAACTCCACTCAACTCAAATCAACTCAACTCATCCCCACTCAACTCCAATCCACTCAACTCCACTTCACTCAAATCAACTAAACTCAACTCAACTCCATTTAACTCAACTCCATTCAACTCCATTCGAAACCACTCCACTCAACTCAACTTAACTCAACTCCACTTAACCCATCCCCACTCAACTCAACTCCACTCAGCTCCGTCCATCTCAACTCCATTCACCACCTCTCAACTCCACTCTTCCTATGAACCCTGCCTTCCATCACTGTTCCTTTCTCAGCCAGTGTGATGTTTCACCGATCCAATGCCGAGGGATAATATATCGTCACATGTGACCTCCCATTTCTACAGATGGTTTGCTCCACAGGAAAGGTAACACCAATACGTCTGAAACAAGATAGGCTGCAGAAGCTGCCGGATCAGGAAAACAATACATTAAATGTCCACCTATTAGAAATTCGATCCTAGACCTGTTGCCGGCTAAGGCTTAGGGCTTGGTCTGCCATCACATTTAGTCTTTAGGTTGCATTTTCTCGTACTAATGTAAGGCTCGTACCCTCCCTATTTCTCCCCTCCACCCGGAGCCGTTGGCACCATGTATGGTGTCGGATTCGGTGATATATCGCTATACTGGGGTCAGCGTGTTATTTATTTTGTTTCGTGGAATCATCCGCAATTTCAATGCTCAGTGAACGGAAATAAATCATACTTGTTCATTTGAATGTGTATCAGGCGTGGTCCCAACTTACTTTTTGTCTGGCACTGAATCAGTTAATATGGTCGAGGTACTTGGAAATACGCTGACTCCGTGGCGAAGAAGTTACAGGCGCAGTGCGAAACCTCGCATACCCGCCTTCAAAGCACAGCTGCGGGCTATTTGACAGCAGACCTGCCTTGCGTTGGTGTTTTACTAAATGCTATTGGAGCCGGTTGTTCAGAAAGCAATGAAAAATTACTGAATGTAAACTTGCCAAGAGGTCACAAACAGCATAAACATGCTGGGGTTGACTGCGACGTCCTGTAAAAGGATATGTAAGTAACTAACTAAATTGGAAATACGTACAATCAGTTCATGAGACAGTTGGACATACGTACAATCAGTTCATGAGACAGTTGGACATACGTACAATCAGTTCATGAGACAGTTGGACATACGTACAATCAGTTCATGAGACAGTTGGACATACGTACAATCAGTTCATGAGACAGTTGGACATACGTACAATCAGTTCATGAGACAGTTGGACATACGTACAATCAGTTCATGAGACAGTTTTCTTCGATGCTCAGATCTGGTAGAATGTCTGTATTGTTCTTCTTCTTGGCCCAGGGTGTTCTACGAATGTTTCTATCACATCTACATGACAAGCCTGGATTATCTTCTGTGGTAATATCTGTTGTTTCTGTGGTAATATCTGTTGTTTCTGTGGTAATATCTGTTGTTTCTGTGGTAATATCTGTTGTTTCTGTGGTAATATCTGTTGTTTCTGTGGTAATATCTGTTGTTTCTGTGGTAATATCTGTTGTTTCTGTGGTAATATCTGTTGTTTCTGTGGTAATATCTGTTGTTTCTGTGGTAATATCTGTTGTTTCTGTGGTAATATCTGTTGTTTCTGTGGTAATATCTGTTGTTTCTGTGGTAATATCTGTTGTTTCTGTGGTAATATCTGTTGTTTCTGTGGTAATATCTGTTGTTTCTGTGGTAATATCTGTTGTTTCTGTGGTAATATCTGTTGTTTCTGTGGTAATATCTGTTGTTTCTGTGGTAATATCTGTTGTTTCGTTTCCTGGCTTTGAACTCAAACGTAGTCCATACACATGCTACTACTTCTAGTGCACTGGATTGATATTTGAGCGTGGATTAGCTTTCCCTGTTACCAGTGTCCCTCGCCATCTGGTGAACTCACTTCGACTTCTGGGGTACTTGTAATTTACTTCCCAAGTCAAGGACGAGAAGTCAAATTTTAGTCCAACTGACCGATGTAGGGGTTGACCTCCGCTACCTCTGCATCAACACATTGGAAGTTTAAAAACAAGAACTCTTATTCATTCGGTCACACTGACCTCCAGGGCGACTCCCTTGAGGTCCAGGAGTGTTACTAGTTTGAGAACCTTTGAATCAAGGGAGACTGCGATGTAGCAGATATAATCATGTGATGTGTACTCGGTTCCATACCCGTCTTACAAAAGTGAGTTGGCTGTGTTTCCCTGTGTCTACATGCCGAGCTCCAGTGGCGAAGAAGTTATGGGCTCGGTTCGTAATCTCGCTTACCCGCGTTCGAAACACAGCTGCGCGCGATTTGGCAGCAGACCGCGTTGCGCTGGGTTTTAACGAATTGGTATGGAAGCCGGTCGTTCAGAAAGCAATGGCAAATTACTGAACGTAAACTTGCCAAGAGGTCACAACAGCAGTAAAATGTTAGTGTTGACAGCGATGTCCTGTAAAGGATATGCAAAAAAAAAAAAGTGTCTACATGTGTGTGAATTTGTCTTTGTCCTCCCCTCCCAACCTCCCGCCCTTTTCCAATGTTTTCACGATGTTCTTATACAATGGAAAATGGTAACACAACGGGGTCATTGAATGTCCACTGATGTGGTGTGTGCGAACTGTTCACGTCCCTTCGTGGAGAGTGGTTTCTGGTTGTGGTTTTCTCAGCCCATTACATGACACTACAAGACAAGCAAACACCCGGGCACTCACAAAAATGTGTTACCAACATGAACAAAGTAATGGAATACAGAAATATCGCGGCAAGTGCACAAACTTGCTTCATAGACATATCAATTGTGTAACACTTTCAGGCCGCTAAGTTAGTTAGTTGCATATTCTTTACAGGAGATAGCAGTCAACCCTAGCATTTGTGGCTGTTTGTGATTTCTTGGCAAGTTTACGTTCAGTAGTTTGACATTGTTTTCTGAACAACCGGCACTCATACCATTTTATAACATCCAACGCAATGCGGTCTGCTGTCAAATCGCCCTCTGCTGTGTTTCGATCGCGGAACGTGGGATTATGTATATGTATGGATTTTTTGTCCTGGCCATGCGGGAGTGCGGGGGAATGAACAGGCTGATAGCATGGCAGGGAATGCACCTCTTGGTGGTAGATTCTTATGGACAAGGAAGAGCTGGTCGAGCGCTTGTGGGACCAGGCGGAGAAGGTGCAGGAACAGACTGAGAACCCGTATGTGGAAAAGTTCGGATTACGGGGTTTTGGCAGGGGTTCTGGTAGAATCTCAAACCTGAGAGGGAAGACCAGGAGAACTGTCAATCAGATAGCGGTGGGAACGATTAGTAGTGTGACGCTTCGCTGGCTGTTGAACGAGACGACGGAGTGCATATGGGAATGTCCTGAGAGCAGTAATGTCGGTTCTTAGTTCCCTTGCACACGACCAATTAAATCCCCATATGG
Organism: Cepaea nemoralis; assembly: GCA_014155875.1. Taxonomy (NCBI): domain Eukaryota; kingdom Metazoa; phylum Mollusca; class Gastropoda; order Stylommatophora; family Helicidae; genus Cepaea; species Cepaea nemoralis. The sequence continues at coordinate 14,233 of JACEFZ010010178.1, read as the reverse complement.
TCTTCTAGCTTACAATTTACCTGGCAGCTACAATTAAAGAGCACAGGGTGTATTTTTAATGATTGTGCAGTGTTTGAAAATATACCCGGTCCAAGTTTTGTATTTACCTATTATGTTGCATGAACTTTACGAGGGTTAATACAAAACTTGGACCGGTAATATTCTCAAACACTGCATAGTCATTAAAAATACACCATATATTTACGCTTTACAGAACACAAATACGGAAAACAAGTGACGTTACGTCATCGGCAAAAAAAAAAAAAAAAACACACAACATATAAACACGGGAAAATACTACATTAAGGCCGTAATAATCGAATGAGAAGCATGGAAAAATGAAGCCGCCGCAACATCCTTTTTTTTCCGCGTTTCCATCCTGTCATGTCATGTCCAATGTCATATTCCATCCATATTGCGGTCAACACCAGCATCTTTCAGCTGTATGTTGATTCCTAGGCTAGATTACGCTCATCAGCACGCCACGACTTTCTGAGCGACCGGCTGCATACTCTCATAAGTCACTAGCGTGACTCGAACCACTTCTAATTCTCGTCCGCTCACGTTGACTACGAGAGTATTCGGGATTAACGGAGAAAAGCTGCTAACCCCTCGGCCAGGCAGCCGGCCCGCAGCATCTTTTGTTTTCCGTAATTGCGTTCTGTAAAGTGGAATTACTTGGTGTTAGACAGGGATGTGTAATGTCTCCAGATCTTTTTTCCCTATACAGTGAAAATATTTTCAGAAATATAGAAGATATAAATTGAATCAGCATTGGAGTACGAAACATCAATAACATTAGATATGCAGATGATACAGTATTGATTGCAGACAGTGCACAGGATCTGCAACAATTAGTAGATGCGGTTGTTGTACACAGTGAGCAACTGGGGTTAGAATTAAATTGTAAAATGACACAGGTTATGGCAGTCACTAGGAAGAAAGAAGTGCCACAATGTAATAATATACAAGTAAATGGGACTATTCTTCAACAAGTGAATCGGTACAATTATCTTGGTACAGTCATAACATCTGATGGGAGATGCCTTGAAGAGATTAGCTTAAGAATCGCCATGGCGAAAGTAGCCTTTAGCAAGATGAAAAACATTCTGACCAATAAAAAGATGTCAATTAAAACGAGAAAAAGAGTGTTGAGGGGATACATAGAGCCTGTTCTTTTGTATGGATGTGAAACTTGGACAATGAGCAGTCAAGCTGATAAACATCTAATGGCTGCAGAAATGTGGTTTCTGTGGAAAATGCAAAGAATGGATAGACAGAAAAACCAATGACCAAGTACTACAGGAGACAAATGTCAATCGCAAATTGATTATAGAAATTAGACGTAGACAGACAAAATGTTTTGAACATGTTATGAGAAGAAATAGATTGGAGAACTTAGTGACAACTGGCAAGATCGAAGGGAACCGACAAAGAGGAAGACCGAGAGGAAAATACCTGGATGGCACGGCCACATGGCATGGACGAGACAGGAACACTGAGCTGATCCACGACTCTGATGATCGAGTGAAATGGCGAGTCATGACCGCCCACGCTTTCCGGCATGGCACATGATTGATTGATTGATTTTATATTGTTTACATTTTCACATCTTTATACTAGTTCAACTAATGTTATTCATACTTAAATTAAAATGAGTATACTAGAGAACTTGGTGACAACTGGCAAGATCGAGGGAAGAGAACATGGGGAAGGCAGAAAAGTAAATACTTGGATGGCTTGGCCACGTGGTATGGTCGAGAAAAGAACATTGAGCTGATCCACGACTCTAGTGATCGCAGTGAGTTGGCGAAACATGACCGCCCATGCTTATCTGCATGGCACATGATGATGATGATGACTTAAATTAAAGAATCCTACACGTTCGACATAAAGAACTCTCAATTTGGGGGTACAATTGTACTTATCGATCAGTGAGAAACCTGGACTGTTACATTTTTAAGTAAGTGACAAATGTGGGCTGTTGTTTCGTTGAGTAGGATACAAACCTGGACGTTTCTATTGTTAAGTCATAGGACTTATGTAGTTGTTAAGTCAGTGACAAACCTGGACTGTTGTATTGTTAAGTATGTGATAAACCTAGACTGTTGTATTATTAAATATGTGGCAACCCCTGAATTTTGATATTATTAAGTCAGCGACAAACCTGAATAATGTTAAAAAGACGTTGACAACAATAGGACTTTTGTGTTGTTAAGTCTCCGAACAAACCTGGATTTCAAAATTGGTAAGTCATTCAAATGCCTGGCTTTCTGTATTGGTAAATTATTGAAACAACCATCCCCCCCCCCCCCCCCCCCCCCCCCCCAACTTCTCTCTGTCCCAGTCAATCAAGGTAAAATCGACCAGCTCTGCACGGTTCTATTACCAAATGCTAGGTCTATTTTATCACCATCATTAATTCAGACCAATTTTCTTTAAAACCCACCAGCTCATTCTCTACTTTGACCAGTATCAGTTTTTCGTCCCTGGCATATCCGCCGTGCCATCAAACTAGGACATAACACGCGCATTATGGCCAGAATTTTATGAGTTGTGAAGCCAGCAACCTAATCAGATTGATCCGGAACGGTAGTCGCAGACTATTAATTTGGCGGTAGCGCTGACGTCTGACAGGTTCTGCATCACGTGACTGGTCTCTTATATTGCATCGACATGCATTAAATCTTAGTCGGGAAGTCACGCAAATGGCTAAGAGCGCTCGCTTTTACACTTCCAGTGCATTGATGGCGATGAAGGGGGATCTTTCCTATACCGGTAAGTTTGACTTCAATGTTGAGTTGGCGACGTAAATTACCAGTACCTCAGAAGTCGAAATGGGTTGGCCTGATGGCGGTAATAGGGACAACTGACACCCGCACAAAATATCAATTCAGTGTAGACTACGAAAGAGCTAACAAATTAAAATGTAAATTCACAGCTGGCGGTGACATAGTGGTTAGAGTGCTTGTTTACCGGAACAGGAGTTCTGGGTCAATTCACTACAACCTCATGATTATGTTGATCCGAGCATTAGTAGTCTGCCGCCTTCTTGGGGAAGGAGTTACGGACGAAGTTCGTAATCCCGCATACCCGCGTTCGAAACACAGCTGTGGGCGATCTGGCAGCAGACCTCCAGACGTTGGTGTTTAGGAAATCGTATTAGTGCCGGTCGTTCAGAAAGCAATGACAAACTACTGAACGTAAACTTGCCCAGGAATCACGAACAGTCCAAAAATCATGCTGGGGTTGACTGCTACGTCCTGTAAAGGAATGCAACTCACTATTAGAGGTCTGGGCTAGATTCAACCTAAATATATGGGCATCCTAATATAACTACTCTGTTCAGCCTCAAAGAGAAGTTATATTAGGATCCATCCCCGACTCAGATTAATAATCCCGCGTCTGAGTCAGCCACAAATAGCGGCTGATCGCGGATTTACCCACACAGGATATCAATCTGAAGGTGATTGTTGTCCAAAGAAAGTAATGGCCTTGGAGCAATGTTGAGGATACATCCGAAACATATCACATATAGCGCCGGCTGGGATGCAAGTATGTGTCTATAAGAAAGAAACATATGACATATAGCACCGGCTGGGTTTCAAATGTGTGTCTATAAAAGGAAAAATGATGACAGCCATGTTAGCACCGGCTAGAATTCAAATGTCACAAGACGGAGAATATTCTCTGCAATATATCTTTATTAATTGAGGTGAGGAAAAGAGTTCTTAACAGCTATATTGAGCAAATTCTGAAATACGGAAGCGATTCATGGACAATTAGCCGACAGGTGAGGAGTTGTGTGGAGGCTGTAGAGACGTGGTTATACAGAAGACTAATGAGAACACCGTAGACGGATGGAAAGCGGAATCACCATATCTTGAAAGAAGTTAATTCACAAAGAGAACTGGTTACTGGCATCAGAAGGAGACAGTCCACATTCTCTGAGCATGCCATGAGAATGGGAAAGCTGGAGTATGTCGCCACAACAAGACAACTGGGGGAGAAGAGAGGCAAGGGGAGACCAAGAGAGAAAATGCTAGACATGTTTGATAGCAAGGCGTGGAGAAATATTGGTATCAGAACACGCTGGCAGTACACGAAATAGAAGGCTGTAGACAGATGTGATCACCGGCACTAGTCGGTATGGTCTATGAGAAGAAGATGATGCTGATGATGGTGATGATGGTGATGATGGTGATGATGATGGTGATGATGATGGTGATGGTGGTGATGATGATGATGAGGAGGAGGAGGAAGAGGAAGAAGAAGAAGAGGAAGAAGAAGAGGCGGTGGTGGTGGTGGTGGTGGTGGTGGTGGTGGTGGTGGGTGGTGGTGCTTGTGGTGCTGGTGGTAGTGGTGGTGATGGTGGTGGTGGTGGTGCTTTTGGTGGTGGTCGTGATGATGATGATGATGATGGTGGTGGTGGTGGTGGTGGTGGTGGTATAGGTGATGGTGGTGGTGGTGCTTGTGGTGATGGTGGTGGTGGTGGTTATTGTGATGGTGGTACTTGTGGTGGTGGTGGTCGTCGTGATGATGATGATGATGATGATGATGGTAGTGGTGGTGATGGTCGTGATGATGATGATGATGATGATGATGATGATGATGTAGTGGTGGTGGTGGTGGTGGTGGTGATGATGATGATGGTGGTGGTGGTGGTGGTGGTGGTGGTGGTGGTGGTGGTGGTGGTAGTGAAGTCTTGCACTGAAGCTGAGATTCCTTGATCTAGTGTCTCCTCTGATATCTACATCGACTACGTGTCTTCTTTGACTACCAATCAATACCCCTTGCGTGTATTTCTTTCACTCCCGTGACACCTCCCGAGGCTCCCACTTCTTCATTTTATCTTAACTTCAAAACTACTCCGAGAGTGGTCACGCCAGCTGTGAGCTACTGGAGCTGGAACTGTCAATTAAGGCGGCAATCGAAGGATTTCAAACGGCCAAAGAGATGCAGTGACTGCCTCTCTGCGTTCCCTGGGAACTTGGTGTTTTCGGATTGCCACCAACAAGTACACTTCTGATTAGTTATCGATAAAACGGGCCCTGCAGGTCAACTTCTGATCTTTCTTTGACCTCCAGTAGGAAATAGGCCCTCAACAAACTCACAGCAAGCCCTCCTACCTTTAGTTATTCCATGCAGTTCTGTCCGTGTTCTTTCAGTATTGCTCATTTATGTTTTCACTTCTCTTCTCTGTGAGTTTTTTGATGTTTCTCTTTTTTTTTTTTTTTTTGCCACTTGAGTTTCTGACTAGGAATTTTCTAATTATATTATTCTCGAGTTTTCTAAGTTTTAACACGAACTCTTTCTGTTTGCGAAAACCCGACTGGAATCGCTTATAGAATGGGAATATATATATATATATATATATATATATATATATATATATATATATATATATATATATATATATATATATATATATATATATATAGCGTGTGAGACGTAACATGGTGCGTGATGGTGGAAATGACCATGTGTTCACATGCATTTAGTGTGGACTCACATTTATAGCTCGAATTGGTCTGATCAGTCACATTCGCTACTGTCATAAGTTGTAGTTATTATGCCTTTTTGGAGCACAGTGTCAAAAAGGCAAGATGCCAGTAGTAGTAGTATACATATTTTATTATCTGTTGAGAAATTGACGATTACAACTTTTTATAGTCAGTTTCTCAATGTTGTGGTTTTCTCCGCATCTTGCAATGCCTCTTCTAGAAGAGTCTGCTTTCCTCTTGGTTGGCTTAGTTATTCTATTTTTTGCATATAATACCACAACATCTAGATTAAGAATGGAGGTGGAGGCGGTCAGCGCAGCTTTCCGCTGGATGGAGAATACCACACACACACACACACACACACACACACACACACACACACACACACACACACACACATCGTGATTGTAACTGACTCAGAAAGCATGCTGAGGAGTGTGAGGACAGGCAAGCTTCGGGCAGGAGTGGCTTGCTTCGCTTCGGAGATCACAGGTGGCAAGCATCACCTCGAACTTTTCTCCTGGGCATGCCGGTGTGCTAGTGAATGAAAAGGCGGACAGATTGGCTGGCTCTGCAAATCTTGGTGGAGTACTGATGCATGACAAAGCAGACGTGGTTGCGGCCTTGTGGGAGCACGTGTACACCTCGGAGGAGCAAATGGATCACCGTGGTCTGGCAAGAATGCGACAGCGTGGAGTGACGAGGGGATCTGCCGACGCTCAACGCTCAGAGGAAAGGCGAGACGGACATATAATCAGATTGCTTCTGGTACTATTGGTGTTGGAACTCTTCGCTGGCTTCTGAGGATAGTGACGAAGCGCTTATGGGAATGCCCCGAATGCTGTGATGTCGGTTCCTAAATCAATCAATCAATCAATCAATCAATCATTTTCGTTATTAGACTTGTTCATGAATGTTTGGATTTTTTGGCTGAAGCCAACCTCCAGTCTTACTTCGTGGCCTCTTACGACCTGTATGGTGGGTTACAGTGCGATACGATTCTTCGCTTTCCTTAAGGATCTAGGTAACACACGGGCGGAATCTTTCTTAATCGCTTCTCATTGTTCTGTCGAGAAAGACTTTGGTTGAAACGTTAGAATGTATTATATGCATTTGGAAGCATTCTGGGTCACCAAAAGCCAAAAAAATCCAAGTTACAGCTGAGCGCATTTTTTTAACCATGAAAGGCTATTGTAGGCCGACTTTAAAGAACCTGGTGTCAACACTAACTCTACCCACTACTTTGCAAACACTAGACAAGCTGCACAAAGCCATCAAGAATAAACTACCCGACATGTTTTCTCGCGGTGGGATTTTGTTGCACGATAATGCTCGTCCTCATGTCGCAAAGATTGTGCAGGAAGCATTAGCAAGGAAGATATGGGAAATTCTGCAACATCCAGCCTATACTCCTGAATTTGTCACCGTTTGATTTTCATTTGTTTGGCCTCTTAAAGAAAAGCTCTCAAGAGGCAACGATTTCACACAGATGCAGACGCAATGAACGCGGTAAACACTTGGTTCAGTGAGCAATCACAATCCTTTTTTTGCGGACGGCATTCGCCGCCTACCTAAGCAATGGGATGCTTGCATGAATGCCTAAGGCGACTTCTTCTAACCAACCCATGGTGCATAATTAATTCAAAATGAATGGGTTTTTTTTAACTCCTACCACACCTGTTAATGTTTCTTTCATGCTTTTGTAATAAAGCCATCGGAACGGGTTTCAAATGAACGTCCCTAGTGTGTGTGTGTGTATGTGTGTGTGTGTGTGAGTGTGTGTGTGAGAGTGAGTGTGTATGGGTGTGTGTGTGTGTGTTGTGTGTGTGTGTGTGTGTGTGTGTGTGTGTGTGTGTGTGTGTGTGTGTGTGTGTGTGTGTGTATTCTTCTTCTTCTTCTTCTTCTTCTTTCGTTCTCTTGAAATATGTCTATAACTGCAATGTTGTCTCTTGTATCAATTTAACTGTCTTTTTTAGTTCACTCAGCGGTCCATAGAGTTTATCTTCCACTTTCGTCTCTCTAGGCCAGAAGGTTCGCCTGGATATGTTATATTTTGGGCAGTCATGGAGTATGTGCTCTGCTGTCTGCGCCAATCCACATGTGCACATGGCTGAGTCACCAATCTTGAATTTTGTATACATGTGATTGCGTAATCTATTGTGTCCTGTTCTGAGGCGCAGAATAATGACTTGTTCTGGTCTGTCAATAATGTGGTAGTCATCTTGAGCAGGTTTTGGTGCCTTTCTGACTGATTTGATCATTATTTTCTTTTGGTGGTATGCAACGGGCACAGCAGTCTGTTCTTCTTTTGCTCCTTCCTTAGCCAATCGATCAGCTCTGTCGTTTCCAGGTATTCCACAGTGAGATGGTATCCACTGTATGGTGACCTTATGCTGACTGCTAAGTTCAGAAAGTAGTGTCCTTAGTACTGGCAATTTCCCAGACAGGAGCGCCTCGAGGACTGATTTAGCATCTGTCAATAGCACCACAGGTTGTGTACCATGGCTGGTATTTAGTAATTTCTCTGTTGCTATCTTGATTGCCTCAATTTCAGCATCATAGTTATGGCAGTACCTTTCTGTTGATACTCTAGCTGTGTCCCTAGTATTATCTGGGTATTCTATGTACACTCCTGCTCTTCCATTTCGAACAGCATTTTGTGCTGACCCGTCTGTGTAGACGCGGATCCAGAGGTCCTGTGGGTATTCTTCATCAAGCAAGCTGAAAGTGACTGTTCTGCGCTGCACACTGTTCTGTTCTTTCTTGTTAAATACTCCCCTCACTTTTTGTCTGGATTTGTAATACTAGACTATGTTCATCTTTCCATGGAGTTCGCTCTGGTAAAGTTTTCAGGGGGATACCAACCGTGGGCAGATCGGTGGTTTCTCTGCAGAGTCGTTTGGCCTGGTGGATAAAACTGCTTCGTTTTAACCACCCTGTAGCTAAGTTGTTGTTTTTTTAAATCTGTTCTTCGTGGGGTGGCCTGGCAAGCTGAGGAACTTTTCTGCTTGTATTAATGTTTTCATATCTCTGTGCTCTCTCAGTGCTTGTGTCCTCCCCGTCTTCTCCATCTCCACTATAGGGGTTGATCTCATCCCTCCTGTGGTGACTCTAAGTGCTTGATTTTGCACCTTGTCCAGCTCTTGTAGTGTGGTTTTTGATGCTGAACATCACGCAGTTGACCCGTATTCCAGGTGTGGTCGTATGCTTTGTTGATAAACTTTGTAGCGATCTGGTGGCTACTGATGTATGTTCATTTGTGCTCCATAGAACCAGGTCATCAGCGTACATTGCCGCTTTAATTCTATGCAGTAGATTAGCAACAAGATCATTGATGAAGATTATAAAAAGTATGGGGGACAAGACTCCGCCCTGGGGAACACCGTGACGCAGTAGTACTTTCTTGCTCTTGAGTCCATCTTTCCGTGCTCGGTCTCTTCTGTTGTGCAAGTATGCTTTCACCCATTTGTACATTCTTCCATTGACTTTACAGTTTCTCAGTTTCTTCATCAGACGTTCTTTCCAGATTTTGTTAAAGGCTTTCTTCAGAACTATCCATGAAGCAAGCACCAGCTTCTTCTCTTGGAATGCATCCTCAATTTCTTGAGAGAGGTAGTTGTATGATCTTCAGTAAAGTAGCACTGCCTAAAGCCAGCCTGCTGTGGCACAAGGATGTTTTTACTTTCAATGTACCACTGCAGTCTGTGATTAATGATGCGCTCCATTGTTCTGCAGAGACAGCTGGTGAGGCTAATTGGTCTGTAGCTTGAGGCAGTGGAACTATCTTTTTCCTGATTTTAGGAGGGGTATCATGATTGCTTCTCTCCAAGCTTGTGGAACACTGCTTAGGGTCCAGCCGTTATTGAAGATCTACAACAGCTTTGCTTTGGCCTCTGTTCCTAGGTTCCTGATCATTGCATTGGAGGTACCATCAGCTCCTGGTGACTTTCTCATTTTCAGTTTTAATATGGCTAGCTCCAGTTTACTGATTGTGATAGGTGCCTCAGAACCTCATGTACTGTTTCATTCTGTCCTGTATGTTGCCATTTCTCCCGAATCTCTTGTTATTTCTCTGAACTAATGTTGATATTGTTATCTTGTGTGAATGAGTCCGCAAAATTGTCAGCTGCTTACTTTCCTGTTAAGATGCTTCCATCTTTATGTAGTGCAATTTTTCAGTTTCTCCCTGTGTCCTCATCGTTAAGTTGTTTTATTAGCTTTCACAATTTTCTTGTGTCTCTTTCAAAGTTCAGAGACTCCGTTTTCTCCTGCCAAGCCTACAGCTTGGATTTTTGAAATTTGGCTTTTGCGTGCTGGTATTTATTGTGGTGCTCTTGGCTGGGTTTGTCCCCTGCTTGCTTTCTACACACTTCCACATCATTATGTAACCGTTCCAGTTCACTACTCCAGTAGGGTTTATATTGTTTACGGGCTCCTCTTGGTACAGTTTCTCGTGCTGCTGTAGTATGCATTTCCCAGACTCTTCAACTACTTTTTTTTACGTCTTTCTCAGTGTTCAGGTTTCTAACCAGTATGTTGGAGCGATGCTTGTACACTGCTCAGTCTGCTTTCTTGTAGTTCCACCTCGAGAGCGTGCTGCTGTCACTTACAAGCTCATTTTCTACAGTTAGAAAGACTGGCCGATGGTCACTGCCATCAAGTTGTTTCCCAATAATTCGTGTAATGTTCCACTCCAGGTCTGGTGAATGAAAAGCCAGGTCTGGTGTAGTTGTAGTTTGCCATGATCTCCAGTAGAAAGTATGTGAGTCGGACGGCTTGTTAATCAAGATGAATCTATTCTCATCCTGCCAGTCTTCCAGTCTCTCTCCTTTCTGATCCATGTGATCATAGCCCCAGCTCTGCGAGTGGCTGTTGAAATCGCTCACACAATCATTTTTATTTTATTTTAATGGTAGAGTGTCCAGTGCCTGTGGTCGGTCACTTGGACAGTAGTAATTGATCAGATGTAGGTCTGTATTGCCTGTCTTAAGTTTAAGAGTCTGATACTCAGCCCCTTCGATGTAAACTTCAATTTGGGAAGCAGTGATGTTATTTTTTTACAAGGGTCAGTATCCCACTCTTTTGCCTGTTTCTTATCGGTCAGATCGGTAACACTGGTAGCCTTTGATTTTGAAGGCTATATTTTCGTTGAGGTGAGTTTCTTGCAAGCAACACATGCTTACTTTTTCTTGGTCCAAGATGTTTTCTAGTTCAATTTTTTTTTTTTGCTGACTCCCCCGCATTCCAGTGCAGCATTTTAAATCTTTGTTTGATATGGCCAGATGCTCTATTCTCATGTCCCCTGGCTCCACAGGACATCTGAGAAGGACCTCCAGTAGTTGTAGTTGGACCCTTCCGAGACATAGGGTCCGGCATTGCACCTGTCGGGGGGCCAAAGCAGGGCGAGCACCATAACATTTACCAGTAGTCGACGCGTAAGTGCGTGGCATCCTGATTTCTGTGGCGCGCCACCTCGCTGGTTGCCTCCGTCTTCAGCACCTCTCCTTTGCTAGAGCAGACTTTTGTCTTACTCGAGATGTAGGTGTGTAAGCACGCACACACGTGTCTGTGCATGCATGTACGTGCATACACATCTAGAACTTTCTGGTTATTTCTCGGCGCCAGTGACTCGCCGCTCCTGTTAGTTTAAACAGGTCCGCCTCGTGAATGCCAGGAGTTGGACTTTTGCTGAATAGGTGATGAATGCACCGAGTTATTTGGGTATTTATGCAAGGTTGGACGCTCACCCCAACCCCGCCCCGGCTACATAACAGCAACATTGTGAACCCATATATACGGTACTACCTGCTTTCTGTTAGTGTTGAATTTTGGGCGGCGCTTACCAAGCACGACACCGGGCACTGTGCCAACGGCTTCGGGCGGAGAACGCAATTTGGGGGGTACAAATCTTATCTCTCTCCGTCACACACACACACACACACACACACTCACACACACACTAACCAAACCACTAGCCGACTCTCCCACTAACCAACCAACCCTCCCAGCCTCTTCTTTCCGCACATCGCTCCTCCGCCTCCCACGCAAGCAGTATTTAGTGACCGGGCGGACACGACAACAGGCATGCTCATAGCCGCGCTGACCACAGAGTCATTAGACCCTAAGTGCTAGGTTGGAGCCCTCTCGTTAGCGGGTCACGGGCGGGCTATTTATGGCCTCGTTTTGGGTAATGACGGGATCCCTGGGAGGGGGGAGGGGGAGTAAAGAAATACCATCTTATTTCTTCTCCAATAACATTTTCTCTCCGTCGTCTATGTCAGTCTCTTTTGTTTTCGCCTTCTATCGTTCCATCTTCTGTTGTTGTTTTTTTTTTTTTTTTTGTCTCTCTCCCACAGTCTCGCTCTACTTGTCTTGTTCTTCTTCTTTTATTTCTTCATCTCTCTCTCTCTCTCCCCGTCAATCTTCATAATGTAAACGACCTGACACATCAAATTGATAGTTATATTCACATTGTAATACACGAGTAAATAGGAATACTCTTTAATAAGTGAATCGGTACTGCTTTCTCTGAACAGTGATAACATCTGATGGGTGGTGCCTTGATGAGATTAAAACAAGAATCGCTAGGGCAAAGGTTACGCTCTGCAAGATGGAAAATATACTGACCAAGAAAAAGATGTCTAAATGTGTTGAGGTTCTACATAGAAGCTGTACTTTTTGTATGGATGTGAAGCGTGGACAATGAGGAGACAAGCTGAGATAAATCTAAAACCTGTGCAAATGTGTTTTCTGAGGAAAATGCAAAGAATACCATGGACAGACAAAAAAAAAAACAATGAGCAAGTCCTACAAGAAACAAATGAAAACCGTAAACAGAACATAGAAATTTGACACAAGCAGTCAAAATTTTTGGAGCACGTTATGAGAAGGAATAAACTAGAGAACTTGGTGACAACTGGCATGATGGAGGAGAAAAGAGCAAGGGAAAGGCAAAGAAATCAATATCTGGATGGTTTGGCCACGTGGTATGGTCGAGACAAGAATCTGGTAATCGTGTAGTAGGATGGCGAAGCATGACCATCCACGCTTATCGGCATGGCACATGATGGACGAATGCATTGTTCTATTCTACTTTGTAATATATTTACTATTATTTTCTAATGTGCTATAAGTTGTATAACTAATCTCTAGCTACATTCTACCCTTCAGCTTAGTTACTGTTTACTTCATTCTTAAGTTATCCTACCCCTACTTCCGGTCAGTTCTTCTTGTCATATTTCATCTTAATTTGTAGCGAAAGTTTCCTGCCTTGGTGTCTATGATGTGACAGCGTCATCACATTTTGTTAGCCTGACAGGAAGGGGGAATAGATGGCCAATCCTGTCCTCACTTTGATTAGTGACGAGTCCATGAGTGGAACCCATTATTATTACCAGCGCTATCAACTTTGCTAGAGCGCCGGCCAGTTCTTTATTATTTCTCTAATCTATAGTTCTGTTTCTGTTCTGCCCTTTCTAATTTCTAATGTTATTTTTCTGCTATCATCATCACACTAGGAAGAACTTGGAAGCAACCGAGATGTGGTTCCTGAGACGAATGTTGCGAATACCTTGGACTGCCAGAGTAACTAACAACGACTGCCTGATAGAGGCTAATGAAACTCGAACATTATATACTACAATAAGAAAGAGAGAAGCAGCTTTCGTAGGTTATGTTATTAGAAGAGAGGGATGGGAGAACATCGTGACCACTGGAAAGATCGATGTAAAGAAAGGCAGAGGCCGACCAAGAGAAATGATGCTGGATGGACTGAGTCGGTGACATGGAGGAATATCATCAGCAGAGGTGATCCAAAATCCCAAAGCCCAAGATCTGTGAAGAGACATGAACGCTTACAGATGCTGGCGTGGCACTTGATGATGATGATGATGATGATGATGATGATGATGATGATGATGATGATGATGATGATGATGATGATGATGATGATGATGATGATGATGATGATGGCGAAGTTGTTAATGATGATGATGATGATGATGATGATGATGATGATGATGATGATGATGATGATGATGATGATGATGATGATGATGATGATGATGATGATGATGATGATGATGATGATGATGATGATGATGATGATGATGATGATGATGATGATGATGATGATGATGATGATGATGATGATAGGAGCATATGTTGAAAGAGGAGGATGACTATTGGACAAAGAATGGATTGAATTTTATGCAACCGAATGCAGTCATCTGGAATCGTCCGACACAGATTAAGGTCTGGGCAGATCGCAGATATTAATCCACATGCACACCTACTTGGATATTTTTGCTCCAACTATTCAGAAGAAGAATTGCAGGCCCTTAACATGACAGCATCGGCACAAACAATGCAACTTGTCAATAGCAACAGTTTGTATTCCACAGTGATGAATTTTCAATTCCGTAAGCTCTCAAAGGTGACAAACAACTGGCATTGAAAAATAAAAGCTCTAGACGCACTGAATACCAACCGAAGAGTAATTTAGTGGAGGGAACTGACATATTGTGGCATAACAAGAAACGTGAGAAGAAACACGTTGTCAAATGAGGGGACAACACACGAACATACGAATCTATAAACTTCAATGAAAAGAGGACCAACATCTTGACCGTTAAGAAGGAAGCCCACTACAGAGACATTCACAGCTGCTATATTCGTCGTGCAAAACAGGTAATCATGTTCCGTCTCAGCAGAGTAGACATTGCACCCAC